>OZ007571.1:50205608-50398108 GCA_963931925.1 Onchidella celtica
TCACCAGGGGCGGAATTCCCAGCTTGTAGTCAGAGCCGTCTTAACACATGGGCACATTGGGCAGTTGCCCGTGGGCCCCAAAGGTTTAGAGCAGGGGTGCTCAACCAGTCGATCGCGATCTACCGGTCAATCTTCAAGTGCTTGGCAGTCGATCGCGGGATGAATGTAGGACACACCCGCGAGGTATTTTTCATTTGTCTTTGTATTTTGGCGGGTCGTTTTTCTTGGATGTGGCGGGTTTGTGTTAGTTTTTTTTTCTTTTCTCCTTGTGAATGTGGCGGATTGAAAATAAAACATGTGGCAGGAAGGCAAAAGTTTACCTGGCAAACACTGAAACCGCCATTATGGGTGCGAGATAATCGACATTTACCAGTATCGACTAATTTCGACTAGATCAGAGGCCAATCTTGTTTCAGGGCTTCGCCAGACTGGTAGATCGCCAAAGGCTGGGAAGTGTAAAAGTAGATCCCATGTCAATAAAAGGTTGAGTAACCCTGGTTTAGAGTGAGAGGGCAATATGTATGCAAATTTACATTAGTCTTTGAAACGGGGAAGAAAATCCTATTGCTTTGCTCAGAGCCCAGAATGATATCAAGACGGCCCTGCCTGTAGAGGTTGGGAGAAAATATAATGTCGGTCCTTGAAACAGCTATAGAGAAAGCAGCACAACAGTAATTTCGAAGGTCTTCCTTTATTTATATAATTAAAACCATTTCTTGACTTCAAGTATATTTTATACCAGATGTCATGTGCTGTACGTCATTACTTTCTTGTTGCCAGGTTTTGGTGATGAATAATGTCAAATGCACAGCTATTTTGCGTTGTGTTGCGGTCCTCAGTGGGGTGTGCTAAAACTTCAGTTCCAAAACTTATCCATTTATTTTTGGGGGGACTGTTCTACCCTGCCTCCCCCTCCCCGCAACCCTCTGCCATTCCAGTAAGCAAAAGTATGGGCAGGCAAATGCGGCCCCTTGAAAATAGGACCTGTCATAATTATATTTCGCCGTGGGCCCCCATTGTGATATCGACCCTGTCGTTTGACGCCTGCCTCTCGCCACCGTTTTCCCGTTCGGGAACAATCCCGACTGTTTGAAAGGAGAAAACCGGTACAGAGTTCACGCTAGAAGTTTTTCCTGATTTATTGTCGTGGCCTACTGCATTGTTCACGGGATCAATGAATCGATAGAAGGCATTCCTTGATATGGTTTGTTATTTAAAAAAAAAAAAAAAAAAGGAATTAAGCACTTCTCTGATCGCTTTACGGTCTGAGAGCTGGGCCCGTTGTCTTGTGAATAAGCTATATTTTTTCTTTTTGTAGCATCACCAGCCTTCTTGAAAACAAAAAAACAAACAAAAAGGGTTGGGGAACTAATGCTGGACTGGAGCTTGGATAAAGCTGGTTTCATATTTAGTGACACCAGCTCATAACTCAACTGGTTTGGGAGAAAAGCAAAGATTTCCCAGATGAACTCTGTCTGTCGTTTCTGAAAATTGTTGTTTATCTATGACGTTAAACAATGTCGAGGACTTAATGGAGAACACCTCGCAAGTTCACCTAGGTCAAACAAATCCCTCCTCGTCCCGGCTAAAAAAAACCAAACAAATACAAACAAAAAAAAAAAAGGTCCAGGCACGACATTTGCATGACTCATAATTATAATTAAGCTCTTTATGATCGGAGATTAGTGAATTGTGCCAATCTGGACTAATTGGCTTTTGATTATCCCTTCTGGACAAATCGGTAGAAAGTTCCTAATACGCGGTTGGGTGCTGAGTTCTATTCTCGATAGGGCCAACGCTATTCTCTCCTTTTCTTGAGAAAACACCAGCTCGGCAGCGACACATTATTGTACAATACGTACGAGGTTCGCATCATAGCTCTGAAACGCATAAAAAGAGATTGTAAGTAAATAAACTAAAAGGGTTGGAGCTGGGTACGTCTTTGGCACAGAGATCTATTGATACTATTCTACCAATGCATGAAGAATAACGCGTGATACGGCCTATTCTGTTATGTACTAGTAAAGAGCACGAAACGAGAGATCTGGGCTTGTTTGGCTTAGCGACCATTCGTTCCATTCACTGAGCTGACCCATGAGTCCTTAGTTACCGCCTAACACTGTACTGTGTTGGTACAATACTAATAGTAAAAATCGTACACGCTGTGTAGCCATAGGCTTTCTTACATTTTACACCAGGTGTAGGCTACTTTAGAGAGTGGGGTTTTGTTCCACGAGTATAACATTATCGTTTTCGCTTTAAAGGTGGAACATACATTATTAAATGGTTTCGCATAATTTAGTAGGCCTACTGTAGAAATGTTTTTTTTTTAATAACTCGGTCAATTAACCCTCTAGGCACCCTCATGTATCACCAGTGATACACAGACGTTAATTTAACACTCGGCCGCAGCTCCCACAAGGACTCAGCGTGGAAAAAAGTAAGATATTTTTAGTGTTTTCTGCAATATACACAATAAATCAACTAAATGATCATGAAAAACCCCTTAATTATGTCCTTAAGAACAAAAATTCTCACGAAATCAGAATTCGCCCACAAGCAGAAATTGGGGCGGTGTGCCTCTCAAAGAAGCAAGCTCAAAATCAGGCGCAGTCCAACGATAACAACAACAACAAAAAATCAGTTCCATAACACGGTATAGTGTGAAATTTGAGCCAACAAGCAAAATAAATCCAATAGACAGTTTTCGAGAAAATCGATGTTAATCCCCCTGATTCTAGACTCAATAATTTTGTCGTTTTATTGTTTAATTTCTGTCCTATGTATCCTTATTTATTATGTGCCTGCCTTATGTGTGTGTGTGTGTGTATATGTATGTATGTCTAGTATAAGAGTGTATGCAATAAATTGTGCGTAAGAGGCAGAGAAAGAGAACGAGAGAGAGAGAGGAGAGAGAGAGAGAGGAGAGAGAGAGAGAGAGAGAGGAGTGAGAGAGAGAGAGAGAGAGAGAGCGAAACAGATAGAGAAAGAGGGAAGAGAGAGAGATACAGATAGAGAAAGAGGGGAGAGAGATAGAGAAAGAGGGAAGGGAGAGAGAGACAGAGAAAGAGGGAAGGGAGAGAGAGACAGAGAAAGAGAAACAGATAGAGAAAGAGGGGGGAGAGATAGAGAAAGGGGGGAGAGAGAGTGGGGGAGGGGAAGAGAGAGAAAGAGAACGAGAGAGAGAGAGAGAAACAGATAGAGAAAGAGGGAAGAGAGAGAGAGAGAGAAACAGATAGAGAAAGAGGGGAGAGAGATAGAGAAAGAGGGAAGAGAGAGAGAGAGAGAAACAGAGAGAGAAACAGATAGAGAAAGAGTGGAGAGAGAGTGAGGGAGGGGAAGAGAGAAGGAGAAAGAGGGGAGATAGAGAGAGAGAGAGAAAGGGGGACACAGAGAGAGAGAGAGAGAGAAACAGATAGAGAAAGAGAGGAGAGAGAGAGAGAGAAAGTGTGAGAGAGAACAAGACTGTCTTTAAAGCGCCTAGAGTAATTTTTGGGGGGATTGGGCGCTATATAAATGATCTTTATTATTATATGTAATTATTATAACAATCCCTTGAGCAATGAACAGCTGGGCTCTACTGACAGGTTCCACAATTGAGAGGGCTTAGCCCTATTTACCAACGTCACATAAGCCACAGCCAGCATACCTACGTTAGTCCGATGTAGATTTGTGTAGAATTTCCAAAAGGTTGGTAGGATTACCGTAGGAGCAGATTCCCTACATCAAACCGACGTCGGCAAGATGTGGCAACCAGCGGATTAACGAAGGAACGATGTCATTCTTAAGTGCAAACTTGCCGTCAATCCTACATGTCAGACCTCCGCAGGGTTGCTGGTCGAGAGTGAAAAGCTAACACTGAAACCCGGGCAGTGCAGGCATGTTGGAAATTGGATTTTTCTCATATTTTCAAGTCCCTGGTCCTATTGGGGGGTAGGATCGAGTACCTAGTCTTCTCGGATAAGGACGAAAAAATTCGGAGGGCCCGTGTGCACGTTGCGCACGTTAAAGATACCTTGGCAGTTGGAAATCGTAAAGAGCAGGCCGAAAGGCCGCTGCCCGGGCAAAATTGAAAATTGAAATTAATAGATTAAAAGTTATCCATATCACCCCCCCCCCCCCCAGAATTTATTATTCATTATTAAATATATATTGTTATTAATAAATATTCAAATATTATTTGATTTGTGTGTTGTGTGAACTGATGTGAGTTGTGAACTGCTGTGAGTTGTGAACTGTTGTGAGTTGTGAACTGCGCCTAACAGGCTGCGTTACAATTTACTCTGAGATAGAGAGAGAGAGAGTGAGCGAGACAGGGAGAGAGAAAGAAGCAGTGCAGTGTGTTGAGCGCTTCGCTGGCAGCTCCATTCTGCTCTGTGGTTGACATGTTGTTTCTGTAAAGCGCATAGAGCATTCTAAATGGATATGCGCTATATAAATGCTATACATTATTATATTGAACAAAAAGTGTCTTTCAAGCATGTTAAGATTCTGAAAGCTTGAAACATCTTTCCTGGTGCCTCACTCTAATAATAACAATAATACTCACGCTGATAATGACAATAACTGAGTTAATAATTATGCTTTTCGTAGAAAACACTGTAGGTACAGGCCCGTGCGAGAAAGCTGGTAGTAATAATCCAAGGCCAGAAGGGAAGTTACGCCCCAATTTCAAAGTGCTGCTGGGGAATTTCTGTAATTGATACTATTATTTTTTATAAAGTTTAGATAACTTATCTTAATTAATCTTTTTTAACAATTGTGGTGCTTTGAGGTCCCCTTTGACTCTCTATACATAGCCAGCCTCCTCCTCCGTTTTGCCCCTACGAAGAAAGGGGAAGTTGCCCCCCCCCCCTCAAAATCGTAGGCCAGCTGCCCCCCTCCTCCACCCCATGTTCTGTCCTCTATTGATATTCTCTGATCTTTATGCACAACTACACTGTTTGTTTTTGAGTCCAGGTGGACGTTGGCACAGTACAGAACTAACCCTTTCATTTTCAGTCATTTAGTTGTCCAAGAAAGAAAATAATTCGGTTTTATTTTCAGTGAGCACAGACAATTTTCTTGGGTTTACCTTTGTCATAGAACTACAATTTATCACAGAAGTACAATCTTATAAAATGTATGTAAAAATCACATTTCTAATGTATTTTCTTAGACACTACTATGCCTTCAGTTATTTATTTTATTCTGTTCCCCAGGTCATGAGTGTCAGTGATATTTTGACAGCACAAAATTAACATCTTTATCATGTTCTTCAGTTTACACACTTAACAAGTGTTAATCAAAGAGTTTATAGTGTGCCTATAAGATATAAGATAAGATAAGGTAAGGTAAGATAAAATTTTATTCGTCCTTGTACAAGGAAATTTGTTTTGATCATTGAAGACATAACAATACAGTTACAGAAATTATGATGTATAGCGCGCGCACACACGCACGCACATATGTATATATACACACACACTAATAAATAAACAAAATTAACAGTGCACACAATCTGCTTCTGTTACTAAAACACAGTAACCTGGCACGCAAGACACAATTCAACTGTACACTGATTACGGTCAAGATGACGACATTATTGTAACATCCTAGTTGATGATGGAATCAACGATTTAAAGTAGCGCTCAGTTTTAGTTTTCTTTGACAACAGCCTTAGACTTCTTACAGATCTTATAGTGTGTTCAATAAGCTCTTTGGTGTTAATAAAAGATCACATTCAAATCTCAGCAAATGAAAAAAAAAAAGAGGAAAAAAAAAAAAAAAGAAGCAAACGAACAAACAAGCTGGAAATATTCCACAAAGAAATGTTTATTTCACAACTCAACTCATTGCTCATCCATACATAAGGTTAAATGGGCATGTATACATACATGTATATATCAGAACATACGTGGGTACGAAAATCTTAGTCAAAACCAGGCTTTTGCTTTTTCAGCAACATTTTGAACACTGTGCATAGCCAATTGGCATTTTAATAATTTATAATCAATGATTTATTGATCAGTGCTTTAGACAAGCTATTATAAACCATGCTATGCAAAAAAACATATTCCAGAGGTTAAACCTGCTTGACTTTTTGTGGAGTTAAGTTCAATTTGACAATGGAAGATAAAGAAAAAATTGCTGTAAACTCTTCAAGCAAAATTTTCATCTTACGTGCTTATTGAAAAAAAAAAAATAAGGTGATAAGATAAAAATCTTGATCATTTATTTGTGGAATCACATGCGTCCATTGTAAAAGATGGGAACAAATAGTGATACCTTTTTTGGCCATAAGGAAAAAAAATCAACTTCAAATCTGAAACAAATCTGTGAACTGACACTGTTGTCTATCTCATATGCTGGCATATCAGTGATTTTGAATTATGGCTACTTTATCACTGCTCATGGTGAGATTTCAGAAAGTCATGTATTGATAGCTTTAATAGTTTTGAAGTTAGATCAAGAGTCGGCAAAGTGGTTGATGTGGCTATCCAAGGCGTCAAGAAAAGTCAAAGAGCCAAAAGGGGGTCAATAAAATATAACTAAATTTTCAAAGTTTTTTTATCGATTTCTTTAACTTTAAGCATTTTCTTTGAATTTCTTTAAATATTTCTTTCTTGAGAAGCAGTACGGGAGAAGGAATCATTATCTTTAGAATGGGAAATTTATCTTTGATAACATTTATTCATTTATTTTACATAATGGGGATCCATGAGGGATCAAGGATTCCATGAAAGGGTCAGTGATGTAAATAGTTTGCTGACCCCTGAGTTAGATGAAGAAACAATTCTGCAATATCCAAGAACAACAGAAGTCACCAAAACATTGAAACGCTCACTTGTAAATAAGAAAACTATTGATATACCAGTATTTGAGATGGACGATGACGTCGTGGATTTATTCTGCTGACTGGGAAAAACAACAAAACAAAGCTGCAAAAATTTGTGACGAACAGCACATCTAACTGTGTGATTCTTCTTCTTCTTCTTTCGTTCACCAATCTAAATCTGCAGATTTGTTCTTTTAAGAAAATCTACGGTTTTCTGCAGTTCTGGCAGAGTTTGATAATGAGGTCGGTGGGTTGGGGCCAATACGTTTCTGGCAGTGCTGAGAAGAGTGTGCAGTTCTGCAATATATGCTCCGTATCAAAAACAACAGACGGCAGCAAATAAACCAACAGAATAAATATCATCTCCTGAACAGAGAGGACCAAGTAATATTGTTCAGACTAAGAACTGGCCACAATAGGCTCCACCACCATATGTTCACCAAGTTTAAAATAGGAACCTCTAACTGTGTGATAAATAATGACAGACTGACATCCATACTCTCTTACTTAAATACATGCATTAAGATCTGTTGATATCAAACATAAACTCATATATCAAACAAATTATATCACAATGCTTCATTACACAGGGACAGACTTACAAGGCTTTCAAATCTGACACAGTAAAATAATCTAAATATGCTACACTATTTGCTCAACACAATCACCATAGCAATGTATGATCTCAAAAATTCATAAATAATATATATTTAGCATTATCAATGCACATTTGCCATTATTTTCTGCACACGTCCAAGG
This sequence comes from Onchidella celtica, assembly GCA_963931925.1. Lineage (NCBI taxonomy): Eukaryota > Metazoa > Mollusca > Gastropoda > Systellommatophora > Onchidiidae > Onchidella > Onchidella celtica. The sequence continues at coordinate 50,213,185 of OZ007571.1, forward strand.
CACAACACACACGAAAAGGCAGGGACATTTTTTTCACCTGACCTGTTGTCAAAGAATTGTGCTCCTCCTATGAAATTTTGAATTTTTGTTTTATTCCTGGTCGGAAGTTCCGAGGCCATATATGTTCATTCTCCAATAGGTTTCAATTCTTCTCTTTGGATCACAGCCAATCACACTGCAAGTGGGCATGCTCTGCCAAAGTGCAAAACAAAAAATCTTCCCAAGTGCATGTGCTCAGCCGCTGTGCACTGGAGGGAGGGGATGCATCACAAATTTTTTGGACGTATGTGAAACAAACCAAAAGGAGCTAAGGTTACGTCCAGTCATGAGTGTCTGTTCTCCTGCAGCCGTTTAGGCTTGTACATGTAGTTCCTTTAACAATTCCTTTGTATGCATACAAGAATGTTCAAATACTTGAAATGGCAGCATTTCTTTCAACCGGGCACGGCTATATGTCTCTCAGATAACAAACAAAAGAAAATACAACTTTAATAGAGAATGCAACAAAATTGCAACAGAAATGTCAAATGCTTGAAAAATGAAACCAACCCATAGAAAGAACACAGTAAAAATAATTTCAAGCAATTTCTAATTGAAAACAACACTGCATAGTTCTTTTTTCTTTACTATATTAGTAATTTATTGTTCCTTTTGTTCTCGTATGTTTAAATGTTCAATGTTTATAATCCATTACAATGCTAGCATGAATAAAGTAAGCCATAATACAAAAACATACTTTGATGACATGGTATGGACAGAGAGATATGCCAAAGAAATATTGTAATAATATAATCTATATCAAAGTTCCTTTATGAGGCCATTTCAATGCCTCACCATTACATGCATTGCAGTTACTGACTTTTATACACTGAATTCATATATGTATTGCCAGGTACATTACTGGAAGTTCAAGTCAAGAAAAATCAACAAAAGATGAACCAAGGAAGAAATGCATTTTAACTTTATATACTTTTGGTCATATAAGATTACTTTCAGAACTTAATTTCTGTACATTAATTTGGTGTTATGTTTTGGAACTTAGTTATACATTACAAGAAATTTCAGTCTCTCTTGACTTACGAAAAGTTGTGAAAAACAAATCGAGACCATGATCAAAGACAACTTTGGGATGACAAAAAAAGGAACATATTACTATGGTATGATACAAATGGACCAAAATTCATTGGCAGCTAAAGGGAAAGTACATGCTTTTGACCCAATCTCAAGTGTCTGTTATTCTAATCAACATTTCATTTCCAAGTGCCAAAAACTATGTTAATAATCCTGCAACTTCACATATTAAGCAGCTAGATAATATAATTCCATTTTCAGATACTGAGAAGGTCAAAATGCATGTTGGTGTGCCAGGCAGACTTACTCCATCATGATGATTTTAATAAGCATCATTTACTTCTCATACATTGTACAAGTAAACCTAGATGACAAACATGTATACATTGTGTGCCTGTGACAAATAATTCCTCCTCCTGCACGTAAACTTTCAGGATAAGACATTTTAAAGCATGAACTTTTGAAATGTGGCTTTAGCCCCAAAGTACACATCTAATTGGTTAGGTGTTACTCTGTTTTCACTCACAGATCCTAAGCACGGGGGAAATAACTTCCTAATCTACAATGAATAAAAAAACAACAACAACAAAAAAAGACATTTTAAGCAAGTTGGTATGCTTAAAATGAACAAATTTTCTGAAATTGTATAGTTTTACAGATTTCCTGAGCATGCTGACAATCAGAACATCACTGCATTTGTGGGATATTTATCCCTCACAGTCTCTTTGTTCTGATTTACTGATAGTTCAACCTCTACTGGTTCATACTCAACATCAGATCCATCACTATGAAAATCACGACTCGAAGCATTAAAGGAATCTGTTTAAAGTATGGAAATACCACACTGCCATTTTCTTCTTCTTCTTTTTTTCTTCTCGTAGATAACAAGGCCCATGAAACATTGCATAAAAATAGCAAGCTTTACAAGTGCACCATCAGAAAACTAACGCAGATATTGGTATCTGGGCAAAGATTCACCAAGAATCTCAAATACTATCAGTAACAATATGGTCTCAGATCACATGAAACTTATTGCTCTCAGCCAATGAAAACAAGCAGTTTAGACTAGATGCATTCAGACACACTGTCATGAACAGCAGTATTTCGCAGTATGTCACACTGATACAGAAGGGTCAGTGGTTTTTCCCCAGATATTTGGTCGTTTCGATTGATGTCCATCTCAAGTACCGATATATCAAAGGATTCTGGTGGTTTTGAGAAACAACTACCTTATCATTGCTCATGGTGTGATCTATATTCTGACGAAATCTACAATCAAACAAGTTCACTTCGCATAAGCTGATTTTTATCTAAATTGATAATATTGTACAGTCCCCGTCCCCAACACCCTAGTTCACAAAAAACTGCTTAAGTCAACATCATGTCAAGCGACAGTGTCTCTTCACTCAACGTTTTTTTTTTGGCAGTCCTAGCTTGATAATGAAAGTGAAAACATAACTGCATAACTCTATGTTCCAGTCGCATCCACAGCGCCCTAGTGCCCAACTGACTAAACACACTTAAACAATATGCATGTGTCTTGCCCTTTGTACCCCACATGGGCCCTGCAGTGTGACCCCTGTGTTTTTCCTTCAAACTTTCTTTCTTTTACTATAGGGTGTTGTTGGCTTGGTCAAAAGAGAGAGCGAGAATGGGTGACATCATGTGGATTGCATGGGCGGGTGTTGTTTGCCAATAACAACACACAAGTATCACTCAGTGAGATGCAACTGGTGGTTGGGACAAAAAAGGGTGGGCTTGGTGCCTGCCTGTCTTTCCCTTTCTTCGACCTGTTGTGATACTGTATAGTCTGTAGGCTAAGGTAGGGTAGTGTGGGGGTGACATCAGCCAACAAATGCACACTGGCTATAATAATTGTGGTGTGCTTGTCCAATGGGAAAGAAAGGAATGAGTTGGAGACACCACTACGAGGACACAAGCAGAGTTCAGGCTAATTCTCGTAGTATACACATAATGTAGGTCTAGGCTCAGATTCGAGTATGTGCTTGTAAATCACTGCTCATTTTGAATTACGATTCTGTCTTCCCCCATTCAGTTCAGTTGTGTCCCACAAATTGTAAAGCGTGTTGAGTTTATTCGCACAGGTCTAGGTCTTTCTATCAATGCCACATGGGATGTACTAAATTGCAACCTTCATGATGACTGGCAAAAACTAAAAAGACAAATTAACACTGATTTGGGAAGTTAAAAGATAAACAAAAAGCAGAAAGTGATGGCGCAAAAAATTTGATGACACCCCCCATTCATTTTTTGTTTTTATCAAGGGTGGTAACTGAGCAATTATTTGAATCAATTTTTCATGTCAGACAATCTTTTTGGTTAGGTCCCTTGGACAACTTAAGAAGCATTCATTGTATTAGTATATCTTCAACAGTTTTGAAATTATAAGCAGAAATATTTTTGCCACAAACTTGTCTGTGCGTAAGAAATCTCACTCTCATCAAAACTCTGAAATGCTCTGATGTATATAATAGGAAAATTGTTGATATATCAGTACATGAAATGGAACACCAAATGTTTTTTCACTGGTTATGACTAAATTGATTTACAAGCCCTTGGTGTACATAGTACAATCGCAATGTCTTACATAAAATCAGGAAAATTTCTCCACAGACAGTAGGCCGTTTCTGTAAGGCAAGGATTCTACTGTTATTTCTCACAAATCTTCGCAGTAGCTTGAAGAAGGCAGCTCACACAATAAAACAGCAACGGTGCATTGATTTGCACCAATTACATCCAGTCACCACATATGGCATCATCATATTCAGCAAAGTTTAGCAAAAATTCCACTTGACCAAATTGTCATTACTCTACGCCAATGGCACAAGTCATTTTTGAGATATTAACCCCCAAGCCTTGTGCTACCTGTAAAGCCTGCTGACAGGTCAATGACCTTACTCACGGGGAATCTTATCTGGGCACACTGATCCTTGCCATTATGCGATGAACACACTACCGCTGTCCACATGGTTTGGTTTGTATTTGATTGGTATGAAAACATTCCCTGCTATATCTTATCACCCTTGATAATGAATTAACCAGTGACTCTAACCAATGACCTGACTCATGAAACCAAACTGGCAGCTGTAATTTTCGTGACAACGAAGCATGATAACTAGCCATGGCCCCCAAGCCCTAAACAAATGGTTTCAGCATCCAGATTGACACATACTAATGAACTAACATGGACATTTGGGGCAAAGGTCATTTCAGAGCTTGTTTCTGCTTGGTTCTCAGATGCAAACAACTCTAGATGATGGTCAGCTTGGAAGAAAATGGGATAATATTGCAAATTTGTTGAGCAACAGTTCGCACATCGATGTTACACCTTTTGATAGTGTAGGGAGAGCCTTTGAAAGCTTAGTCTTTGTGATTCTGACTAGTGGTTCACTGGTTAACATGTTCTTGTCATAATGTCTTTGATTTAGAAGAGGTATAGTGAGGAATAAGACAGCAGTTACGTCTCAATGGGGTCAGTGACCTGGAACATGAAAATACACAGCCTGACCCACCCGTGCTTGTACGCCCGTTGCCATGAACATTGGGGAGCTGGACACCATATATATATATGCCTGGTGCTGGGTAAGGGTTAAGAAAAAACTGTTCCTTTTCCTGTCATTTGGTGACTTATGCCACTGTGATTCCATTGGATTATTACAATTTCCTATTGCCACATTTCTTTCTCTATAATATTATCTGATAGCCTTCAGATTCAGGAATGCGATGAACCGTCATCAGTCGCCTTTTGGCATAAGTCTGACATATGCCATTGTCGTAGAGCAGTGACTCTATCATATCAAACAATAACAAAGTGTCAGTGTGAAAAAACATTTTCACTTAAATATGAATACAAACTAAACTGTTACTGTGTGTTTCTATCTGCCCAGCTCTGATTTTGAAATTTTTACTATGAAGCACAAAAAGTTTTGGCCCACGTTTAAATTCCAGGAAATGGATTAAACGATAGAAAATGCAAACCTTCAAATGTCCAATATTGTTAACAATATGGCATGGATGTACAGCCTTTTTGTAAGCTAAACTGTTGCTCCAAAATCCGAGTTAGGTGGGCAGAAACATTCAGAAACAAAATGTGTATTGCCAATTTAAATAGCTGCAGAAAGCTGTAATAGAGTAAAAGCTACATTACTGTTGACGTAAACCTATAATCACGTCACTGAAACACACCACTAATTTCCCCTTGCTGCTACAACTTGACGATAGATGATACTTATGTAAACCGCTATAAGGAGTAAAATGAAAACGTCATCCAACAGGCCTATGATGCCAAAAGCTGCTTCAGGTAAAATGTCAAGTGGAGATATAAGATAAAGGAAAGCAGCTAAAACTAAAATTGCAATCCTGAATCTGAACATCCACATGAGGCCACCAACACTGAAAAACTCTTGAAAGGCATGACGCAGGAGCGTAGGCAGATCTTGTAAATATTCTTGAATCTACAGAGAAAGAAAACATAACATTTCTTCTTTGTATGATAAATCTATAATCATCTAAAATAAATTGGATGCATCTTTCTCATCATTGTAAATCATCATTGAAGTATTTATCTCTGTGTCCAAAGCATTTCCACGTAGAACCAATGAACAAACTATTTTGCAAACACAGTTTTGCTCCTAAAACTTGCCTTCAGTTAGTTGTGGCCAACTAAAAATAATAAGTGCGCTCACTATCTCTCCCAATGTCAAAGAAACAGACTTGATTTCCTATCAACTAAAGGCAATAATAGGTGCAAAACCCTTGTCGACTTTCAGTTTTCAGTCCTTTATTTGGCAAGAAATAAAAAAAAAGAACATTTTGTCACCGTTCCCTAAAACGCCAGTAATTGGTTTTGACAACGTTTCCGGAGAAACAAAGAAATGTTTTATTTTAGCACAACTGGTCTAATGAAGATGACCTTTTGAAAGTTTGCTTTTCAATTATTTCTTGGCCTAGGAGTCTAAGAACTAAGATCATTTGATGCGGTTTTGAATGTAACTGAATATATATAAAAATCAACTTTTCAAATTTTTGAGTTACCACAGTCTTACTCTTAAGGAATGGTGATGATTTTGCTTACTGTTCTGGGCTCCCCTGAAAACCTGCGATTGTACTGGTTGATTTTATCAATAATTTCACGTCTCTCTTCACTTTCTCCTGCATGTTCTTCAGCAGTAAAATTCAGCAACAGTAATGAAACCTTGTAGGAAAAACAATAAAACACAAAACTGAAATGAAGATATTTATATATCTAAGCCGGTGCAATGCTAATAATGGAGCGTATTTATATAGCTCCTGTCTCCACTGAGTGGACCCAAAGTGCTTATAATGAAGTAGTAAGAAATCTCTCTGTCTTCGGGCCAACAGCATTAGGCTGAGGCCCGCGAGAAAGCAAAGGACCTCAAGGTCTCTCTCTCTATCTCACTGTTATTATTTACTAACAAATATTCTTCCAAGCTGCACAAAACATACAAGGCTTAAGGGATACACTATCATGTCAATTAGTAGATATTTCTGATACAAGACTGAATTTAGTTCTGTTTTGATTTCTAAAATGAACACATATCTGTCAATAATACGAACAAGGTCAAGAAACTGAAAGCTTGTGATAGTAATATAGATAATAATACTACAATGCTCCATTTTCACTGATAATCTTGATTCCATACTCAGTATGTTAACCCACATCCTGTGCGCTACACCTTAAAGCCCTCTATCCGGTCAGTGGCCTTACTCAGGGGGAATCTTATCTTGGTCACACTGACCCTTGCAGATGTGCGATGACCATACTACCGCTGATTTGTATTTGATCGGTTTGAAAACATTAGCTGCTATGCCTTATCACGCTTGATAATGAGTTGACCAGCAAAGCTTCTGTCTGTAAGTCTCTAACCAATGATCTGTCTTGCAACACCAAACTGTCAGCTGTAATTTTCGTGAGAACAAAGCGTGATAACTAGCCACGCCCCCCGAGCCCTAAACAAATAGTTTCATCCAGACTGACACATACTAATGAACCAATGTGGGCATTTGGAACAACAGTCATTTCAGAGCTAGTTTCTGATTGGTTCTTAGGTACAGACAACTCTAGATGACGGTCAGCTTGTGAGAAAATGAGATAATATTGCACATTTGTTGAACAACAGTTCGCATGTCAATGTCACACTGTTTGATAGTGTGGGGAGAGCCTTTGAAAGCTTAGTCTTTGTGATTCCGACCAGTGGTTCACTGGTTGATACGTCTTGTCACAATGCCTTTGATTTAGAAAAGATGCAGTGAGCAATAAGATGTTAGTTGCGTCTCAAACAGGACGGTGGTGTGATGCCTGAAAATATGGCTTCCTCGCTGCTGTCAATTTGACCTTGCCGTATTTACACACCCGTGCAGAATGAACGCCTGGGAAGATGATGCTGTATTTTGACCCCTCGCGCAGCCTGGGGGGTTAAGAAAATGTTATTTAGCCCTTAGTTTTAAAAACTTAACCCCCAACTTATAACACAAACTGCCAGCCGTCATGGTCTACATGCATGCCACATTTCTCAATTTTTGAAAACAAGCTGAGTTATCCCAGTTTTCTATGCTGCTCTCTGTATCTTCTACAGTAACAACAATAAAAGCACCTGAGTTCTGCATGATGGACATCTCACAGCTCCTAGCCATGTCTGATGTTGCCAGTATGTTATCATACAGTGACCTGGTGAAATGAATATTTCTTGGGATTAGCTTTTTTTTTTAATATATTATCCTTGACAATGAAGGTAGCTATATTATAAAAAGATTTATATTAAAAAAAAACAAAAAGAAACCGGGCTGCATCTGCTATCTAGCACAGTGATTCTCAAAGGGGAGACACATGACTCCCAGGGAAGGAATTTTGGCCTGGTAGTTACTGGGGAGTTATTTTAGTCAGATGAGGAAATCCAAACTAGGTTAGAATAGAAGTTTTATAATCCACTGAAATAAGGACCTCCTTTTTTTCACCTGACGGTATTTAATAATGAATTTTAGTTTCATAAATGGTTTCAAATGATATGGGGAGGAATTTTAGGCAGAATAGGAAATCCGAACCAGGAAAGAATGGAAGTTTTATCATCCATTGAAATGAAGATTTCTTTTTTCACCTGGCTGCATTTAATAATGAACTTTAGTTTTATAGATGGTTTCATATTAATTATTCCCACTGTAAAGGAATTGAGGAAACCTGGTATTGGATCAAGAGGAATGTGATCCACAACTCTGAGAACCACTGACCTGAAGCATGATAAAAATCTTTGATCAACTACAACAAATTCAAAATAAAATATAATGCTAGGGAAGGTTTGTTGCAGATATCTGTTTGCATGGTGATGATCAGTGTTACTCATGATTCAAAAAGGATAAAAGATGACAATAATTAGGACATTACATGTATAATCATGAGAGCATTAACATATTCAGTCATTTCGAGTATTTCCAATATAATTTCAAGTACAATTTTCAATATACCATTTACAATAGGCTGATCTTAAGGACCATCCGTAACTTACAAACACCTGGAAGGGGGGAAGTCAGATGCCCTCAAGGTATGATAAGTGCACATGGAGATGTGGGAGGGTTTTTGGGGAATGTGCATACACTTTTCAGCTAGGGTAATGAATTAAAAAGCTTGAGCTTGGTTTTAGTTCCCCTTTTTCTGCAAATTAAGTTGCTATATTTAAATATTTAAAAGACATGTTCCTCCTGAAACAGTCAAACAGAGATAAAAAAAAGTCACTTAAGTTAAAGTGTTAGAATATCAAGGTCTTAATAAATCATGAATTGTTCACATTCACTATTCGAAGAGACATGCACTTCTTATTGTATGAGGGGCAGCTCAAGTTAACTAAAAGCATTGGGGGGGGGGGGGGGGGGGGAGAGAATCAAAGGGAACATGAGTTTCTTCATGGACGTGTCTTATTTTTGCTCTGAAATTTATGTCACACAAACAGACTGTGGGTCATAAAATAAAGCAGACATTGACAATTACCACAGTACACATGCCCGCAGTTGGTCTCCACTGCATATGCAGCTGAACCTAGGCAGATGGGGCACGTAAGTTCCCCATTATTTCGCTGGTTGGCTCTTCTTTGCTGAGACTGCTCGCCACCTACTTCATTTTGGAGCTGTTCACGGGTTGTTGTCACACTGGCTACACTGTCTGGGTGGATTCCGCCTCTCTGTCTGAAAAAAAGTAATAGCCAGGTAGAATTTGCTGAAACTCCTTCCATCTCTAATTTGAAAAACCACTTTTTCTGCCTCAGTTGTGCAAGTAATCATAAGGTATGAAAAACAGTTTTCTTGTGGTTGTGACATACTTTTTATTTTAACTCTTTATGACCTAAGCAACACATAGTGCGTTGATTGCCCTGCATACGAATGCTCAGGCAATGCAGTACACGTGTGTTGATCAAGTAGACCTACATAGTCGATAGTTACTGTCAAGATTCTAATTTTTATTGTACAGTAATGTCTGGATAGGAATATACATCCATTTATTACTTGGGACTATGGCTGTAAATTTGGCTTTCATCTGTGTGGTATAGCTTTGCTGGAAAATAAAGACTTTTTTTTTTTTGCTGCAGTAACAACGTCAACAGATCCATTGACTGGGATGCTGCTACACTACAGTTCACTTTCTTAAATTGGCCTTTTTATATATAAAGACAGTAGGACTGCTCACATTTTGATATAACAATTAACATTAACTGAATATGATTGATTTGACTGATAAGTGATAACCACTAGATCTAGATCTAGACTCTATATATATTTAATTTAATCGCTAGATATTTAGCCTACTGATGGTAAAGATCTAATTTTACTCCAAAATAATGTTAATAAAATCAATATGGTTAGAATCTAGATCTACATCAAATACAACATGGCCTGGGTGAACGTTTCTACTAATGCTGATTGCAGTATTGTGTGACGTGTCTTTTACGTGTACCATTACGGGATTACTAATACTAATCGGGACTAGATCTAGATCTAGATCTAAAATGAAGGGCAACAAACAATCAAGACTGGAATAGATCCTCTAGACTCTAGATAGAATCTAGATTCTAGATCTAGAGCAGCCAGCAGGCAGTAGGCACCGAAGAAAAAAAACACAACAAACCTTAGGTTTACGTAAAACAACATTCCGACAAGAGCACCCATAAACCCTCCAAGACCAAGGAGCACTTCATTTCCGACTCCTTCAATCAGATTTGTTCGTCGTACATAACTCGACATTCTGACATTTCTGTTGCAGATGATGACAGAACAACCTACGATTTCTGGGAAGTTTTGGGTATAATCATGCGCTCTTCAACGTGGAATAGTATGTTTGGTGTAGCCGTCGTCTGGTTAGGTCGGCGAAGAAGCGATCGGTATAATTATAATTTCTACTTTATCCACACCAATAATAAAATTTCGAAGCATGTACACTACTGAATATTTTTCGGGCTTGCACAGAGCCACACCTTCAGCCGAAGGATGGATGATACCGTTAACAGGTAGATCTAGCTTGTAGGCCTATAAAAATTTACAATTTAGAGTGATGTTTTTTTTCTTTCAGAATTTTATTGTTCATTGCTAAAGTTGGGCTTCTTATGACAGACACAACTTTTTTTCTTTCCTGTTGTCACATGCAACCTTCCATAATTCAACAATGAATATATCCTCATTAGAAGTGATCATAAAGTATTCGCGTGAAGTTGAAGTAACCACTTTGGGCCGTTCATTTAGTTCGTATACTCAATTTTGGCAATTTTTAATCCTCCCACCATGTTTGCTTTCTCCGTGTTTGACTTCAACGACCCCATTCCCCTTTTACAGCCAGTAAAAAATGATGAATGTTCACCACAGGGCCCTGATGTTCTCAAACTTTAAGTGGCATTTTGAGAGGCCATTTCACTGAAACATTTTCAACTTTTTAAAAAACTTTTGACTTGAAACATTTGGGTTTATCTGTACCGCGCACACATATTCCCTACACCCATTACCTAGCTTCTATCACATTGTACTCTTGAGCGAACGTACACAGTGACCTGTAACTCGGATAATTGAGAGGTAGGAGAGACGAGGGAAAGAATGTGGTACTTGAAAAGAAAAACGAACAACTCATGACTATTCCAGTGGGTAAGTGTCGAACACATTTTTTTTTTTTTTAAATAACAGACTTTGTTCACTCTGGTGTGTGGCAAGGTTGCCTTACTGAAATTTTAACTGACTATTCCAGTGGGTAAATGACGAACACATTTTTTAAAAAAAATAACAGACTTTGTTCACCCTGGTGTGTGGTAAGGTTGCCATATAAAAATTTTAACTGACTATTCCAGTGGGTAAATGACGAACACATTTTTTTTTTTTAAATAACAGACTTCGTTCAATCTGGTGTGTGGTTAAGGATGCCATACTGAAATTTTAAGTTTACGACAAATAGTCTTACTACAAAAAAGAAAAAAAAAAAGGCAAACAAATTTCAGTATAGTTTTCATACTAACATCACAATACATGAAAAGCTCCAGAACTATGTCACTGCCACCCTCACCACTAGAATGAATGGAACATTTGGATTAAACCTTGTCAGCAATGAAGCTTAACTTTTTATTATTATTATTATTATCATTTTCACATTATTTCTGGAGATGCAATGAAAGTCGTTGCAGTGGCACTAAAAGAAGATTCAGCTGCATTCTATTTCTGGTCTTAGTTTTAACGGATGACACATAAGAAAATAAAACTCTTAACTACAGTACTGCTGATTGGGGTTGTTAGGCTAACAAAGAGAAAGGTGGGCTACTCTTGAAATGCTCCATGGTGAAGTATGTCAGTCCAAGAATACAGTATGTGCAGGGAGTCCTAAGGTGGGTGGCAGTCTTTCAGAAATATAAACCATAGAATCCAGTGTCAGCCTTGCCGGTTGGCGCTCTCTGGACAATTGGCGACAGGAATCTTGGCATTAGCTTGTAATTGACCAAAAATATTTCCTTGAAAGAAAATGTTTTTGAAAAAGGACGATATGTAGTTTTCGTACAGCTAATTTTAGTATATTAATAAAGAAAAAAAAAAAAGCCAGGAAAAGGTCAAAACGCCAAATGAACTTAGTTTCTGACGCCAACGTTATCTTAAAAAAGGGCCAGATTTCTGGAATTTGGCTTTTAAAAATCCAAACTGGTAACACCGATTATTGTGAGATTGACATAATTATATTCATTTTTAAACAAGAGAAAAGAAAAGAGTGGCCGTGTGAAGAAAAGAATACAAGGAGGGTTCCAGTCCCCCGTTCACCAAGACCCACAGTGATCATGACTAACATATATATATATATATATATATATATATATAATATAATATCTATTACATATTTCAGTAACTTGCAACCTTTGGCATGACTAACTGACCAAACTATACACTCTTCAGGCCTTAAATTTGGCAGGAAGGTGGCAATTGAGATAAGGAAGATGATGGCTATAATTAAAAGTTGTTTACTTCAAGCATGTATTTTTAAAAAACAACAATGTTTATTGCGATGTAACATCTGCATTTTTTGCATGTTTGTTTCGTAATATATATAGTACCGTGCATGTCATAAAAAGTAACCGTATCAAGCGTTCAGTTTGGTGCGCAGTGTTCTGGTGCGCATGAGTTCTGAAGCAAGACTGCTGTAGTTTATTACTTTTATTATACTAGAGAGAGAGGGGGGGGGGGGGGATCACATGATTGTTTATTCTGGGCAATGCCCGGTAGCTCATCTAGTATTATAATATTGCATTTCTTTTTACATGTATTTCTTTTCCCTTTCACCAGTCTTCCCCCTTTGTGATTTTCATTTTCTTCTCTTCCTTCTTCTGTCTGAGGCTGATGAAAGTTTGTACTTATGCAATGCCCCTTTAGTCATGTCCTGGGGAGGTGGAGAGGGTATATAATATGTAATTTGCATGTCGAGGGATGCCTGTGCAAAGACCGTATCGCCAGTTTTGTAAATTTTACAGGAGAGCGATTTGAAAGTTTGACATGAAGTATAACAAGTCTGTTACGACCTTTAAATCCTCATCAGTAATTAGGTAAATTCATTCGATAATGGAATTCGCATCATGTCAAAATGTAGTAGGCTACTTACCAAGGCGAAACAGAATATAGAAAAACAAAAACAAAAATCGAATATCCTCTAGTTACGGTGTTTGCGCAGGCACCCCTCGATATGGTGAACAATCATGAGGAAATTGAATGTTAATTGTGTAACACTGGTTACGGGTAAACCGAGCGGGTCTCTCTCTATCTATAGCTATCTAATCTGACACCAAATAATGTAACACAGGACGAGATGAGCGGGGCTCTCTACACAGTCAAACATACAAACAAAACTATCAGGTTTTGAGAGGACAACAATTTTATTAAAAGGAAAAGAAAATAACAAATCAAATAATAAACACAATACAATAAACACATGACAATACAATAAACCACAATAAACCAGGACAATACAATAAACAAGACATTACGATAAACCACAATAAACCACAATAAACCAGGACAATAGACAATACAATAAACCACAATAAACCACAATAAACCCAACCGATAGGCGCGCTGAAGAAGAACCAAAAATAAACAGGAATTAACAGCACGCCTCATCAGTTAATCATTACATCATGCTAAAACAAGAGAATGCATCAAAAGAAAACATAAAAGTTAATAATAACCATATTCACATTGTAAACTAATATATGGGGACGGTCCAGTATGTCTATCAAACAGTAACGTATAATTTACTTTGTGAGCACTCCAGGGAGCCAACTCGAGTATAAGATGCAAGCCTACCAAGTAACATGTTTACTTCCCTTGGCTTAACTACAGGCTGACATAGGGCTATCCCACACGTTATAATTCTTATATTATAACAACGGCCATTATTCTAGATCAGGAAGAAAACTTAATTTGATTCCAGACAAGATAACATTAAGCCTTACGTGTGTATACGCGCACCCTGTACGCCGCGCACCCTGTACGCATCAAATCTATCCTAGTTGTGGAATGAGCTGGAGTTAAACTAACTACAATAAAATACAGTCTGCTGAGTCTACACACTCATACCACAGAACTGTCCGTGCTAGGTGGCTCAATAAAAGACAATCCCATCTACTTACTTAGCCCACCCACGCACAACGTAGTATCCCTTAATTAACAATTACCATCATAATTAGCAGAGGATAGCAATAGCCAACTGGATCTACTCATTAAGTCAAAATTAATTAACTTAGGCCCCATTAGCCAACCCAGTTCAATTCCGCACATGCTAGATTATTAATATTACACAAAAACCCTAGTCCATACTGCCACAGGCCTATCTCAACTCAGAGCCAAACTTATCCCTTTCCTATCCTCTGGATATAATACCAAACTCCTTACTCATAAAGTCATAGGAGTATCTCTAGGTGGACCAACCCACATACATGTAATAAGTCAACACCTAAGTCTCAACCAACAATAGCAAGTTATAGTCTCCCACTACAAGTGATATGATAATCATGGCATAAAGCCAAACCCAACCACATGGTACAACTACAAGACTGAACAGTCAAGTCAACCCATTTGTATTACCTCCAACAATACTGATATACCTAACACATTCCCACACATTCAGTGAACTAATTATATAATGCAACAGAATAATATCATAATAATGATGACATATATATCATAGGTCTACTGGGCAAGCAACACCCATAACCTCTATGATTGGGTTTAAAGTCAATGCATCTGATCTCTCCATTACAACAGAGTCCAATTACATCTGTCAGTGTGTCAAAAGAACAGACAATGAGCACCTACAAAGGATGCCATAAAAATATGACACCTGATGCATAGACAATGCATCTATACACCTAGCATAGGCCTTTCCCTTCATGATTCATCTTATCAACAACCAAAGTTCAAGGTTCGACCCTCAAAAGTTTCTAAGTCCGACCTAACCAGTACAAATTGAAGAAAATCAACTTAACACCTATGTAGCGAACATACTAATTCAATAATAAACATATAATAAATTAAGAAATTAAAGTAAATAATCATCATCCTTTAGTATAATGCCGATATCTGAGATCCCAAATGCTGTTTAAGTGTGGTAGCCACTGTAAACAGCCAGCCAGGATTGTTATTGTTGTTTGGGTCAAGCTTCCGTTTCCGGATTAGCTAACCAATCCCGGTCTTGATTTGACTCGCTTGACCAACAGTCATGTGATCATGCCTGCTAGCGTCTGCTGTGACCTACTCACGGCTCACGCGCGTGCTCTGCAAATCCAACACCTCTCTCTTCATCTTAACTGGTCTACTCATTATCATAAAGTCCATAATGAATACGGCATCAATAAAGGTAACGAAAAGGCACACAAGACAAATGTACACATACATCATAGTCACACTGCTGATTTAAAGGAACCTAGAAATAATCATCCAACAATAACCGTACAACCCACTGAAGAACAAGTTAAAGTAAAGAAATAACTTGGTTATAATTCTTGCCCGTTACTCTCTCTCTCTCTCTCTGTGACGTCTGTCCCTAAGAAGGACACGTTGAGCCTGAATGGCACCAACTGCAGATTAAGAATAACGATCTAGATCTGTCTATCTCTGATCCAAGTAGCGGGACTTAGACCACACCCTCCAGTAGTACTATTTGTTAGCACTTCACATAAAATCAGTCCGTCACAAATTACAGTTAAATGTTTCCATTTAATTACATGAACTAATCATGCGCGCTAGCGTTGATAGCATTCTAGAACAACCTTACACACTCTCTCTGCAGGATACTGATAGATCTATACTAAGATAGAAACTTAGCAAGATAAACTTTACCATAGATTGTTAGCTGCTAGCCTGATTGCCTAACCAAGCTGAACAAAGTTCATCAAACCTCCAAGTATAATCCAATCATTATTATTTCACATCATGTAAATATTATTAAATACCAGAACTAAAATAATGGGTACAACTTACGTGAACTAACCAAATGAATTCACACTTGAACTACATCATCAGAGCTGGCACTTCACAAATCTTGAAATATAAATTATACAACTTCTTTTACTTTTATGTTAGTCTGGACACAATGACACGTCCTGCTGTCTTGAAGACTTGGGTGGAACTGACTGACCCACGCTATCATCTAAGCGTCACCCAAACACGCGCAACCCATTCACTCCTTACAGTTCACTAAGTGCAAATTCTAATAAAACATTAAAACAAATAAAAACATTTTTAAAGACCACCATCTTGCTCGTGTATGTTCCAAATACACTATCTTAAGGAAATATTACTTAACAAGATAAAAACTAAACAAAACTTACAATGTAGTGATACATAACAAGGTTCTACTTCTGGCACCAGGGATGGTCACTTAAATTGACCAATCCTGGACAATACAGACCACGCTAAGACTATGATTTAAAATTGGCGCAGTGAGTACATCAGTTGGCAATGTTACTCAACACCTGCATGACTCATCTCAGTGCGTGATAAACAATAAGGGGAGATTATCTATGGTTTCTGTGTGGTTACTTCCCCTTGACCACGTCTAGTGGTCCAGCTGATCAAAATAACGGGTTTATCTCCCTTTCACTACAATGAGCTATGTTCTCAGCCCTGTAATGGTTCACCCCATTACAATTGGAAAGCACCAAAAAATGCAAACTTTCGGATTCTGGGTCCTTTTCAGGGTTTATAGATAACAGGTACATTATGGTATATACTGTGCAACTTTAAAGAAAAGAAAAGGCGGGATGAATAAAAGAATGAACGAATAAAGGAAAATGGATACATATAACATAATTATAATGATGATGATGACAACTGGCAGAAAAACTGATAATAATGATCTGGTAGAGCGAAAGTGACATGGAACTAGGTTGGGGAAAGGGGGAGTGGGAGAAGATGGGAAAGGATAAGTGGAATGTGAGTGTAATACCGTCAATACAGTGGCCTATGCTAATTACAAGTGGCCTATGTTAATTTTTGCACAAATCGAGTCCATGCTATCAAGTGACTTCAGTTGACATCTGCTAGGCCTAAACATGATTGTGTCACCTATTAATTTCAAATAATACATTGTCCGTGAGTCGGTGAAAATACTCAACATTTGAACTACATTTTCACTATATCTTGTTCAGAAGAGCTAAAACTTGGAAGGCAAATTATTTCTCACAAGTGGAGTCAACGATAGTCAATAGAACGGTTGTCCAAGTTGTATGCAGAGATTACAATAAGCTGGTGGCGGCGAGAAAATGAAAGTAAAAGAGAATGGAAGAGTACTCTTAAATTTAGCTGAGCAATCCAAAAACTGTACACGTATGTGTCCCAGAATTAGGAAGTCGGGAAAACTTTGTTCTCGTCCAGATTGTGTTAAATTGATAATTCATGGTGTAAGTAATCGTTCCAATTTGATTATTCAGAGTGGACACCAAAACATATCGCAAATCATTACAGTGGTAAAATGTACTTATTATGAATAAAATGAAGTATGATGAAGCAATAATTCATGCATAATATGCATAATATTATTATTATTTAGTTCCAATGTTTGGTTCAATAGCTTACTTCGTCTTGGTTAACGCAAAGCTGTAAAAAGGCATAAATTGTTCAGAAGCCAAGAGGCTCTTAAACCATACTAAATAAATACACTAGATGAATGATTTTGAAGAGCTGTTGTTAGGGGACCGTACTGTAATTACAAATCCGAATAGAGAAAATACTGAGTTGTGTTCACTGGCCATCTGTAGCTTATTATGTGAAATACTACGGTCCTGACACAATAAAGCTCTCAAAGTTGAATGGACAGAAACAGCTGGCAGGTCGCAGTAGGACCGAAGAACATGCAGTTTGTCTACAGCAGTGGTTCTCAACATGGGGGATATCACTCCGCAGGGAGCGATTTTGAATTCCAAGGGGGCTAGAATGAAGGAAAGGGCGACATGGGGGCAAAAGTGATGTGGGGGCGATTTTCTTTTTTATTTGGGGGAGGGGGGTGTGAAGACATGGATAGAGGATTATTGGGGGTGGGGGGGTGGGGGGGGTGTTGTTACAGCGCAGTCACTGACTTATTCAACGGCATGCGCGTTTGGGTTTTATGAACAGAAAAGGGCTATTTCTGTTAGTACATTTGATAAAATATATGCTTTCTGTTTAATAATGAATAAGCAAGTAGGCTACCGGTATAGCTTATTGTCATTAACAATTCTTTGAAAACCTTTACATAGTAATCTGTGTGTAGTCAGCTGTCTTCTTGTGAAATGTATCTGTTCGCTTTGGGTAGGGATTTTTTTTGTGGGGGGGGGGGGGGAATGGAGGCGATGACAGAACTGAACGGGATATAAGAAATAAAGAATTGTCTCGCTAATTTTAGACTCTATTAAAAACATACATTAGATGAAGTGTTAATTTGCATTTCACTGTTTTGATAGAAAGACATATCAAATAAGACCCTAAAACGAAATCAGAAACCATACATTATGTAAAACTCTTGTAGTCATCTATATCTAGTACATGTGCCATTGTCTGCTTTTCATCGATGAGACCATTTTGACAGTAACTGAAATAGAAAATAGATCTATATGTATTAGATTTTCAGAGAAGGTGAGCGTTACCGACGAAAATGCCTCAATGGTTATAAATTTTCCGGCACCGACTGCTGATTGTACCGCCACTACTTGGCTCTTCTTCATATTATTCTACATTCTTCCATTGGCCCAGCTTAGGCTGACGAGTGGAGAACAGATCTCCAGCGATGTACACTTCCTTTTTTGTGATGGCCAATTTGGCACAGGATGATCGAGGCTCGACTTAATCTCCCATAAAGTTCACCAGATTATGGATTATATAATTGATATATTATGTAACGTGTATAACTGATAAAGGGAAGGAATCCGAGAAAACAGCCCAATTTGACAGGAAAAGCCATTAACTCCCTTTTATGAAACAAGAAAGGTACCCATTTTCTTCTGTTTTATCTAATTCTGTTACTTTCTGAAGCCTAGTAAAATTTTGTGTACCACAAAAAGATAAATAAAAAATAGAAGCACAACAAGCTTAGATGGAGCTCCTTCAGAAAACTAACCAGTCTAACAATGTTGACGTTATCGCCTCCCAGCCAGTAACCCTATGGAAATCCAACACTTAAGAATAATGTCAAGTTCGCACATTGGAATGACATCGTTCCTATGTAGATCCCCTGGCTATGACATTGCGCTGACATTAGTCTGATGTAGGAAATCCATTCCTGTGGTAGCCCTACCAACCTTACAGAAATCCTATACAACTCTATATCTGATTAACATGGGGATGCTGGCTAGGCTTAGTTCAATTTTCAGTGGGATCTCAGTCTAAAGGAAAGAGTTTCTGACCATTTTGAATTCTTACAATTCTTTGCAAGCTGCTTCAATATTTCTTTTTGTTTCTGGTTGAAAGAGTAAGCAGTACGGTCAGCGATTAGTAACAGGGATAAGGACAGATTAGAAATTGGTTTTGAGTTAGCTTTAGGGATTGACTGGGTGGTCTGAACGTCCAGAACTCTTCTCATTCTAATTATTGTGGTGCTGTGATGGCAGTGTAAATGTTTAAATAGAATGCACAGTACATTAAAAGCCCAGATTATCATGACGTAGGTGTAAGTGATCAAAGAACATGTATTTTGAATCATTTTATGTTCTAGTTTATAATGCGATCAAGTAATCTTGATTGTTTACTTTTTTAAACGATCCATTAAGAAGTATAATTTGATGCCATCTTTACCAAACATTTGCAAGTGTAGTTTTTATAATATTTTACAACATATCCTTTGTGCGGTGTTTAATAAAATATTTAGCATCACTTGCAAACCGGAACAAAGTGTAATCCTGTCTGGATATTGCCTGTGGATATACCTTAAGAAAGGGGAATAGCCAATCACCTCTTTGAATCTTCGGGCACAAGTTCTATGAAGCTTGCATACATGAATTCTCACAGGTAGATTGCATCATATTATTTAATGCACAGTTTTAATTTCTGATTGATTAAGAAAATAACATTCTTTTACAAGTCATTGAAAAGATGAACACATGCGGCTCCCCCGACCATATGACACCAGGTTTCACTAATGTTCACAAATGATATGTGGTAAATGCAGTGGATCACCTTTCCTTCATATAAGTGATAAAGTATTTGAATCATTTCGTGTTCTAGTTTCTACAGGGGTCAAGTAACATTAACTCTTTATTTTTTTCAAAGTTCACCTTTAGAATAATTTTGATGCCAACTGGACAATACATTTTCAAGTGTAGTTCTTAGAATGTTTTACAACATATTCTTTATCCAGCTGTACCAGAAAAAAGTGTATCGGTCGTTGTTGTTTGGTGTTTACTAAAATAATTAGCATCATTTGGCCAAACTGGAACAAATCAAAGTCGCATCTGGTTGTCGCTTGTGACTGCATTGTAAGAAAACATAATGAATCTTCGCATATAAGCTTTATGGAGCTTACACATTCACAGATGTAGATAGCTTGCATTTTATGTAATGCCTACTTTTAATTTCTGGTTGATTGAAGTAATAACATTCTGTTTCAAGGCAGCCCACTTGGCCAAATGAGGCCTGGTTTCTGGATGGAAACAGCGAATGTGGCAGTGCATTTTGGTTTTTCATAGTACGGCTGAAGAAAGTTGGAATTTTTTTAAGGCACTGGCCAGACAAAGGATATCATCATTCATTGAGTCAGCACATATCAGTTACTGTATGCATGAACTTGGTGTAAATCTGCCAGTTTTGCATCATGGCACAGGCTTAGTAGAGTAGATAGTAGTGCTTACGGCCACCTAGTTGTAAAACTCAAGTTTAGTTGGTATGCATGGACAAAATTTACGACCTACCTCTTCCTATGCATCAATTGCCACTTACCGCTGTAACAAAAATTGTCATTACGTATGCACAGAAGTTGTGTTGGCCAGTCCCAGCCACATTGACACTGTGACAAATTCAATCACACCTACGCAGAAATGATGTGAACAAAGCGGAGGCTGCTGATTGTGAGGAGAATAGTGTAGACACTTTGGCATTCATTGTAGCATGTTCTTGCTCTTTATCGTCTCATCGTTTGAAATGGAGTAAACAATAATATTGGAAAGTAACGAATATTATTATCATTTTTTGAAATGGAACTAAGTTAAAATTGATGAGGAAAATTTCTTTTTTCCTCTCTTCCGTACTTCTTGAAAACATTAAATTCATGTTGGAGACAACATCAGCGATGGATTTTGAAGTTTCATTTTCATTAGTAACAGAATATTGCAACTCTGCTAATTAAAATTATAATCTTCAATCAAATAAGGATGGCAGAGTTGACACAGAGCAGGAAAAATTAAACGCTTCTCTATCTTTTCTTAATTTTAGGTAGATCTCTATCAAATTCTTGGACTAGACTAAATACTTTGAGTCAATTATACAAATTCTGTTGAAAGGGCATATTTTCTTAGTACATCTATGGTGATAGCGATCGGGCTTAATATCAGATGCCACTTTCCTATGCTTGTTAAGCACTGCCTAGCCGATGTAGTCATTCGGAGAAAGTGTAAAGGTACGAACCCCTTTCTTCGTGAATGTAGGCTTATGGAAAGCTCTGGCATGAAGATTTAGTGTTTTGCGCCGATGCATTGGGTCTACCCACCATGTAATCGGCTTCTCTTATCTTTTCTTAATTTTAGGTAGATCTCTATCAAATTTCGGACTAAATACGTTGAGTCAATTATACAAATTCTGTTGAAAGGGCATATATTTTTTTCGTAGATCTGTAAGGCGGCAATAGGATTTGTTCTTTCAGGATTGATGGTGATAGCGATCAGGCTTAATAGCAGATGCCACTTTCCTATGCTTGTTAAGCACTGCCTAGCCGATTTAGTCATTCGGAGAAAGTGTAAAGTTATGAACCCCTTTGTATGTGTATGTGAGCGTATGGAAAGCTCTGGCATGCCAATTAGTGTTTTGCACCAATGCGTTTGGTCTATCCACCATGCAATCGTCTTCTCTTATCTTTTCTTAATTTTAGATCTCTATCAAATTTCGGACTAAATACGCTGAGTCATTTATACAAATTCTGTTGAAAGGGCATATTTTCTTCATAGATCTGTAAGGCGACAATAGGATTTGTTCTTTCAGGATTGATTGTGATAGCGATCGGGGTTAATAGCAGATGCCACCTTCCTATGCTTGTTAAGCACTGCCTAGCTGATTTAGTCATTCGGACAAAGTGTAAAGTAAGGAACCCCTTTGTATGTGTATGTATTGTAAGCTTATGAAAAGCTCTAGCATGCTTGGGTCTATCCATCGTGTAATTGGCTTCTCTTATCTTTTCTTAATTTTAGGTAGATCTCTATCAAATTTCGGGCTAAATACGTTGAGTCAATTATACAAATTCTGTTGAAAGGGCATATTTTCTTCGCAGAGCTGTAAGGCGACAATAGGATTTGTTCTTTCAGGATTGATTGTGATAACGATCGGGCTTAATAGCAGATGCCACTTTCCTATGCTTGTTAAGCACTGCCTAGCCGATTTAGTCATTCGGACAAAGTGTAAAGTAAGGAACCCCCTTTGTATGCGTATATATTGTAAGCTTATGTAAAGGTCTGGCATGCCGATTAGTGTTATGCACCAGTGTGCTGGGTCTATCCACCATGTAATCGGCTTCTCTTGTCTTTTCTTAATTTTAGATACATCTCTATCAAATTTCGGACTAAATACGTTGAGTCAATTATACAAATTCTGTTGCAAGGGCCCCAACCACTGCCCTCCTCATCACTTTCTACCCTCTGTAGCAGGTATTCCTGTGTTCTAACTTCACTGCAAGCATGCTGAGTAGTTTACATCACCCGGCATGAAATCTTCACACCGTGGGTCATGTGCTCGTTAAAAAAAAAAGGGGGATCAGTCAAAGACCCAAAGCAAAATAGAAAAAATTGAAAGACAAAACCAATAAAAAAAAAGCCAAACTTCAGTGCACCCTCCAGGTACTTGAAACCTATATGCAAAATTTGTTTACTATAGGTGGCCTATTAAAAACGCCTTTTTACGTTCAAAGATGAGAATTTGTGCATTATATATATA
This sequence comes from Onchidella celtica, assembly GCA_963931925.1. Lineage (NCBI taxonomy): Eukaryota > Metazoa > Mollusca > Gastropoda > Systellommatophora > Onchidiidae > Onchidella > Onchidella celtica. Next base: position 50,236,396 of record OZ007571.1, read on the forward strand.
AATTTATTCATTTTTTGATTAAAGCCAATTTCATTTAAGAGACTCGTCATTTTTGTTTGTTCTCCGTCCAACTGACAAATTGCTTTTATTTCTCCTTAATGATTATTGTGATTTGGCTGTTGCATTATTTGAGTTTGTGATCACAATAAAAAAAAATTGTTCTCCAAGATTTTTTGTTTTCACATTATTGTTATTCGGTAAATATTTGAAAATGTACAATTCAGAAAAAGTCCGAGCTAACATGTACAGCTTGTTCGTGCATTTCACTTTCTGTTATGTTTCTTGTGTCAACAGATATTAATTTATATCATATTTCCATTTTCAAATCTCGAGGAGTTAATATTATTAAGTGGTTAGCCCTTCTCCTTCGGAATGGAGATGTCTTTTTGGTATCGATTTTGGTTCCCTTAATACTGAATAACAATGTCATTCCCAAGACATGTGGACATTTACAAACAGGAAACAAAAAAGTAGGGAAAAAAAGGTGTGATGAGGAAAATGTAAATGTAGAGAAAGAAGATGGAGATGTGGAGGGATTTTTCAAAAATAAGTATTGATTTCGTTATCATATTCAACGAAGTTATTGGAAGTTGATTAATTAAATAGTATCGATTCCCACTTCCGGTCTGTAATAAAACCAATAAAGTGTCAAGGGCAAAGGTAGATAATCATGTTCTTGAGTTTTTAATATTTTAAAACTGCAAAATTTTGAAGCCTGTTTATTAAGAGGCGCATATCTTGAAGGAATAATGATAAACCCAGGTGTTTGAATGAAAACAAAAAGTTTTGAGTAAGATTAATAAAGGAATAAGTTTAATATATGAGTTTATGCATAATGAGGTCAAACCCATAACGAAAGACAATGTATGGATTCTGTGTCATATAAGAAAACCCAAAATTTATTTATAGTACAGAACAGCCACTTTGGGGAAACCCGGGTGGTCACTGGCTCCTGCTTACATGTAGCGTCGAGGTCGGCGGTCGACCAAGGTACTCGCACGGCTAGTCATGTCCAACTAGCCTGTAAAGCTTAGGGTCTGGCGAGTTTCCTCCCTTAAGGCGCTACTGAGGGACTGAGAGTCGGGGTGGAGTTTGGTCGGGGGTAGGCCGGACAAAACATACGGATTAGAACCTACTTCCTTAGATCTTAAGGGGTAACTGGTACTTTAGGGTATTAGACTTAGGATCGTCCATGTCATGGGAAAAGTGCTCTCGCAACCACATAGTCAAACGGCACACCTAGTGTAGGGTAATGTGTGCTGGAGTCCCCGTGCCACTTTTTTTTTCTTTTCGCGTAGTAATCACTTCATAAAATAAGTTTGTTGTCTTAAAGTGAGCATTTCTATTTTTAATGCTCAGGTGGAGCAGAAGCTTGGCCGTGCTTTGTTTACATTTTTTTGGCGTTGTTTTTTTTTTGGGGGGGGGGGGGATGAATTTCTCTCATACATCATTAAAGTGGTTTAAACCTGTCTCTTGGAAGACAAGACATGGATATTTGAACACTCCCTCAAAGAATCTTAAAGAAGGTATATTGCACTTTTCTGTTTTTTCTCGAGTTAAGACTGTTGATGGGGAGCAGATCGATTATGTCTTTTCAATTTGATGAGGCTATATCAGAGATGACGTTTGAACCGACCTTCGACAACCATTATAATTAGATTGATTCTAATTACTACAAATGCCGAGAGACGTTAGATAGATTGGACCCAGTCCTGAACAGAATCCAAACTTTGGACATCTCATACCTTGCAATTTTGCATCCCCTTTCTTACGGGCAATCGTATTAGTTTTGTCCCCATAATATCTCTAATGAGTGATATCCATTGGAACGCCTCCTTAATTTGCTCTAAACTGAAAAAATTTCCTTTTGAGGCGGGGATGGACTTTAAACGAAAATTCTAACCCTAGTCGCAAAAATCCAATACTCGAATGCTACGACAATAATACACATCTACGCCAAAATAACGGCTGACAGTGGATTTTTCCTGGGAATGTAGAATAACTGGGCATGCAATGTATTTCAGTGTGTTCAAATTTGAGTTTGACCTTGCCTTTAGAGAGATTTCAGTAACATTATCCTCTTTTTCTCTCCTCTTTCTTTTCGCTTTCTTGCCGCTTCTTTCTTCAAACTTCATGAGTTTGAGCATTGTTTTGAGTGGGTTGATGTTCCAGTCTAACAATATGATTGTTTCATTTACAGATTTGTAGAACGTGCAGTTCTTTCTGCCTCTCCGCTTATCGAATCCACTGACACGTGGAATACCGTATTGAATCCGCCCAAACCTGGGGAAGATGGCGGATGAAGCGACGGGGCCGCATTTTGCTACACTTGCTGACTCCATCTTCCTGCAGTAGGCTGCCAGTGGCCGCTTAATGTCCCAGATGAAATGCGGTCGAGGTGAGCAGAGAATGGCGAGATGTCCATCCCATCAGGGTGTGGGCTAAAGTGCATTCAGCCCCCCATTTTCCTATGCATCCATGTTCCGCTTTTCCCAGAGCAAAACCAAATCTTTCCGTAATACAAGTAGTTCATTTTCTGAACTGGGGGGCTCACAGATCCCCATAAGGATGTGACTCTACGGGCGGCTGTGCATTGGGGTCGGGGGGTCGCAGAGGTCCGAGTTAGTCTCCTATAGGGATGATTTTTATAGTAAACATCCACCTCGGCAATTTTCAGCCAAGAATTCCGGCTAAAGGCACATGACTTTTCCTTTTATGGACCGTGCGAAAACATCAGCTTATTAAATTTTTTAATGAAGTCAGGAGGCGGACACTTGACCTGCGCGGGAAAAAATTTGGGGGCTTATTTTGGGAGAAATGCTATCTTTCATTAACATTGTACAGCTGTTATCTCTGATCTTTTAAGAACCCTGTCACCAGTGTGAACCATTAGATTAGTCTGGCATGGTCCACCATTGTCCAGTGGTACTGCTACTTTGATGATATAAGTTCCCACCATTTTCAGTAATCCTTACCATATTGGGGGCCCTGGGCCAGGTCGTTGAAATTGACAAGAGCTTGGAGGCAAAGAGGAAGCAGAAAAAGATTAGATCTGCCACTACTCTGCTGCCATTACCCAGAGAATTTGCTCGTGGCAACATAATTCATTCTGATGGATTGCCATCATACAATAATAATAATTGCAACTGTTCCAGTGCAACCTCCTTTTGAGCACTTAGTGGTATATCACATCCAGAATTTTATGGATCCCGTGAGGGGTATTTGCACCAATCATGTGGAATGTTATTGCAAAAACTATTAGAGGCGGTTCAAACATAATCAGTATGTGGCTGGTGTGCACAATACTATGCTTTCTGACCATTTGGATGAATTCATGTGGAGGGGGAGATTCGGAAAGAACCCACAGGATTGTTTGAATAATATTCTCCTCCACCTGTCCCAGCCGTGTCCCTTGCCATAGTTCTACCGTAATCTACCATAATTATATATATTTTTTTTATCCACTTAATTGATTTAACTGAAGTGCTACATTTTGTCTTTTACTATTCATAAAACGGGTCAGTTACTAGAGATGCATTCTTTATTGGGCGGCACGGGATACAGGGTTCTGAAACAGCAATGGCGGTATGCCTGGGGTGCTGAATGGGGTAGTGGGTTGGGGATGGATAGCAGAAATAGGTTGAAAAAGGAGTGTTTTAGCTCTTTATTTTAGAGGGATCACCGCTCTTGGCATTCACACCTCTCTTTTCTTGTCTATAATTTGCTTGTTCTTGTTTCTATGTATTCTTGTGGTAGGGATTAGTTCTTCTTTTGTTATTTAGAATTTTGCCTGGGCAGCAGCCTTGTTCGGCCTGCTCTTCTCAATTTTCATTCTCAGAGGTATCTTTAACATGCAAGTTGAGTTTGATTTTGAGAGTTACTTGTTCTTCCACATCCTGGATGACCACGACACTGTCAAACACCTAGGGCCAGTGGATGTGTTTGCAGAGCTACATGCAGCTTCCACTTAACCTCAGGCAAGCATGATTTTTTTTCTCTAATCTGTGTATGCTGAAAAGAGTTGTTTTTTTTGGTGTGATTGTTTTAAAAGTTTTGTGCTTTTTATCAACTTGTCCATCAGTTCATCCATACAGTTATCCATCCATCCATCTGTCCGTCCGTCCATCCATCTGTCCGTCCGTCCATCCATCTGTCCACATGTCCGTCCTTCCTTCCGACCATCCAGCCATATGTCTTTCATTTTGTTCATCCACCCATGTGTCCTTCACTTCGTCCATCCATCCGTATATCCTTCACTTTGTCCAGCCATCCATCCATTCATCATATCAATTGGAAATACAGTAGTGTGAACAAACACCAATTTGTATGAACAATGCACCTGGCAGCATTAACAATGCATCTACCAGTGTTGACAGTGGATCCAACAGTGTTAACAAGAACCTGACAATGTTAACAATACTAAGAGTGCATCTGTCTTGTCCTCAAGTGGAGACTGATGACATCATTATTTCTATGGGCATCAAAATCTTTAGTAATAATTTCTTGTTAATATTTCACCGTATCTTTTTCCATGACACTGACACAAATTAAAGCTTCCTTTCCTTGAGTATCATCATGTTTTTAGATATTACCATTGAACACCAGATCAACCTTTCAAATGTGAAATTTGAGGCACACATACTAAAGAACTGATTAAATGAACAGTCGTCTACATGTGTGTATAATATTGAACCACCTGTCTGTTCTACTGATGAACCAGTGGACAGATAGACTAACTAACATGATATGACTGCAGTTTTTACAAATTGGACCACCCAAAACCAGGATTTTCTCAGAAAGATTTTTTGAAGATAATATGCTGCTTTTATTTATGACTGATTTTAAGTCATTTTCACTCTAGTCCTGGCATGATGCAAGACTGAGATGGAACACGTCTGAATATGGCAGAGTCACAATTCTTATTGTTCCTAATGACGCCATTTGGAAATCAAGGATTGAATCCTTGTTACGGTAAGTATTGGTTGATGGAAGTAATAGTGTAGTAAGTCTGGTATTATAATAGCAGTGGTAGTAAGATCAGTAGATAATAGTAATAGATCTACCTAAAATGGCTCTTCATTCATACTAATTAATGGCAAGTTATGTCTTTGTGTGCTTTCTGTTTCATGTTTGAATTTTTGAAATGTTTACTGTTTGTCACGAGTGGAGTGAGCGGAATTCAGAGATTACGGGGGCATGGAAGTGAGGGAAGTGAGGGAATGCTTGTCTAGATGGGCATTGGCTTTACAACCGTATACGTTCGTTATACAACCAATTCCAGGAACCAGCAATCATATCGCCGACTACCTTAGTCGAGCCTAGAGGAAGAGTTCAGGAGCTTACACATCGGAGGACAGGAACAGTGACAGGATCTTTGTGAACGAGTGGTCGACTTTAAAATATTGACATTATAAATATGATATGAAGAATGGTTGATATGAGGATTGGTTCTGATTCTGTATTAGATATTGTGTTTAGTTAGCTATTGATGATGTGATACATATATGCATAGTGCAGGGCATATTGATCCCCATATTTTTCCCTGATTCCGGTATTTTATGTGCTAGGGGCATTGGTAGGTCATTTTTATGTAAGTATTGCTCACGCTCACTCGTTGACAGTCATCTTGATGCGATTTGAAATTAATTGCATTAATTTTTTTGGGGTGGGGGATGATGTCACGAGTGGAATGAGCGGAATTCAGAGATTACGGGGGCATGGAAGTGAGGGAATGACTCACGGGATAGTGAGGCTGCTCACCTATATTGACTTCTGTTAGTTAACGTTAAAGCGTGCATGTTGTGAGTTGGGGGGGGGGGGTCTGAATGAGGCGAGAGCGCTGTATTACTATCACTGCACACTAAGACGTCCTTAGAAAGCGGACGCAAGAGAAAGCCCCAGAGGGCGAACATAAGGGGAGCAGTCGGAAGACTAGTGAGAGAGTTTTTTCCAGTGATGACTGGTGCCGGGGTCGGCCGCCTACGGTGAGCACAGGGGATAGGCCAGCATAGGGCCGAAGGCCACACATAGGCCAGGAGTGACGCTGTCGTGTAGGACAGTCGCAGCACATGAGTCGTGGCAGTCTGGCCACCGACAGGGATGTATATATGCTTGTAATGTGCTATTAAGATGTACTATTGTGACATGGATGTATTACTGTGTGAATTGAAGTATTAACGTGTTATGGCCACGTGAAGTGTATAGGAGGCTAAGGTGTATTGCCATAGGGAGGCGCTATTGAGAGACTGTGGAGTGAAAGAATATTAGTGTGTCATTAAGACCCTGAGTGGAGAGGCTGAGGCCGAGGTGTCTTTAGAGTAATTACCGGGTTGTGGGCCCGAGGAAGTGTGCGTACGGGAGAAGGCCGTTGTACGGCGGTTGAATTGAATAATATAATGTCTGTATTTGCGCTATTATCTTTATGTTTATGTATAATAAATGTGTGAGTCTGATGGGTTGTTCTGTTAAGTGTTAAACTTGTTCGTTCGTGATTGTTGTCTTGTTATAATTATTACCTCTCCCAGTCTGGGATTTGTGACACTGTTGTTTGATAAATTTTATTGATTTCTTTTTTACTTTATTTAGATCTGCCTCTAATGTTGTTATTTGACCATATGTAATGGGGTGAACCATTACAGGGCTGAGAACAGAGCTCGCTGCAGTGGAAGGGAGATAAACCCCTTTATTTTGACCAGCTGGACCACTAGATGTGGTCAAGGGGAAGTAACCACACAGAAACCATAGATAATCTCCCCTTATTGTTTGATCGTGCACTTGACATGAGTCATGTAGTGTTGAGTAACATTGCCAACTGATGTACTCACTGCGCCAATTTTAAACCATAGTCTTAGCGTTGTCTGTATTGTCCAGGATTGGTCAATTTAAGTGACCATCCCTGGTGCCAGAAGTAGAAACTTGTTATGTATCACTACATTGTAAGTTTTGTTTAGTATTTATCTTGTTAAGTAATATTTTATTAAGATGGTGTATTTACAACATACACGAGCAAGAGGGTAGCTTTTAGAAATGTTTTTATTTGTTTTAATGTTTTATTAGAATTTGCACTTAGTGAACTGTAAGGAGTAAATGGGTTGCGCGTTTTTGGGTGACGCATAGATGATAGCGTGGGTCAGTCAGTTCCACCCAAGTCTTCAAGACAGCAGGACGTGTCATTCCGCCCAGACTAACATATATAAAAGTAAAAGAAGTTGTATAATTTATATTTCAAGATTTGTGAAGTGCCAGCTCTGATGATGTAGACTATCAAGTGTGAATTCATTTGGTTAATTCACCGCGCCTATCGGTTGGGTTTATTGTATTGTCTTGTTTATTGTACTGTTTATTGTACTGTTTACTGTACTGCTTATTGTGATTTATTGTATTGTCTTGTGTTTATTGTATTGTGGTTTATTGTCCTGGTTTATTGTAATGTGTTTATCATTTGATTTGTTTTTTTTCCTTTTCTTTTTTAATAAAATTGTTGTCCTCTCAAAACCTGATAGTTTTGTTTGTATGTTTGTTTGTGTGCTATAGCGATAGAGAGACCGCTCGTGTTCCCCGTCCCTGTTACATATTTGGTGTCAGATTAGATAGCTAGATAGATAGACCCGCTCGGTCCCGTTCCTGTGTTACACATATAAACTGCTGGAGTGAAACAGAGACAAGATTTGGTACATCATGTTGACTTATCTGAATTCTGGGTCAAGAAACAGTGAACTGTGGATTTAAATGTGATCCCAAAAATGATAACTATGAAAATACCATACTGACTCTGACTGCTTATTCACATAGGCATTACTAGATTATATGATTGTTTCCCTTGGTATATCAAAAACATGATCTAAATTTGGTGGCATGGTCCAAGTGCTTATCATGAATTTTGTTTGCCTTCTTGGAATGCTTGTCTGTGATGTAAATGAAATGTACCAAATGAAGATTGATATGTGAGTGTGCATGAGAAAACCCACAATATGTCGAAAGAGCTGATTTTGAGAAAAACGGCTCTGAAGTGAAAATATGGGTCCGACACAAACTTTCAACTTGGCTGTTGTTTAGGGGACCGTGGCATGTTACAGGGTGAACTGTAGACGAGCAGTGAACACTACTCACTATGATCTCTATGAAGGCTTTGTAATTAGACTACGGTCTCCTAACAAGATCCAAAAACCGCCGACTTGGCTGTTGTTTAGGGGACCGTGGCATGTTACAGGGTAAACTGTAGATGAGTAGTGAACACTACTCAATATAATCTCTATAACGGCTTAGTTATTGGATTACGGTCTCCTAACAGCAATCACTCCAATATTAATGGGTCAATTAGCTATTGCCACTTTTAGGATTAAATACCGTTTTCTCAAAATCTTGTTTTAGATGGGTCACTGACTTCAATTTATCAGAAATGTCTTATCTTTTATTATGTGTACAGAACTCAAAAACGTCATGTTGTCAACTTATTGTGGGTTTTCTCATGCACAATCACATATGTCAAAACAGTGTGCACAGCTAATGATTTTAATTATCCTTCAGGTACACAACCATCAACCATTTACAGTCAGGGTTGTCAGCTGTCTTGCTACCTTCTGGAAATACCAGCTGGCAAATGTCCATTTCAGTCTGTACATCATGCATCCCTGATGTTACGCAATTCACGGTGACGGAGCAAACCTGTGAAGTCATATTAAATTTTCAGCCATCATCATGTACAGAAAGAAGAGAGGTGTGGTTTTCCACTTCTTGAATTTGGATAACACAAATGTACCCCTGTCGAAAACTTTCTACTTAAATCCAAGTAACACTTGGTCTGTTGGAGAGTTGTCTTGATCTTGGGCCACCTTTTCTCAGGATGAGTCCCCTCCCAAACTGTCATCCTATGAGATCAGTGACGATGTACATTTTACATTTCGGATGATCAAAGATACTCCATCCTGGGAATGATTGTGACGGGGTCGGCAGTAATTGTCTGTCTGTCTCTTGCTAGTTGTCTTCATGATGCCAACACATTCAGCTTCAAAAATGTCGCTGGGTTGGTGATTCATTCAATTTTAAGTAAAAAGGATACAAAAACTAATACATGTACATGTAATTGTGTCTCTGGAAGTGAAATTATTAAAAGATATCCACCCATTCCTTCATTAATCCATCCATCCATCCACCCATGCGTCCATCCATCCACAAAGCCTCCCACCCACCTATCTATTCATCCAGCCATCCATCAACCCGCCCACCTATCCATTCATCCATCCATCCACCCACCCACCCACCCACCTTTCCATCCATCCTTCCATCCATCCATCTGTCCAACCATCCGTCCTTCCATCCATCCATCCATCCATCTGTTCAGCCACCCATCCATGTATCCCCCTGTTCTCCAGGTGCAGTTGTCCTGATTGTTTATGCAAGTCCCTAAAAACAACACTAGACCTTCTGCTTTGGAATTACCAAAGTCAACCCAGTGTTGGTGAGAAAATTTTGTCGTAGAATCAAATGTCATAACATGCAGTGGTGTGGCATATACGTTAGTGGAAGGTGTGACTGAGAAATCCTGAAGGAATAGCTAAAATATGAAATATATTCATGTTAAACCATTAACTTCGTCTTACTCACTTTCAAGCAGAACATGAAATCTTTGCAATTATCAATTTAAAATAAGGGCACACTGATGTATATGCTAATTAGTGGCATGTTATGCTTTGATTTGTGCTGTTTTATTTTTTGAAATTGTTCCCATAAATTTTATTCATTTTTTTCTTACTTTTAATTACCATCTCTAATGTTATTATCCGACCATACAAAGCGCCAAGTCAAACACAGGTTTACTCTACACCATTTCATAACGTAATCTGAAGTCTGGGTCAAGAAGCAGAGAACTATAAATTTGGACATGGTCTCAAAAATAACTCTCAAAACACGAGACTGACTGCTCCTTCACAGGCTTTACATGATTTAATGATTATTTCCCTTGGTACATCAAAAAAAATAAAAAAATTTTGTGGCATAGTCTAAATGATTATGAATTTTGTTTGTCTTCTTAGATCCCTTTCTTTTTATGGATGTGTGTCAAGCCTCATATTAATTTTGTATTCCGATTGATTGGAATTTTGAAAAACTTTGCTTCTTAATATCATTATCATGAGGCTTTGGAAAGCTCAACACTTAATACAGTTGACTAATAAGACTGATCGACAGAAAGATTTTGAAGAAAATATCTTATAAACATGAAATTTAGAGCCAATAGGGCTCCACTAATTTTATAGATGTATTTCCTCTCAAAATGTCAAGATGATTGAGAAACTTCTGTCTGGAAGGTAGGAATTAATTCTACACTGCAGCATATCACAGTCAACTATTTATTTTGTCAATGGAAGACAAATTTGCCATTACTAAAATTCATCAGTTGATCCCCTTAGAAATGTTTATGTCATTGCAGTGTATCTTCACCCACACATATTTTAAAGCTATACATTAATTTATCTCTGTCTCTCTGTCTCTCTCTCTCTAGTGGTGTTCTCTGTGGTGCTTCAGTCCTGACCTCCATCATTGTATGCTCCATGGCAAATGTCTCATCACAGACAAATGCCCTTCCGGCTCAAAATAGTAAGTGAAACTTATTGCGGAAATGGTTTATCTGGCCTGGTTGACTATTCTAATCCCATACATATCGTCACCATTCCCTAAGCCACATCAAATGATCTTGCTTCTTGATTCCTAAGCCCAAAAAAACAAAAAAAAAATCAAATTGCAGACCATCAAAAAGTCATCATCGCCAAACCAGCTGTGCTGAAATAAAAGTTTTTTTTGCTTCTCCTGAAAAGTAGCCAAAACAAATTACCACAGTTTCAGGGAAAGGTGACAATATATACTGGCTGGATAGCATGCTTTTGATTGAAATTAATCCCCAGCCAAAAGCCCTATGGAAATCGGAACTGTGGAATTGGCGCCGAGTTTGCACATAGAAATGTTATCATTCCTTTGTAGATTTGCTAGATACGACATTGTGTCAATATCGGTTTGATGTAGGGAACAAGCTCTTATGGTAATCCTACCAATCCTGCAGAAATCCTATTCAAATCTATGCCAGATTGACATAAAGATGCTGGCTGGGTCAGTGCTGGGCTATTTCCTATGCAGTGTTACCAAAACTTAATCCTATCCCTCACTGTAAAAAATATTTTTTTAAAAACAGCGCATTAGTGTGATGGGACCACTGTTATGACAAAGATGACTGATGCATGAAAATTTGCAGGAAATTTGACTGAATTACCAAAGCCAGCTGTAAACATAAAGACTTTGACTTATTTAAAGGCTGAATTGGATACTCTGGATCTACTCAAATGTCAGCAGCACTTTGTATTCGGTAACATACAGACCAATTTTCTAATGATGAGTATTTGAGTAAATAAAACTCACAGCCATAAAGAGGAGATGACAGGCGACATTATAAATGCATGACATATGACAATCAACAAAATGTTTCCAAATTTGAGTTACATGATTTAAAAATGCAGTGTTGAAGCTGTAAACTCCACTTTGACCAAAGATCATCATTCATAGAATACTTTAAACATTCTGCATGAGAGACTCCCTCACATCGCAACTTTAGTTCTTGTTCGCTCCAGCTCTCCTTTTTGCACATCTGAGAAATTTGACATTAAACGTTTGCGGCTAAAGTATCATAATAAGGAGTTAGAATAAACCGGAACTGTGAAACAGCTTGATAAGTGCCACAACACATTTTAAAACCGTGTCCAAGTGTGCATTTGTTATATCTCTTCTACCTACTAATAAATCTCCAGTACTTCAGAAAGTGGGGATGGAAACAAGAATTAAGGTCGCGATATAAAGAGATCTTTCTTTTAGGAGGTTCATTGCCCTGGGCATCTGTGCTTTGCTTTCTCTGTTGAATGTTGTTAGGGGCACATATTCTATTACAAAACCAAATAAAGTTGAGTTGTTTTGACTGTTCAGCAATTGCTTTAATGGAAAATACCACCCCTCCCCTCCCCTCCCGCCCCCCCCCCCCCAACAACAGGCTCCTTGTTTTGGTTTTTGTTTTTTCTTTCTTTATCTTGACTTTTTGCTCCTTGTTTTTCATGCTGCTTTATACTTGACATTGTCTTATGGGCTGTGTTCCAAGACTCCAGGTCTGGAACTGGCAGAGGATAATTATCCGCATTTGTGAAACATTCTACGATTTATTCATTTGTTTAAATTTCTATCCTGTTACATTTATTTTCCTGAAGAAGGTCAGTCGATGAAAGCTTGATTTGTCTTTTCCTTTTCCTTTGTAATTTACTGTCCCGTTTCAGTATTAGACCTTATGTGAGGTTTTGCTTTGTATAACTTTTTCTTCTTGCCACATTTTGACTTTGCCTTATTCTTCTACAGCTCTAAGTAGGGCTTTTTTTTTCAGCTCTTGAAAGGGCTGTTTTTGGTTGGCTTCACAAGGAGCAGTCAGAAGTAGTGAGCTTCTCTTCATCAGGTTTCAAGCAAATATTTTCCATGTACCTTTCAGCTGCATTTTGGCTCCTGTGGGATGTATCGTTGGGTCTATGCAAGAGGTATTACAGAAACATCTGACACACCCATCCACTCCCCATTCAGCACCAGAGGCAAATACATGGACTGACCCTGACCAAGCCTCCCTCAAAGACAACGACAGCGATTACATTAAGCAGAACATTCAGAAACCTCAGGTGATGACATCAGCACCTCTTCATCCAATGGAATCTCACGCAGGAAATGAGGTCACAAGCGGCAAGCAGTTGCAAAAGTCTTGGACCATCTGTTTCTGTTTCTGTTTGGCTATTTGCATTAATCTTTCCAGCACTGGGCTTCTGAGTTACAGTGTGTTAATACACAAAAAATATTTGCGTTTTCATAAATCATAGTCAATAGTTGAGCTCATAGTAATTTCCTCATTCATAATATTTTTATGTGTCTGTTATTATTGTTGTAAGTTTCAAGTATGATTATGTTCATTAAGTTGCCATTTCTTTATTACAGAAATAAATTCTTTATGTAGAATTGAAAATTGAAATATTTGTTTGCCTCTTACATGTTTTTCGTACGTACTTAAAATTGTGTCAACATGTCTATCATAGTATTACACTGTATTGAATGCTGCAGACACTAATAATGTTCTATTAATTAATTGTTCCGTATATAACTGTAAATCACTGCAACCTGTATTATGAATTGGAATAGCCTTGTTGATTTCAGACAGACTAGTGGAATAGAAAATTAACCCATTCCTGCCTAATGCACCCTGATGCGACATGCTCGCGTCTGTCTAAAGTAACTGGATGTGACCATGCTCGTGTCAGCCTAATGTGCCCGAATGCATCTCCTATTATATCAGTGTGCTATTCATTAAGTCTCTTAGCAGTCTTGTCTCATTGGCAGCCTCATTCACAGCCACAGTCACGTTAGAAAGGAGATGTCTGCCCTTCAGTTTGGATGCATCTGGCTTGCAAACTTTTTTTGCAGTGAAGTTTTTGGAAATCCCTGAACGTCAGTTGTGGAAACAGTCTTGGTCAGCTGTTCAGTTGTGTTGTTTCCACATCAAATGCACTGGTGGCTTCCTTTATAACATTCATTTACAAGGTGGTCGCTGTTAAAGCAAATATTATGACTTAAAATAATGACATTTTGGGACAATATGTGCAGAAAAAGTCAACAAAATTGTACATTTTGAGTTTCAACTTTTTTTTATTGCAATAAATTTCAATTCAACTCATATACATGTATATGAAAGGGCCTTCATTTATCTACATCTTGGTACCATTTTCATCAACACAGCATAAAAATTCAAGAGCATAAATATTTTTTTTAAAATATGTCATATTTCACTTTGCTTAGGTATCTGGGCATGAAAAATGGAGAAAGCCCATTCTTAGGCATTGGACTTATATATTCCTTTGCCAACTTTAGGCAGGAAAGGGTTAAGAAACAAAAAAATGAAGATAATTGTCATGTGGTATGAAATCTATGAGCAAACTCTGAAGCAATATGATTTAAAGACACACATTATTTCTCTAAATGTATTTGTTCATCCATCCCATCCATCCATCTATGCATCAATCCAGCATTCCATCCATCTATCCACCCACCCACCTACTGATCCACCCAAACATCCACCCATCCACCCATCCATCCATTCACCCATTCACCCACCCACCCACCCACCCATTGATCCACAGAGCCTATTATTTTAACCTTAATGAAGGTTTATTTCATGAGCAAAGAAAACGTATGGAAAAAGTTTTCCTTTTATCATACTGTTATTTCATTGTTTTTGTAATATCTCAACATGTTTTCCCTTGGTATATTAAAATTTACCCCTACATATGACTATGTGAGCGAGCCCCACTAACCTCAACGGAAGTCGCACTGGACCAAACGGAGAAAATCGCAATGAAACACAAATATGCGATTTTTTGGCAATTATTATATTTTGGAACAATTTTTCTGCATTCTGTGAAAATATGTCTCAAATCAGCCTCTGAATATTGCTTTTAATGCCTTTATTTTTTGCCTTTGACATCAAATATCACTCAGTAATGGCTTTCATTGAACTCCCGATAACTTCAGAATTAATAAACCTATAGTCACAAAATTTTCACACTGCATGTATCATTTATAGAAGCATAGATATGCAAAATTTCAAAGCCGTACCTGATGCTAGGGAGATAGTAAGGCCACCCATCTCGCCGAGAGCGAAAATCGTTCCTCCATCTTTAATGGTGATTTTCTCGGATGTTTGCTTCCGTTTTTTGCCGAGGGGTAAGTGTCTTTAAAAAGCCATAACTTTGTGATGAAAAGGAGCATTGCAATAATTTTTACACCAAATTAAAGATGAGATTTCATATTTTATGGTGATATTCATAACTCAAAACTGAAAAAATGCGACTTCCGTTGAGGTTAGTGAGGCTCGCTCACATGTACATGTATTACTTGTTATAACTAAAGCCATCTTAACGTCGTTATGGGTCTCTGGGCAAAGAAATAGAATTTTCTTCCTGTTTCAAAAACCAGTGTAAATTTGAATGCATGGGGCCTCCTAAACCCTTGCGGGCCCAGATCAACTGCCCAGTGTTCCCGTGCATTAAGACAGCTCTAGTTATAATTGCAGCAAATGAGCAACAAAAAGCCTTTCTGCTCCATGTCTGACACATTTCTGAAAATAAACTCTGCTTTGAAAACAACCACTGACAATTCTTATGTTTTTCCTTATAATTCTCCAGGTGTGCCTTTGTCCACAAGAAGCTTGTGTGAATAAGAGAAGAGAAATTTTGAGTCCACTTTCACAAAAATCATGAATTCTAACATGTGTGAAACATCTGATAGTACTTGACTACTGTGTGTATCAATAGGAAAGCGCACATAAAGTTCAGACATAAATCAATCATTCAATGCATTCATGTATTTCTCTGACGAAATATCATAAAAACCACAGAAAAAGGCGAAAGCCGAAGATTTTGTGTATTTTCTGTCTTCTCTTTAGTTTGCTTTGTATCGTTTGGGTTTTATTTCTCACGCAGGGCTTCGCAACTTACAGCTTTTTCTTTTTGCCTAATTTTGACTGAATTTATTTCTCTGGTATTAAATTGTATAGCATCTTAAAGTGCACCGACAAATCTTAACTCTATAAGACCGGAGCAAAGCACACTGCATCGCTAGGTCTAGCCCAAAATGACAGACCAAAGCACACTGCGTTGTCTGTAAGTATGGTCTATGAAAAAGTCCGTACAAACACAAAAATAACTCTGATCTTAGTTAATTATCAAAGAATTTCTCTCTGAAGGAAGAAAAAAAAAAGGAGCAAGACCAAGAAGAAGTCACAAGACAGCAATGGAGAAAAAAGTACATGATGAGAAATTGGATACTATAGGGCACATTTTGAAAAGATCCATTAACTTTAATGTTCTCAGTGATGAAGTGGCTACAACTACAAGGTCAAGAGGGAGATGATATTGACAATAAGGATGGTAAAAAGAAAAGAAATGTAAATTCGATAGTGATGTACTATCTATTTAAAGGCTAAACAGTGTGCCTCCAAAATCTGAGAGAGGTGGTCAGAAATAATCAGTAATGATATAGAATGGCCTGGCAGATGTATTAGAATTGGATAGAGGAGCCATACAAAATGTGAGGGGGTCTGACAAAATTGGGCTTAAGTTGAGTTGAAAGACCAAATTATTGAGCCCCCCTTCCCCCCCCCAACCCCCCCCCCCCCCCAAAGGGGAACATTTTTTCTATAGAAATTGAGATCTGCTTATAATATAAAAGATTAGCATTTTTCTACATTCAGTTGAGATATTTTGTTTTGAAATCATCTTAGAAATATTCTATTTTGATTTCTTGAAAAGAGAAACAAAATTCACCTTTAGGCTGGTTTTGTCAGATTAACGCACAAATCATGCACCCTTTTCATTATTTAAATTTGGAGACATTTAGTGTGATAAATCTGGGGCCGAATTTACAGGGGGACAAAAGTGGTACCGTAACGGCCTCGTTCCCTCCCCCAGCTCCGCTGCTAGAGCAAGCTAGAGGATAAAATTATAGTGAGTTTAACTATGTTGTCTAAATTGTTGAATTTGCCATTGTTAACTATGGAAACTAAAGAGTACATGGCAGCATAGCTGTGGCCTTAGTAATTTGTCTCATCTAAAAATCTGCTTGGAGTTTTGCTGGCATTGTGTAAACATGTATTTACTTCAGATGTATCACTCATTTAACTTTTCTTATTACGTATGACCTGTCCGTTCTACAATTACATGCAATTAAAGGACTTCGATGTACATGGTGATTTACTGTACATTTTAACACCCGTGTAAGATTCTAAGAAGGAACTGACAAAAGACCAAGGAGCTTAGATGTGTTTTAAGCTCCTTGCAAAATACAGAAAGTCTTGGTAAAGGGGTGCAGCTGTTCTTTTGGCGCAGACAGCGGTTTACAGCGAGGTGGGTATTCCCTTCATTTACGTATTGCGGTCATTAGGAATGAAGATGGCTCGGTGAACACCCACTGTAGTGATAGTCTCGAAGCCAAACTTTTTCCGTTCAGTACTGATGTACTGAGGTTCTCAAATATAAAATAATCGTAACTGAGTTTTACAACACGGACACCAACCTGCTGTTTTGAATGCTTGTTTTTACAATTAGTCAAGCAAGCCATGATTTGCCCAGCTTTCGTCAGTCCTTCAAACATTTCTTACTCACTTATACCTTCATTGATTCACTCACTCACTTTCAATGAACTCACGAACTCACACAATCGCCAGTCCTCACGAGCACGGAGACATTCAGCGACTCACTCTGCATCAGGCCCATTCCATGAAATGTCAACCAGTATGAGAAGATATGGAAGTTAAAATATCAAATAAAAAATCTTTGGTTTAAGTTCTAAAATGGTTTATTGGCAAGAAAATGTCATCAATCTGAGGAAGAAAACAAACCGGATTTCTCATACTGAGAAGCAAAAAATAATATTCAATATATTTTGCAATTTTATGTTTAATAACAAATAACTGATGTGATTAATTGTTTGCTCCTTCTTATATTGCATTGGCATTTTGACAGTGTAAAAATAATAAGAAAATTCTATTACTGAGTTAGGTGTTGACAAAGAATCCAATAGACGTCATTGGTTTTATTTAACACACATCACACTCAACATCATAAAATTTTTCTCTAGCGATAAATATTTGAGACAGATCATAACCAATTACAAACAAACATAATTTATTACTGCAAATTGTTAAACATTCAAGTCTAAATCCAAAACTTAATCCTATTCATGAAAAAAGTCATTTGAACGATGAAGATATAACATGTCATAAAAAATGTAATATTATACATCAGGGCATTTTTGTTTTGTTTTATTTTGTTTGCCTAGATCATCGAAAAATGTAAGAATTATGAGATACAAAATTTCATAGCAGTCATTCACAAGTACTACATAAAAATTTAGGTGAAATTCTTGGCCTACATCCACAGAAATTCCAGAAAATGTTACTTAAACTAGAGAATCACTTTTTATGAAAGTAACACACGTCACGCCAAGTTAAAGCAACATGTTGACTTAGATCTTACCTTTAAGTTAATTTTTTTAATTAAAGATAAAAGCTTTTAAAATTGACTTTTTTTTAATGTCGAAAAGGTTTAAATTATGATAAAATATCTCATTTAATGATTTGTTCTGGAAGATAGCCAGGCGAAAACCCGATATTCAGGTGTAAACACACGTCACATGGAATGGGCCATCAGATGTCTTGTTTTGCGTGCCCCGAAATGGGTCAAGGTTTTTTTCTCAAGAAATGAGAACAAAAGCTTGCGCTTCACCACCAGCTCTGTTGTTAAAAAACCACGGAAAATAAAGGTTTTGTGCATGCTGTTTGTGAATTTCTAAACAAGTTAAACTTGTTTCTGCTCTAATATAAATGCAGATGAAGGCATAAGTGTCTTTTTCAAAGACTTCTAGCTGCTGTAGGCTCGCGGGTGTACACGTAATGCATTAAAAAACCTCGCAGGGGTTTGGGAGTAGGAGATCTCACAACTTTAGCCTCGATCAAAGGTGAGTGTATTTTCCAGCATAACATAGTGAGTGCTTATGACTGATTACTTTTTCAGGTTATTTATTTGTAGGAAGAGACAGAATAATGTTAACTCGAGCTTACCTTTATTTTTATTGGAAATCTTGGCCTACGTTTTTTATTTGAAGAAAAAAAGGGGGGGGGGGAGGAGAGGAGAAACACTCTAAATACATGTATCGGTTTTTACAATGTGCCAGTTAACTTGTAAAGTGGACGTCGTCATCCATCCCCATCCCACCCTCCCCGAAATCTCGTCAAATACATGTACATTATTATGATGTTATAATATTCAGTGCTGTCTACTTACTTGAATGGAATAGTTGTGACTTGTGCATGCTTTTTCTGAAGGGTCAAAAGAAATATTTAAATAACATAATCGAATTTACCTTCCTTTCTTTGTTGTTGTTTTATGCTACTGGATTTCCAACTTCGTTCATGTCAATCCTTTCCCAACTAGCAAAATTACGGAAATTCAACGCATTGGACTGACATCAAGTTTGCACATAAGAATGATATTGTTCCTACGCAGATCCGCTGGTAACTACATCACACTGTCGTCGGGTTGATGTAGGAAAAACCACCCTTACGGTAATCTACGTTGGATTGACATAAGGTTACTGGCTGGGTTAAAGGTGACGTTTAGCACACCCCATAAGCGTGGAATAGTTACCGGTGAAACAATAATAAGAGAATTGTTTCGTTATCCCCTGATTTGATCATCCAGCATTGCTGTTTAATTTGTATTTTACTATTTAAATAAAAAAAGGTCTCAAATTAGCTTCTAAAACAAAAATGACGATTTGTGTGTCTCCAAAGCTTATTTATCAGTAAATGCACACGAGTATTACCTGTGTAAAATATTAAGTTAATTATTATCTAGCAAGACAATTTTGATTTAATGGTAACTAGAATTTGCCTATGGATTAGATTTTGAAACAAGGTGAGCATTGCAGACACTGTGTCGTATTGCTTAATCTTCATTAATTCCAACGTGGCATGTCGCTGTAGTCTTATGATGGCAGTAAGTCTACATTATATAATAAGTATGCGTATACTAGCAAAAGCCCAAATTATTCTTCACGTAATAACCATACAAGGCATATTTCTTGTTAAATACATTTTTGTTAGGAAGCAAGTCGCTGCTACAACTTCCTACAACGTAATGCTGTAATGTTACGCAAATGTGTGTGGTAATTAAACAGAGTTAAAATCTGAAATCATTCCTTTTTGGCCACATCATCCATTTTTTAAATTTATTCTCCAGTGTTATATGTAGTTGGTTTAATGACAAAAGGGCAAATACAGATCAACAGCTGTACAACGAAGAGCCGGAAGCCTAACTTCTCTGAACGACAAAGGAGCAAACCGCCAAATTCAGTGTTGCAAGAAATTCAGTTTTGAAAATTTTGTGTGACTCTCACCAACGATTTCTTGCCTTTTTGGAATACCGCATAATAAAAAACTAAATGAAATTTATCAAAATTGCATGTATTGGGTAAAGCCTCTTGCAATATACTTTTGATAATCACAAAAGAGTAAATATCTCAAATTTGCCCTTTTCGCCCCTTCATCGTACGGCTATTGTTACCTTCCCGTGCTATGTCTTTACTTGCTATGTTCTTTCTCTTTTTTCTTTCTTTTTTTCTCTTTTTCTTCAGATGCCTATAAGACCAGTCTACTCTTCACATTCATGACTGGCACAGGAGCTGTCACTATGTGAAATTGAAGTTCTCTGCTACAGTGATCATCGACTGGATGATACAAAGCAAGAACAGCAAAATTATTCCAGAGCATGGGTAAATACAAACAAATGAAAGTCATTCTATATCATATTTTATAGCGCATCTATTTCCTGTTTACTCCGTATTACCTGGGCATTCTATTTTCCAGTCATTAATTTTTTCCTCCCCCTTCAATTGACACTGACAAAACACAAGTCATAGATAAAACATGTCTTATGTCAAAGTACCAAGCAAAACAAAATGGAGATGAGATGTTCAAGAGTGGAAAAAATGCAAAATTGTAATGAGGAAACAATGTGATTAAAACTTAAATCTCATCATGGTTTGAATCACCAAGTTGATTTTTTGCGATTCGAATAAGACAGGCTGATTTGAATCACCACCCAACGAATTAGCCGATGAATCAGAAATGATTTTAATCATGATTCAAATTACCTTTGATTTGCCTCTTGCTTGAGGCTCATTAGGATCGCCCAGGATATAGACAAATGGAAGGCTTGTCGTTCGTGGCCTATACCCTGTAGAGCAGGGTGAAAGGGCGATGATGATGAGGCTCATTACGCGAAGGAGCCAGCGGAGCAGAGTTTGGCGAGGGACTGGTATAAAGGAATAATGCATGGATCAGACTCATCACCCCGTGGTAAGAAACAAATCAATGCTTATCGCTGTTAGGACCCATTGATGACACAGTTCTTATAGTTACTAAGTCGCTGAATGACTCGAATCATGATTCGCTAATGCCACCACTGGCTTATGGACTGATTCAAATCAAATGAATCTCTTGATGCACTGATTTGAATCAATTTGAGTCATCAAAAGAAGAATCACTGTCCACCATTTATGCACTGCTGACTCAGCATGGATGGTCTAGCTAAGGCAGGAAGTGATGGCATCATGGGCTTCTGTGCTTGTGAAAAATAAAGGATCTGGATGAAATCAGCGACAGAAGCAAACGCAAAGAAAATACTTCTCCACCATTTCAAGTCTTCAAATTCAAAAAAGAACTTCTGCGGGTTGAAAGGCAAGCACCTTCAAAATTTCATTCAAATCCATATCACATGAATGGTAAGTTTTTTAGGAAATAGATTTGATGGATGCCGAGAACATTTCGCAGACTTGCCGTTTTTGTTTTATTTCTATATCCAAGTGACAATTTCCTCATATTTTTATAATTTTCATTATTGCTGTTTGTTATCAGGCTTGGTATCATTTGAGTTTGGGGTCGTATATTTGTTCCATAAGATTTTCTTTGGTTCATTCTTATTCACCCAATGTACAGCTATTGTAAAGTCCGAGTTGACAACTGCATCAATTCTCTTGACGTTCTGTTATGTTTCTTGGCTTCATTTGTATGTAGTTTGCAATTTGGAAGGTCAATGAGTTGAAACTGTTAAGGGATAAGGATGCTCACCCTCCTTCCTATGTTAATTTCGACATCGCTTTTAGTTCACTTGATAAAGAATTTAGTTTAATATTAGGGATCTAACATGTAGTCATTCTCAAGTCTTGTGTAGATTAAAAAAAATGTAAAATATATGTTAGGAAAAAAAGGGGGCTGCTGATTGGCATGAGGAAAATGTGATTGCAAGAACAGGATTAGAGACACATGAGAATTTTCCATAAATAGGCATTGAGGTTGTTGTCATATTCGTCTTTGGTAATCGAATAATAAACAGTATCGATTCCACTTCTGGTTTGTAGGAAAAACTAAGATTGTGTCAAGGGCAAAGGACGATAATCAAGTGATGGGGGTACAGTCTTTTTGAGAATGCAAAATTATGAACCTATGCCGTATTGAGAGACATTTATCTTAAAAAATATTAATAAGCATAAACGTTTGAATTAAAACAAGATGTCTTTAGCAGTGTTGATAAAGGGATGGATTTAATATCTGAGTTTATGCATAATGAGGTCAAACCCATAACGAAAGACAATGTATGGATTGTGTGTCATATAAGAAAAACCAAAATTTATTTATAGTACAGAACAGCCACTTTGGGGAAACCTGGGTGGTCACTGGCTCCTGCTTCCATGTAGCGTCGAGGTCGGCGGTCGACCAAGGTACTCGCACGGCTAGTCATGCCCAACTAGCCTGTAAAGCTTAGGGTCTGGCGAGTTTCCTCCCTTAAGGCGCTACTGAGGGACTGAGAGTCGGGGTGGAGTTTGGTCGGGGGTAGGCCGGACAAAACATACGGATTAGAACCTACTTCCTTAGATCTTAAGGGGCAACTGGTACTGTAGTATTAGACTTAGGATCGTCCATGTCATGGGAAAAGTGCTCTCGCAACCACATAGTCACACGGCACATCTGTGCTAGGTAGGGTAGTGTGTGCTGGAGTCCCCGTACCACTTTTTTTTTCCTCTTTATGTACTTATATTCCTCGAGCAGTAATCACCTCACAAATAAGTGTTATCTTAAAGTGAGCAATTCTATTTTTAATGTTCAGGTGAAGACGGAGCAGAAGCTCAGCTGTGCTTTGTTTAACCTTTTTTTAGGCGGGGCGGGGGTGGAAAGGATTTATCTCTTGTGAAGGCTAGGACAGTCTTACGTCATTAAGCCTGTCTCTTCGAACAATTTTCCATCATTTAGTAAAAAAAAAAAAAAGCTTTATATTTCCATGGATTGAAAAATATTTGTTGAACCTTTTTTTTAGAATTAATATTTTTACAAGAAATAGGAATTTGCGACACTCTTCCAGGTTATTAATGACAACCTTACAAAGATATTAGTACTAACTTCCCTTGTTTGTTAGTTTTCCTTTTGTTTTTTATAACCACCGCCAAATACGTTTGAAAATAATCAAAGGCAATGAGATGAACCTTTTCATGGTGTGTATTGATTAAGTGGGATTTCAAATGTTATGAACACGCCTTATCATGAAGTGGTGAGATTTTCGACATGTAAATGCAATATTTTGTTAAACCTTTATTTGTTTTTATTATGTGTCCCTCGTGTAATCGAAGCGCTCGTCAAAATAACGTATGCCTAAGATCCCTTAGGCATTGGATCAGGTGTGTTTTTGGAGTCTATAGGGACTTCGAGCACAAGTGAGATAGTGATACAATGTTTAAGTTCAAGTCTGTCTCGTTAGTTGATTCAAAGGAAGTCTGATTCAAAACCGACCCAACACAGTCTTGACTCAGCGCTCTACTACCGTAAAACATTATCATCTCTCCTGCACTGTGCGCAATATTTAAAACGACACGAAATGAACCAGCGCTGTACATCGCACTCTTATCAGCAGTGACATTTTGCTTTGTTTTTCTCTGGTATTTTGTTAATTATAATAGCACTTGATGATAGAATAATACTTACTGTATCTAGCTTTAGTATACTTTCAGGTCTTGTCGAAAATGTTCATTATTTTTCATTATGAACATTTTGTGTGTTACATAATACATAATGTCTCACATAATGCTTATGAAACTTTACCATTGAGTCTCACGCAAGATCTGAAATAATGAAATGATAAAACTGTAACGATTGTGACAGTTTCAAACCTTTAAATGGCCGGCCCTCCCGTCCAGCGTAAAACAATAACAACAACAACAAATCATAATAATTATAATGATAAAAATATCATCATCATTACCACCATCAACAACAACAACAACGACAACGATAAAACGAAACCTTTCTATAAGTAACCGAGAGTTTTGTGGCGTTTCATTCTTTCCTGGACAAAACATTCCCTGTACGATAGATCTTGGAGATGAACACACTCATAATATCCATTAAAAAAAAAAATCCACTTTGGTGTTGTAAATAGATAGATAGATATATATGGCATTTTGCAGAATCCCAAATGAATTACAAAATTTGAAAAGAACAATAACACCGCCAGTCAAAAGGGCCACCCAGAAAGTATGCATGCTCTGAGGGGAAGGGAAGGGGGGGGGGGGAGGAGCTTTTATGTCTTTATTTTAGAAGATTCGCTGATCTTTTCTTGTTTTTATTTTTCTTGTTAATGTTTTGGGGTGCTTTTGTGGTAGGGATTCGCGTTTTTTTTTTTTTTTTTAATTTTGGCCGGGCAGCGGCCTGTGTTCAACTGCCACGGTATCTTTAAAGTGCAAAACGTGCACACGGGCACTCCAAGTTTTTCGTCCTTACCCGAGAAGACTAGGTGTTCGATCCTAGCTACCTTAGGGTCAGGACAGGAATTTTCCCCAAAATTTCCAACTGCCTGCACCACCCGCGAATCGAACCTGGTACTTTCGACATGAAAGGCGAACACCTTATTAAATATTTGAGAAAACCCACAGATTTCGTACAGTAATGTTGTTGAACATCTTCAGAGAAAGCATTACGCAGGTGGATAGTGGTGGGATGGAGATTGAACCTCGAGCTCTTATTAGTTATATTAGTGTGAGGAATTTCAGACAAGGTAGGACCCCCCCCCCCCCCCCCCCCCCAGTGGCAGACATATAGAGATACATTCTACATAATTATCAGTCAAACTATTCTATGTTTCTGGTGAAATAGACAAATACATGTAGCCCATGCAAAAATATTTTGGAAAATTATAATTGAAGGGGTTTTAGTGCACTGGCACTTAGATCCCTGGTAATTCTAACGGAACCGCGTATAATTGAGGAGGTTAGAATTACAAGGGATCTATGTTCAATTGTTCAAAGCTATGTCATGGACATTCACTATTCTCATGGCCGTTCGCTCATTAAAAGGGCGCGGGGTGGGGGCGGGCGCGGGGTGGGGGCGGGCGGGGGGGGGGGATAAAGCCGAGCGTATGAAAGGAATACATGAGGGAAGGGATTAAAAAAGACCATCACCAACATCATGTCTTAAGTTCCTTACTCGTGGATGGCCACAAATCAACATTTGCATAAAGTAATCTCATTTCAAAACACTTAAGCATTAACTTTTTTTCTCGTAATGAAAGTAAACACATATTTTTTTTTTTTTGTGTTAAATTCATTTTGTCCCTTGAAATAACGAGGTCTTATCAGTGTGTTGATAGCATGTTTGTTGTGAGCGATTTTCACTTTTCAAATAATTCCACACGCATTCGTTTTTACAACGAGTTCTGACTTCTGAATGTCGCCATTGATAATAATTATAGCTTATTTTAAAACCCATTTAATTTAGTTCTCATATTTGGAACTGCTTTTCTCGTTTTGTGAGAAATTGTGAAGAAATATTTCAGGTTGGGTGTAAAAGTTTTGTGGTGAAAATATTGTGATTTCATTTCTGTGGATATAAAGTTATAGCCGAGTGTGTCTATTGTGTTTTTGGTTTTTGAATTTCGTTTTGTGGATTACTGAAATGTCACATTGTGGATTATTTGAAACTGGTGGACTACTGAAGGTAAGATTTGGTACTTTAAACTTGTGGAAGGAGTACCATTTGAATTAAACAACTTTAGTTGGGCACATACATCACATTCTAAGTGCTCATCGATGAGCCGCGCATTTACTATAAAAACATCATCCAGAGGACTCTCTCGGGGGACGGGGGCTCTCTGTCGGTTCTGAAGTCTAAAGTTGCGTCCTTGAAATATCCTTATTGTATGACTCAAGGAACTCCTCCCAAAGTGTTTACATCCTGCTATATTACAAATGTTTACCTAGTACCTGTTTAACGGTTGAGTTTTCGGGAACATTCCAACAT
The DNA here is from genome assembly GCA_963931925.1 of Onchidella celtica. Classification (NCBI taxonomy): domain Eukaryota; kingdom Metazoa; phylum Mollusca; class Gastropoda; order Systellommatophora; family Onchidiidae; genus Onchidella; species Onchidella celtica. The sequence continues at coordinate 50,262,356 of OZ007571.1, forward strand.
GTCCCCCCCCCCCCTCCTCCCCAGGGTCCTGCTATTGTAGACACATCATCCATCGATCCATCCATTCATCCATCCACTCACTTACCCACCCATCCATCCACCCATCTATTAAGCCACCCACCCAATCATCCATCTTACCGTCCATCGCCATTCGCCAACCATCCATCCATTCATCTACTCATTCATCCATCCATCCACCTATCCATCCATCCATTCAACCACCCACCGACTCATCCATCCATCCATTGCCATCCATCCATCGCCATCCATCCATCCATCCATCTTGTCAATATTTGTATGTGTCTCAACTTTGATCGTTTACCTGCACGCACCTCACTGCTTATTAGGCAGATTCTTGCCAGACTGCTCATGTTTTAGATCTGTACGATAGTTAAGTGAACCTGTGTCTTCGCATACATTACCGTTACGGTGTGTGTGTGTGTTCCATATAGGATATTCTACATATATTGCGTACATTCCACCGAACAAAAGCACCGAATCCAGCGTTCGATCGTGTACCGTCAGAGAGACAGAGAGAGAGGGGGGGGGGAGAGAGAGAGAGAAAGAGAGAGAGAGAGAGAGAGAGAAAGAGAGAGAGAGAGAGAGAGAGAAAGAGAGAGAGAGAGAGAGAGAGAGAGAGAGCGAGAGAGAGAGAGAGAGAGATGCATAGATAGATTGAGAAGGTAGAGAGACTGAGGGAGTGCTACATGTGCATCTGGATAAGGCTGGGACAGGCCTCAGTTTTACTTGTTACAGAGCGGCTTCTGGATCAGTGGAGTCTGTGCGTACACAACGCACAATCAGTAATTATGTTTGTTCCTTTTACATGATCAGGCCCTTTTTTCCTCATAAGGGGCACCACTGTACCATCCACATTGTCAAGGATTATTATTATGATCCATTGCGTTATTATTATCATCCACGATCGAAACTCCCACCGACCCGATAATTACACCCAGTGCTGTCTAGCATTTGTATGGGGGGCGGGAACTCTCTATTTCAGACTGACAGCAAACAGCAAACAGCAAACCCCAACTTTTTCTCTAGTCTCTACCTATCTAATCTATCTATCTATCTATCTGTCTGCCTGCCCTTTTTTGCCTGCCTGCCTGCTTGCCTGCCCATCCATCTAATTATCTATCTATCTGTCTGTCTGGCTATCTATTCCGTAAGCCATAAAGTACAGCCAGTATTTGAGCACACCAGTTTACAAGTGATCTCTGCCCTCTTTTCGGAAAACTCGAGTTAATTCGTCAGTGAACTTCAGATGAGGCGTCTCCTATTGATTTCAGTCCAAATGTTTGAGCTTAAGTAACTACACGTAATAATATTCTAGATTTTTAAAAATAATTTTCATTATGTCTTGTTCACTGGCGTAGCATAAGAGGCGCCACAGGGACGTTTGCCCCGGGCTCAAAATTTCAAAAGAAAAAAATAAATTAGAAATAATAACTTTAAAAAAAGTGCGCCCCCCCCCCCCCCATACACACACAGAAATTCTCCCAACGTTCGAAAATTCTGCAAAGTTTTTCAACATGACGGAGCAAATAAACATGAGGGGGGGGGGAGGGGGGACTGGGGGGGGGGGGGAGGAACTCTGCAGCAGGGGTTGGAATAAACTAAGTTAAAATGTGGGAAATAAAATATGATAAAAAAAACTGGATGTCGCAAAGCCCAGCATTTGGAAGAAGTACTAAAATAATTATGAAAAAAAAACCCCACCAAAACGTGCAATCTTTTCCCAAGGAATTAAAAAGGGAAGAAATAATACAGGTAGTGGAGAAAAAAGGAAATGTAGTAAATTCCATAGACTTCAAAATGGCAGATTGCTGATTAAAAAAGAAAAAAAGTAGTATACATAGTGGAATAAATTACTTTCTGGATTAATTGTTATTCTTTTCGAATTCTTGAAAAAATGTTTATACTGGACTTTGTGACACACACTGTACATTTTTGTCGTCGTTGTTGTTGTTGTTTCTTTTTGCCACAATTTAACCCCCCCCCCCCCACTCCTCTGTTTTCCACCACTCACATCCTACCCTTAGGCTCGCTCAAAATCTATGTAATGTTTGTGAATTTACTAAGGTCAGTAATAAAGGAAGCGATGCAAGTGATTGTTCAGCAGAATAATAAATGACCTATCAATACACAACCAGGCCTAATGACGACAGAAAAGACGGGTTATCATTTAACAGCTGGAAAGAAAACAGTGATATAAGGTTGTCATTTACAAGCTAATGAGAGTGGACAACAAATCATTTTGTATTTTAGTGTTACTTTGTCAATATCTCCCATTAAATGGTTCTTCTGGTGATACGCCGTTTATGGTTTCATAATACCCAATGCAATGTGGCATACGAAAGCAGAAAACAAAATGGCCTGGGAAGGAATGGGTACCTGGGTAACCCGGCAGAGGTCAGGTCATGAACTTCGTCAAGTTTGACAACATTGTACGGTTCACCGCGCTTGTGTTGGAGTGGAAGGGCTTGTAAATGTTCCTTACGCTTCGTTTGCAGAAGGTTTCACCCCACGCTTCCAAATAGACCAGGTAATTATATGAATTTGTGGTCACTACTCGGACACACTAACAGTGTTGCTTGTAGAGTAACGGAGTCGGGAGTTTCACATGAGGTAGGGACGTACGAAGTTACAATTTACCTGGCCTGGCTGCAAAAGTGAAAGTAGAAGTTGTTCTTGTTTTTTAAGAGCTCGATCGATTCTTTGTGCAACAATCACAAGTGGGTGACCAATTGATAACAAGCATGTAGCATTATACTGACTGCAGCTACCCAAAGGCCATACCGTGAATGCAAACATTTTTTGTGCAACCAACAAGACCTGATTTCAGTGTTACTATTATTTGAAAGGATAGAAGTTAGTGAAATTCAGTAGGCCTACACTGGCTAGGCCTACAGCTTAAGATTGAAATCTCATTACCAGTGTCATGATTCGGATGTTGTTAAAACTCACGCAGAGAGTGAGTTGTTGTTGTTTTACCAGGGCCATGAGAAATTGGCTGGTGGCCTTGAACGGCCCTCGCGAATTATAGTCGGTGAGTAAATAAATGTAAAGTTAAACTGTTAGATTCACGCTTGTCGGTTTTAATGTTCGTGATTAATAAGTAATGGAGTAGGGGTGAAACAAGGTGGGGATAGTTGACATTGTTAAGTATGACTAGACAAGTTTTTGCACGTTAACTGGCTGGTAGAATAGTGCAGACGTATTACTACAATTAAAATGGTGGGAGGTTTCGGCCAATGAGATAGCTGAACTAATTGGGCCAGCGGACTAGCACTGCTGGGTAGTTAGATAGTATAAAACATCGTGTAACTTTCAGATTTATTGAATACAGACGAGCAGAAGCATCGTGTCGTGAAGTATCTCCGGTTGGCCAGTACCTGAACTGTGATTTGAAGACTAGAAGTCCTTGCTAACGGACTGACTGAGCTCTAGAAAGAAAGGTCTGAGTGGGCTGACCTTTGAAAGCCCACGCTGCGCTATTTTGATGTTCGCGCCTACCAGTAGGCGTGACCAATGGTAATATATCTTATTTGTTCAAGCATAATAGAAGATCAGAGATAGAGAGAGAACCACAGCCTCATAGGAAGTCTAAGGAAACCCCAGCTGGCACTCGACGACGAGTGGCCTGTGTTATAGAATTATTTCCATAGTATGATTGAAGTAATATGGCACATTGTTGATGAATTGAATAATGATTGTGCATATATATAAATAGTTTTTTGCAACTGCGTAATTACCTACAAGCCGAAGTGTGCTTCTGTAGGCTTGGAACGTACTGGGCTCTCCTAACATTCAAGCCCATATGATTTAGGGAGAGTTTGCCTGGCGACTGGCCAGTGGCGACTCAACTGTCACTTTAAATTGATATCTAGTTTCGTATAATATACCTATTTGCTATTGATTGCAGTACATCCAATAAGGAACCATAATTACATGAATATCATAGATTAAGTTAGTAATTAGAATTTATTGCTTTGAATATACCTCTATTGTCTTTTGTTTTGTTCATTAATATTTATGTAAAACATGGCCTGACCGGCCTGACATATATAGATACTCTAGTTGTTTAATACTTTTCTTGTGTGGTTGTGTCCGAGTGTGAGTTAGCTGCCTCTCGTGCAGTCGAATGCTCCCCAAGACCCTAACTCTGCTCGTGACAACCAGGGCTTCTGTAGTGAAAAAAAAAAATCACATACATGAAATGGCTATTGAAGCTGTGCTTCGTCTTTAACTTCCTCATCCCTTGTCTTTTTAAATTCAGGGTTTATAATTAATATTAGTATTAGTTATTAAAATTTTAAACTGCTGTTGTGCTCACAGTAACTTCTTGATGTATGAATGCACTCAAGTTGTGCCCAAAGCAGAGTGTAGGACAGTGCCCACTTCTCTGTGCGCCATACCATAGGCCTATCTCATTTTAAAGGATTATCACAGCATACACAGTTGTAGGGTTTATAGAATCTGCTTCGGCCTTGAAATATTAATCAATTTGCTGTTTGCTTTTTAACTATAATGGGTATATAGATCTATATGCTTTTTTTGGTCATATACCCTGATTTTTTTTTTTTGCTCGTTTCTCCAGTTAGGCCTATACTGGAAATGTGGCGTATAAAAGTAAAGGAATTTTAGTAATGTGGTGAAGCAATTCATTGGAACTTGCAGATCCACTGCTTTGGATAGTGACATGTCGACAGTTCATACTCTCAAACTAATTCAGTACGTCTTGACCTTTGTGCAAAAATTTTGTTGATTTTGAAAATCTGCAAGCATAATTTCATTAGAAATTGTTTGTAATGATGCATCCGTACTGCTGAGGTGGATAAAAGGTGTTGAGTTTGGTTGAATCAAACAGATTTACCCTGTATTCCTGTTCCTCCTTTTATCTAATGGATGATGCCTTCCATATCGAAAGCTGTAGAATTGTTTTGGATGGGAGAAACAAAAATATCAAAATTCAAATGACTGCACCAGTGCACCAAATGTCAGCTGGTTTCCAGGGTTCAGTCATTGATAAGAAATGACACCATATAAACTGTGATCAAATTCTTATTTTCACAGGTCTAATAGTCATTTTTCATAACCTTCCCATAAATTTTTTATGCATACATTCCAGCTATTTGTGTGTAATGCACTTGTTTTTGCCATCCTGGGAGCTCATTGCAGCTGCAGATAATTCACTGCTCATTATATACTATTATTATGAACTGATTGTTTTACCACAATGGACCCAAGCTGTTGGCCTGAAGGAAAAACCATACCCGAGCTTATACTTGGCACTGATTTGAATGGATGCAAGAATTTACATATAATATGTTTTTATTATTGATTTTTTGGAATATACAATTATAATATATAGAATATGAGAGCTGTGGTCCACCAGAGAAATCTGATCAGGTGTGAACAAATTATGGCTTGGGAAAATATGGGTCATAGGGTCAACTCACTGGCTGCGCTAAATCTGTGGGTCCTGAATTTTGTTGGAATAGCCCATGAGGTGTTAACCTTTCCTCAGAGCCAAATATTTTCATTGGTCATGTGTAATGCACACTGTACTGCATGCCTTTGTTCTCACAGTGCTGGTCTGTTACCAATTTTTAACAAATCTGAAAGGCTTCCAGTGTATTTTACTGTGCACTGTGGAGCAAGAGTAGATTGGTATTAGTGGCTGCTGGTTGGTCTTAGTAACAACGGTTGGATTTTCTGCCATATTGCATTTTAGGGAATTGTCAGGGATGCAAGAACAGACGAGAATTTTAAATTTATATCTTTACCAAAGCTGCTAAAATGTTTCCTTCAAGGAGTGTGTTTAAACTGTTATTTGGGTTTCTCTGTTACTTTGCCAAACTATTGTTGTCGTTTTATTTTTGTGGCAAACATACACAGCTGTATTTTGTAAGATTCCATGCTGATGCTAAACTTTGACACAGGCTTATAAATGCTCTCAATAACTTTGTTGTCTTAATTATACAGTGAAAATGATCCAAACTGCAATTTGTCATGTAAATAATTTTTAAGAAGAAAGAAGTCTCTTTGTTTATGTTTATGTTCATGTTTTTATGCTAAGCTCTCAGCAAAATTATTGAACATTTTAAAAAAAAATACAAAATGGACTCTAGTTGGCTTGAAGAAAAAGTTCATTTGACCATTCCAGTTGTGGTATGTATCTTGTTGTGAAACTGGACTGTCCATTGTGGAACAGATAAAGTAGGGCACTTTCTAAAATCCGTCATGTATGGAAATCAAGAGTTGAATATATCAAAATATAATTACATTTGAGGCATTTGTAGACGTAGATTAAAAATATTCAAGTCTTCGTTCATTCGCAGTGCCAACATTCGGTGCAGTGAATAGTGATCACTTGCACATGGATTAGCTTTTTCAGCGAAAGTATACTTTGTGCCATCATAAAATATTGTTGCAAAGGTTGGAAAGAGTTTTATTTTGAGATAATACAAGCTTTGCCAAAAACTACTATGAACAGCACATTCTGCTTTCCTGAGTATTATTCGATGAATCAACTTAGATTTCAAGGTGGCTGTTTGAAAATATGACTGAGAAATAAGTGACAAAATTGGGGAAGGGTGGGGGAGGGAAGGAGGGAGGGAAGAAATTTCGTGTCTCATTCATATTCGTAAGACAAAGCAAGAAATTGATAGTAAAATAAAATATAAGTAGGCAGTTTGTCAGAAGATCTGTTATGAAATGAAATGCAACAGACAGGACAGAGCAAAAGTCATTTGCTAACAATAGGTAGTGAATGTTCATGCTAGAGTGAAACATAGTGTATCTCTGAGATATTTGTGACTAGCTTTGGTCATGCGATACTGTCTTATCATGATACCAGCGCAGGCTGTGCGGTCTATGGCAACCAGAGAAAGAAATGTTAGAACCAATGACTTCAACTCAACAACTCGGAGCATATTATATCGTGAGAGTTAAGTGGACAAAGTACTGAGATTTCTGGCGTCAGTTTCCTGTCAGTCTCAGAGAGAAAAACTAAAGCTCATACTTTCTGCATATGATACATTATAATGCATTTATGTAGTTAGAGTAATTACCAGCCATGGGCCATCCTGTGTCTGGCCAGTTGTACAAAATGTGTTTGACAGTTTGCCCTTATGGACTATGAAATGCGACGGTTGGAAGGCGAAATTGAAAGGAGGATTGCGGTTACTTTTCTACCAAAACTCCATTCATCTATCCATCCAGCCATTCATCCATTAATCCAATCCCTCCATCCATCCATCTATGCGTCTGTCTGGCTGGATTGGCGGTTTAGCTGACTGCCTACCTTCTGTCTGTCCGTCTGTCTGTCTGTCAGCTGATCGCTGTCTGTAGACCATAAGGCATCATAGAAACTGCACATGGCCCGGTAGTCACAGTGTAGCAATTCCTGATAGCTCCGAAGCTACATGTGTATGTATTGGTCAAATTTGATCCTCTTATCATGCTTGTGTGAGTGAGCCATTGTCATTTCTATCCTGATTCAGGATTATTTGGATCTCATAGAGATTTGACTGGGTGCTGCATCCGTTTGATGCTGTAGGAGCATTTAGGACATTCGTAATGATTCTCCAGACTACAGTGGCGTATGCTTACGCTCTTCATTGGTGTGCGTGTGGGTGGGGTAGGGGTGCGGGGGACTTGGGTTCGGGAGATGGTGTCACACCGTTACTCTTTTGAGATTGAGCCATATCTTCCTTTATAGTGCAAACAGTACTCATAAACTGCTTGTTTTTTTTTGTGTATATGTCTTTATTCGACAGCTTTCACCCACCCACTGTGGGCAAATTGCATATATGTGGAAACGTGTAAGCAGCAATCTTTAACTGTGGGTAAACCCACGAAAGAATCAGGAGTGCAGTGGGGTAGTGTCAGTTAAATCCGAAAATATAATTATGTGGAAACTAAAGAATAATTACTGACTTGCAGCGGTCTTCTGTTGATGTATATCCAGCCATCCTCAGGCAAGATTAGGAATTAAACATAAAATGGTTCATTCTCCTCTTCCCTCACCCTTCCGCGATGCCCACTCCAAAACCTGTTCAGTTATCTATTAAATGACTTGTCAGTGATGTTGCGTGGAGTCGTACTCTGGGGATTTCAGTAAGATCAAGGCGGCGCCAACCATCACCACACCGCGGGCCACGTAATGGGCGTGTTCTCAAATTGTAGCCATAAAGGGGTCAAAAAAAAAAAAAAAAAGTATGATAAGATTGAAATTCTGTCGAGAAGTATTGATCATTGCGCAGTTTAAAAATGATTGAATAGTGGAAGTGTCGACATTGCCTACATTGTCCCATGGACATTGTCCCTTCTGGTGACAATGACGAAAACTGTATCCCGAATGGTCTTTAGATTGTGGCTGTTGTTAAAGGCTTCAACGTCACCAGTCATCAGTTTGGATGTTATCACGCATAGTTACAAGCTGGTGCGCTTTTCTTTTCACCGCGCAAAACAAGATACTGAATCCGGTGTGAAATGGCGAATGTATCGAGGGGTATTTGCCATAAGGTTGGTACACGATATTTTGCCGATTTTGAGGTTTTGTCATGAAAGTTGTTCTCTCACTCGTAATTTCAGTATGTTTAAGTGCCAATCCAATCGGTTAAAAAGTTTTCCATATATGTGTCTGCGACGTAATGTTTCATGCGATTGAGGCCTTTTGTCGACCAAACTTCAATCCTCATTTTCTCGAAAATGCAAAAATGCACATACAACCATATGGCAAGTACCTGCCGATACAAATACATGTACACATCTATCGATTTTGGACAACCACCTTATGCCTAGCCCAAGCCACGCCTTTGTCATTCAAGACGACCCAAGAGAATATGATTCGCACCTCGGATACATGAGCATTGATGATGTTCGTGAAAGTACAGTTGCTGGTATTCGCTTTTGAGGCTCCTGTCCCGTAGGATTTTAGCTCTCACGGGGTTTGTCCCGATAGTACTGAATGTTGTCGCTGCCGATGCTGTTACTGCTGCTGTCGTTAAAAGGGCTTTCGAGTGTCACTCATGTCCTGATAAGCCCCATCACAGTGCATATCGGAAGAAGGCATTATGCCTGCTGATCCATGACAGAATTATTTTCCATTGTTTTAAAGACCATGAATATTTCAACCTCTCGCAAAAACCGAGGCAGAGAATTGCCGACTACAAAATTGATGTCTCATTTGCCGAGTTATTTAGAAGAGATGTGTGTGGCCTTTGACTTTGATCTGTTAAAGTCCAAGCTCTCAGAAGACTTCACACGTTGTACATGTTGCTTGCCCCACGGGGCGCAATTCTCACGATATGAAAACTACAAAAATTTGTCACAAAAAGAGACACCAACTGAGAAGGAACACCTGCTTTCGAGAGGACATTTTTCCTTGAAAATACTTTCTTCCCGGATAAGAAATTTAACTAGAATCATTTAATTGCTTAGGGCTTCTGGAGGCCTTAATCCGGCCCTAGGTCAAAGAGGGTACCTAGGTACATCAGTTAGACGCGGAAATGTGTCCGCTACATCTTTGTACACCTCCCCTTTCCTGCTCACCTGAATTTCTTCATTGTCGTCAACAATTGTGCAGAAAGTGGCGATACGAAATTTATCTCTGGCACTGAAAAGAAAGTTTACACCCTATCCTTTTCTGTGGTACCCCGTATTCTCTTGATGCCCAAAGCGCATGTTGTTTTCTTTTTTTGCTTGGAAGAGTACCATTATGAGTTACACAACTTTCATCCGGCACATAGTATTACATGTTGTGAGTGTTAGTTGCCGAGCCGCCTATTTACAATAGAAACATCCATCTAGATCAGGGGTCACCCAACTACGGCCCGCGACCCGGATCCGGCCCGCGACGTCAGTTCATCCGGCCCGCCATGGTACTTGATTTTGTTTGTTAAAACCAGGGATATCTAGAGCTACGGGATGGACAAGCTTCCTTGCTAACCTCTTTAATGACCTTTTTTTTTTTAAAAAGTAAATTGATACATTTTTGATATTACAAAAAAACGTCTTTGCTCTAGAGTTTTTCTTCTGGCTTGCAAGTATTGAACAGATTGCATATGCTCCCCGCGCTTGTAAGTCGGTCAGTTATCCGGCCCTTTGCGAAAAAAGTTTGGTGACCCCTGATCTAGATGACAAACTCGTCAGCGGGCGCTGCCCCCCCCCCCCCCTACGACCCCCTCGCTCCTGAAATCGCGTCCTTGTAGTATCCCTATAATGTAATTCAAACAGAACTCCTCCCTTTTGTTTTATGATTAATCCAGCCCGATTGTTACGGAGCAAAACCAATCATAACACAACACAGCAGAGAACATCAAATGAGCAAAAGCTGCGAAGTTTTAACACTATCAAAGACTGAAAGAGGAAATTGGGATGGAGGTGTGTAGGGGAGAGGGTGTTAAATTGTTGGCTCAAGGTTGTGTACTTTTTTTTTGTCTCCTCCTTCTTGTACCGCGCTCAATTTGGCGCCAAAAAAATGTCTGGTCGTTGCTGATTGTGTGAAGAGGCCAGCAGGCGGCGGTAGTTCTTTGGCTTACTCCCCTTGCGCTCTTGTTGCGCCAGAGTGACGCGATCATGACGTCCTGGGTAATATTTTTAGCGCTACTGCTGCCTACCAGTCGTATTTCGGTACCATCACGTCTTTGCGGCATGCTTTTTCGTATCCTTTGACACACTTACCAGCTGTGTCATTTGTTTTGCTTTGAGGTCTTGTTTTTGGAGGATCCCTGCCCTTGGGATTTGTACCACTCTCTTCCTGGTTTTTTTTTTAAAAAATTGTTTTGTTCTTGTTTTTTTCTTGATGTTGTGTGTGTATACGTTTGCATTTTCTATACTTGTTTGATGCCATTTTGGATGGGGATGGTAGTGGGGATTAGTTTATTTTTGTTTAATTTTGCCCAGGCAGCCCGGTCTTGTTAGGCCTGCTCTTCTCCACTTTGTTTCCAACGGAAGGGATCTTTAACGTGCGCATCGTGCACACGAGCCATCCGAGTTTTTCCTCTTTATCCGCTCGACCCCACCTACCATAGGATCAGCGATAGGAAATTCTCCCAAAATTCCAATATGCCTGCTCCGACCGGGAATCGAACCTGGTACCTTCGGCATGAGAGGCGAGTACCTTGCCTCTAGACCGATGTGCCCCCCGGTCAATATTTGTTATGCAGAACTGTCCCGTAATTTGGGTGTCAAAAGAGACGAGACTTCAGAAATATTAAATTTTGATGATAAAACAAGAAATTCCTGGTAGGTTTGAGGATAGAGGCCAGATCTACTACACCAGGGGTGGCCAAACTTGCTTAATGTTAGATCCACATGCGATAAACTGCAGATGTTCGGGAGCCACAAGATATGAACAGAATGCACACACACGTTGTTATTGTTACGTACACATTTTGTTACAAAAAGTTTATATGAATATTAGGACATAGCTATCAGAAAATACATGTATGCATGAAAAAAGCGCTCAGCCACCCTACATGTATTTCCACGAGCCGCGTATTGAAGGTCAAAGAGCCGAATGTGGCTGGCGAGCCGCGGTTTGGCCGCAACTGTACTATACGCTCTTTAGTTTAAAAATAATTTTACCAAAATAAAAAAAAATAAAAAATAGAAAAAAAAAACTGTCCGTAAGCCTAGGCCAGCACTAGCCGATTTTGATTGCTCGACCGGGTAAATGGTGACGTGGCTACATTTAGTTCCAGCAGAGAGTATGTATGTATAGAGAGGTTTCACTATTGGTTGATTTGCACTGCGAGACACGGGAGGCTCTGCGAAACCACTGTTAGCATGGAGCGGAAAGTAGGTCGCTGCGGTAAACAATATCCGTTTGTGCATTTCCACAGGGTGTAAGAGCTTACAAACGGTTCTAAATGGTTTCCATCAACCCAGAAATATGAACAGACCACAGTAAACAGATATGCACACTATCTATGGTGAAGACGGTCTCTTTCAATTCTTAAATTCATGTTTACCGCAACGACCTAGTTTGGCGATTTGGCGGAAGTGAGATCTCTCTATAAATACATACTCTCTGGTTTCAGTGAGACGTGGCGCACCAGCCAGCTCGTTGGATCTCATTGAAACTCAGTGCCGTGACGTCACCATCGAGCGAGACCACCCATCAAAATCCGCTAGTGAGTGCCGGGCCTTGTGACATCACATTCCAACTAGACTGCGAATCAAAATCTGCGAGTGTGAGCCGGACCTTGTGATGTCACCATCCAGCTATTCGATCGTTAAAAATCAGCTAGTGAGTGCCGGACCTTATGACGTCATCATCCAACTATTCGACTGATCAAAATCAACTAGTGAGTGCTGGACCTTGTGACGTCATCATCTAACTATTCGACCGATCAAAATCGGCTAGTGAGTGCCGGACCTTATGACGTCACCATCCAACCAGCCGGCTGTGCCAAATCAGCAAATTCGTGCCGAGGCTAACTGGGGAAGGGTTTTAACACCATGGCTTTAGAGGTACTAGTTGGCCTGCCGAATACACAGGGGGAATACACAGATGTGATTTTTAAATTTGAGTTTCAATCAGGAAATGTAAAAATGAGGTGCAGAACGAAATTTCCTGTCATACTTTCTAATTCTGCGCAAAGAAAATGAGTCTTTTTTTTTTTTTCCAGCTCAAAACGTGGGAACACTTTCCTCTGTTCAACTCAGCTGTAGCTCAAAATCGACGAAAGTATTAAAAATATAGCGAACTTCAAGACCTTTTACAATATGTCCACGCACATCTTAGTTGTAAGTCTTTATAAGCGTAAATATGATATTTTATAGAATTTAAAGCTCAGCGGTTGAAAAGCCTGACATTGGAGGCCCTACTTCCTTTATAATACGGCTTGAACATGACCGCGTACAACTGTACCATCGTCCATGCCTCCTGGTCATGACTCTGATCAGGATGAACACCGATGTGGTAGACACAGTTGTTTGAACTAATTAAACCAGCGTTCATCTGAAACTGGAACCTAGAATATTTACCATCCAGGCAATTAAGCCAGCTTAAGCAGCTAATGGCCAGGCTTTTTGCGAGGACGAGCCATCTCATTATTGCTCTCTCAAGCTCAGCTTAGCATTCATCCCCCGGCTGTATTTCACCTCCTCTGCTTGTGTGGCAAAGAAATCCGACTATGTCTGTATTTGTCACTCATTCCCTCCCCTCCACACCCACACCCCCTCGCTCTCGTTTTTGTGCAAGATTGGCTTTACAAAAAAGATACACACAGTTCAGGAATGCATTAATCTAATGAATAAAAAAAGACAGCCCCAAACTGATGTCACACGTGGAGGTTTCACTTCTGCACCGATTCTCTTGAAATGTTCAGCACCGTTTATTTCCTGACTGGACATGGTTGTTTGAAAATTTGGCAGCCCCACTATTTCTGAACGAATATTTAATTTTAATATTTTCTTTAAAATATTGTTCCTGATAATTTTGTTTTTCAGTGGTTCATGTCGACCCCCCCAACAAAAGGTACCATAGCCCAATGGGAAATCTGTATTTGACACGGGTTTAGTTTGGTGTGTTTTCATATTATTTGTATTTGTATACTTCTTTAATCCCATTTGGGAAATTTGCCTTTGTGCCATTGCATCCAGTTACAACTAGAGCAGGCACGTCGTCGCCACAGTGCAGCGCCGGTCGGCGGTTGTTTTTTTTGGGGAGGGGGGAGGGAAAGTGAATTGCACGTAGACTGGAGCTTACGTTTTTTTTCTTTTTTACTGTAACACACACACACACACACTTCTTTCTCTCTACTCTCTTAATTATGAACGCGCGCGTTTGTTTGCGTGTGTGTGTATTTTCGTGTGTGCTGCCCTGGATAGGCTGTGTGCGGATCTGTTGGTATGCTATGAGGAGCATTGTTTTGCATGGGGCAGGCAAGAAAAACGTTGAATAGTTTGGAAACTTTCTGACATGCCATTTTTTTCCCCTTTTGTTTGTTCGTGTAAGCGATCTTAGTTCCTGATATCCCGTTGTGTAGGGATTTGAAATGTTACATCTTTGTTTGTATGTGCACACGTAGTTTGTAGGGAGCGAAAGATGGGGAAGGGAAGGAAAGGAACATGGCGAGAAAATTGGGTCAAAGTGATTGTTGACGGGAAGAAGGAAAGCTTATGACAATACATTAGTGACAGTGATCCTCTCGTCTACGACAAGGGGTTCTCAGTTGATAAAGCCAGGGATCATTATAGGGAATTTAAGTTCGGAGAAAGCACGTCAGCACGATAACGGCCACATTGTGCTGGGAAAAAAAACAAGACCATAGACAGAGTATAACAAAATGATAGGACTAGGACAGAAGCCCCCACCAACCAAGCACCAGCCCGTAAAGGGGGAAATATGATTGGTATTGGAGAGGGGGGGGGGATTAATATACAGTTATTATAACTAGGATGAGATAAATGTTTTACATGGAGAGATGAAGAGAGGTGCAGTAGTAGTAAGCGCTCCGCCGTGCAACCAAAGAATCGGAGAATACATTTCCAGTCGTTGGAATGTGACGTCACCATCCAACTAGCCAGCCCATCAAAGTCGGCTAGTGACGTAATGCGCCCCCCCCCCCCCCAGGCTTAGTTCATCAGAGAAGACGGACGTGTAGAAGACATCGGCGAAAAAGAAGAAGGCTCTCTGTTGTGGGATGCGTGACCGGGAACACCTTCAGAACCTCTCATCTGGAGACATTATCCCCAGTTTACATTTAAAAATTGGCCAGTTTGTGCGCGCTTAGGCTTAATTTCACCAGCGAAGACGGAAGTGTAGAAGGGGACGAAGGGGAAGATTATCTATTGTGGGATCCGTGACCGCAAACAATTTGAGAATCTCTATTTGAAGACATCATCCCTAGTTTAGGTTTGAACATCAGCTAGTATAGTGCATGCCTGGGCTTAGTTTCATTCAGAATACGGAAGTGTCGGAGAAGTAGAAGATTACCTGTTATTGGATCCGTGACCGCAAAGAACTTGAGAAGCCCTTATGTGAAGACATCATCCCCAGTTTAGGCTTAAAGCTGACAGTCCAGGTGGCCACGGCTTAGACGTACTGAGCGGTGTCGGGTCGTCACTTAACCAGCGGTCCCGTCTCTTTGATGTGACTGCTGTCCACGTATTATGCAGGCTGCACGGGATCTGTGACGATGCAGAAATAGTTTTTCCACGGGGCCGAACGCTCAGACTAACGGATGAATGTGCTGACGGCGTCCACCTGAGAATGGTCAGTTTTGACACCTGGGGGTCGGGATATTATTAAGTGCAATGTGTCTAAGATACGTTACAACAGAAATTCAGTTGTAGTGAATTGAAGAGTTAATTCTGACACCTGGAGGCTGGGGTGGGATTAAGTACAAAGGGGCTTGGGCAATGTACGTTACATCAGAAATCTGTTTAAGTGAACTGAATGGTTAATTTTGAGACCAGAAGTCTAGAATAGCAGATAGAAGGAATCAGAATACAGCTGAAATGAATTGTCCCTCACAGTGGCATTATTTTTTAGGTCAGGGGATTATTAAATAGTCCTTTAGCGTTCTCAAAATCTGTGTTAACTCCCTGAAGAGTCCTTCATTTTCAAAATTTATCCAAGGGTCCTTAAAAAGTCCTCAAAATACCAGAGTGTTATAATGTGATTCTGTGTGCTGCAGTTGAATAATGAACTGTGCGGTGGAGATTAGTTCTTGCTATCTGGCTACTTTTGACCTCACCAGCCACTGTTCATTGAAAAGGAAAATCACACTCTATTATTATTTTTTTTAATTTGTTAACTTCCATTATATGTACTTAACAGTGTGACATAAGTTGATGGTGATAGTTTTATTGCAGATACTGAAACATACTAGGATCTTAGAATAAACTAGTTAAGACAAAGTGTCAAAAGGTCCTTGAACAGTGCAAACATATTCATGAGAACCTTGATAAAAAAAAAAACCATTCATAGAGCACACTAATATTTTCGAATGCCAAACATATTTTAGCAGTTTGTTTTCGGACACCGGGGATAGACTGTGGTTGGGTTATGATGACACTGACTGTGTTCCCAGCAAGGTATGAATAAGCGACTGGAAATATTATATTGACTATGCAAACGACGGGAAGGATTGATTGCTTTGTGGTTTGTGACGTTTTTAATGGTGTCAAATTGCACTTGGTTTGTATTTTATTTTTGTACAAAATAAGTGTTTTGACTGGCAGTTGTGTTGTTTTTGGATGATAATATTCTCTAAAGTGCAGGCTGATACAAAACAACGTTTGAGAATTTTGCCAATGTGATAAAATTATATGAATGTATTTAATTCTATTGTTAAACTTAAAAGCTCTGAGTACGAAACATACATAAAGAACGTGTACCCAAGCTTTTTCCCGACGGCTCAAGGCGTTCAGTGCTAGAAGTGAGCTTGTAACAGCTAGACGGTTTGTTCAATTACTCCTGATAATGGGACTCCATACAAAGGGATTATACTGATCACTAATTTAGAGTGGCCAGAATAACTGTTCCTTGATTTTTTTTTATTATGAATAAGTTGTTTTTTTGTATCAACCCCGGTGTTCCTAGTTGTACTTTGAAGAAGCCCCTGTCAAAGACCTTTCATAGCGCACGGTCATCGACCATTACCACCAACACGCCACCTTTTTTGTTGTTGCTGTTGGGTTACTAATATGGTAAAAAGATCGTGGGAAACGTCTGTCTTTGCAATGCGTAATGAGTAAGGATGCGTAGAAGCTTGGATTGTTGGAGGTACGCGTGCTAGACATGGGGCTTGTTTCTAACTCCCTTCCATCAACCTTTGAGGAGTTGATGACTGAAGTTTTATGTGCTCATAGTTTATAGAGATAGGATTTTTATTTTGTTTAGTACTACTTACAAATTACTACACCGAATCTGCTTGATATTTGACACACAGTGGAGAAGGCCTGGAGAAGCAGTGTGTAGCGTGTGACTTAATTCAGCCAAAGAGTGAAGACAGAACCTTGTCATTCTAAGGGGACGTAATGGTAAATAGATCGTGGGAAACACTGTCTTTACAATGCGTAATGAGTGAGGATGCGCAGAAGCTTGGATTCTTCCTTCCTTCTCTTTCCACACATACACACACGATTACGTAGCTTTGTTTGTACACATATCCACGTTGGGAAGTGCACGCGTTGGTGCGAATGCACTTGTTAAACAAATTATGACAGAACAGAGTATAATATGAAAAGACTCACGGAGTCATGAAGTGTAAAGCTGCAAGACTGAATGGACTGCTATGAAAGTTTGAGTTTGGAAGTATCTATGCTAGGCGTGGGGCTTGTAACAACTGGGTGGCTTGTCCAGTTACTACTACTGATAAAGGCACCATATTATACACCGGGACTATAGATCACTAATTTGACAATGGCATTGATCCCTGCATTATGGTGGTTTGAGAGCCGGTTGTCATCGCGTAGCTATGAGCCAGTCCTCGACGCCAGGCTCTGGAGTACGCTTGCCCTGACAAAATCGATAACGGCTCTGCAAGCCCGCGACAGAGCGCGCGCGGCTCCGGCATCTGGAATAATTTCCCCCTCAGTTCCCCCAACGCTACAGGTTTTTTTTTTGTTTGTTTCGCTTCTCTTTTCGTTCATTGTGATCCGTTTTTTTTTTTTTTTTGTATTGACCCTTAAATGAACAAAAAATTAGGGAAGGGAGAGGACTCTGGGTTTACTACCGGAGTTCTCCTTGGGGTATCGATTTCTCAGGGACTTCATCATCATCATCTGCATCTCCATCTTCATCAGCATCGGTGTCAACAGCTGCTGCTGCAGTATCGACATTCTCAGCAACAGCGGCAGCAACAACCGTCAGTTGTGGTGATGGAGACGGTAGGCTGCTGTAGCCTAGTCGCTGGGGTGGGGTACGTCACGACTTTCACCTCGATCTGCTCATTCACTCACTCACTCACTCACTCTGCCACTCACTCACTCAGCCACTCACTCACTCACTCACTCACGCTGCGAGTGTGTCCACACGGGCGGGCTTTACAGTTTACACCCTCCACCCCTTGTGTGTCAGCGCCGTGTGCGTCTTCGCGCGCGTGCGAGTGTTTGTGATGCTCGTGGTGCCCCTGAGACATCAGGGATGAGTCATCGCCGAGTCTGCCCCACCCCCCTCGCCCCTCCCCCTCCTTCCAGCGCCCGGGTCAGTGCCACCATATGAAAATCGGGACACACACACAAATCTTCCACACTGCCATATCGTCCCTCCTTTGATGTCGTCGTCGCAGTCATGAGGTGCTGAACTCTTTCGGTGAATCGATCTCGTTTTATCATTTTTTTTTTCTTTTCTGTAGACTTGTGATTTATGGTGATAGTGAACTTAGTATCGGGAGTGTGTGTAGTGATTTATCGTGAGTGAGTACTGGGAACGTTCATTCTACCGTACTAGATCTATACATGTGTGTTGTCTTCCAGGAATATGTGGTGAAAATTATTGTCTGTAGACCCATTGTGGGACAAGGTTCCATACAGCTGATATCATGTGGTATAGATGTGCATCGTTGTGGTAAGTGGTACGTCATGCATCAGTGAGAAGTGCATGGCAATTCATGTGTTGGCACATGAATTTTTCCTGCATTGTCTTTCATCTGAATGTTTCAACTCTCTTACAATCTATCCTTTCTTTACACAACGCCGCTTACGTACTCCACTGTTTTTGTTAGTCTGTCCCACAGATTATACCTCTTTTGCATCCTCCTTCCTTCTCTCTCCACACACACACATGATTACGTAGCTTTATTTGTACACACATCGACGTTGGGAAGTGCACGCGTTCGTGCGAATGCACTTGTTAAACAAATTATGACAAAACACGCACTCAAAGAGCAGGGTATAATATGAAAAGACTCACGGAATCATGAAGTGTAAAGCTGCAAGACTGACTGGATTGCTATGAGAGTTTGAGTTTGGAGAGAGCACGTCGACACGACAACGATCACACCGTGCTAGGAAGAAGCAAGACGATAAACAGAATTTATGACGGCAGGATAGGAGGAGACCCCACCAGTTTCTATATGATAGAGCGATAATAGCAAGATAGATAGATAGATCTATTGGTGGATGGATGGGTGGATGGATGGATGGGCGGACGGACGGACGGATAGGAGAATGGATGGATGAATGGCTGGATGGATAGATGGACGGGTGGATGGATGAACGGATGGATAGACTTATGAATGGATATTTGAATGAATGTACGGACGGGTGTCTAGCTAGCTAGCTAGATGAATGGGATGGATAGATGGATGGACAGACAGAATGAATGGGAGCACAATCATTGCAGCGCAGTTCCCACGGCCATATAGATCCACACCAGCGTATGACCTTACCACACTCGATATTTCACCAGAAAACCGTTTCTGTCCCACGATAGACATTTCTGTACACTTACGGCATTAAACTATCTCCACGATCAGTAACAATTGGTCCGTTTTAAATAAATGGACTATCCCGTATTTTTCCAAATTTCGTATTTCACTGCACACGTCAAACGTGGACGTCACTCTACCCTTTATGAGAAATTTTGTTTCCAATCCAAGCAGAGGTACATGCATCACAAAATAAACGAGATCTAGACATTTGGCGACCTCAATTCTCAATTGTTCCGACTCCGCTTTTTGCACAACTGAGAAATTCGACGATAAACGTTTGCAGCTTCAGTATTATGATAAGGAATTAGAATAAAACCATCATGAGAATAAATCGGAACATACAGTGAAACAATGTTAAAATCGGGCAAAAAGAAAAAGTTGTATGTAGCGAAACCCTGCGTGAGAAATAAAACCCAAACGATACAAAGCAAACGAAGGAGAAGACAGAAAATGCTCAAATTTTCGGCTTTCGCCTTTAGCAAGAAAAAACAATCGAACAATAAGTTTTCAACAGGAATTGTATAGAATCGAAGCGAAATAGGTTACTTACCTGCGAGCCCACAGTTTTTCTGTGGTTTTTATAATACAGTGAAACAGCTTGATAAGTGCTGCAACGCATTTTAAACCAGCGTCAAAGCATGCGTTTGTTACACCAATTTTACATACTGAAAGAACCCAAGTTTTCTAGAAAATGGAGATATATAGAGGCGGGGGGAGAGGTTCAACCCATTTACTTTAAAACCGAAACAGAAATTTCATTGATCTCAATGTACCCTCTTCTATCAACGATAAAGTCATTGCTTTACAACCCATTGACTTTATTAAAACCGAAACAAATTTCATTGATCTCAATGTACTCTCTTCTATCAGTGATAGTCATTGCTTTACAACCCACTGACTTTAAAACCGAAACAGAAATTTCATTGATCTCAATGTACCCTCTTCTATCAATGATAAAGCCATTGCTTTACAACCCATTGACTTTAAAACCGAAACAGAAATTTCATTGATCTCAATGTACCCTCTTCTATCAATGATAAAGCCATTGCTTTACAACCCACTGACTTTAAAACCGAAACAGAAATTTCATTGAGCTCAATGTACCCTCTTCTATCAATGATAAAGTCATTGCTTTATACAAGTATGTGTATATAATCAATAATATTGTCTCCTCAATGCCGCACTTTCCAAGTCTTACTCAAGGCATGTGTCATCGGCTTTTCTGAATTGTTAGTTCTCATGTGATTGTGACGTTTCTTTAACGAGTACTTGTGATAGAGTCTCCTTCTGTCCTATCCTTCCCTTATATTCTGTCTGTTGTCTTGCTTTTTTTTTCCCTAGCACGATGTGACCGTTAACGCGTCGACCACGCTCTTCCCAAACTCAGACTCAAACTCAAATCCAAGACTTACCCCAAAGGCATGTGTCATCGGCTTTTCTGAACTGTTAGTTCACATGGGGTGGAAATATTTATTCAGAGAGTGGTTTGCGTTGTGCTTCTGGTAGGGTCTTACCTTGACCTGTCATTCTGCTATATTCTGTCATCATTGTCTCGCTTCTTCCCAGTACAGTGTCGTTATGCTTTCTCCAAACTCCCAACTCGCTTCCAAGACTTACCAAAGGCCATCCTGTGTCATCAGCTTCTCGGACTTGCTACTTCTTATAGGATTTTAATGTTTATGGGTGATTGGTGGGCGCTTCTGGTAAGGTCTGATTCTATCCTATCATTCTGTTATTACAATGTGACCCTTATCGTGTTGAAGTGCTTTCTCCAAACCGGTACTCAATTCCAAGACATACCCAAGGCTTGAATTTAACATCACAGTTCACATGGAATTTTAATGTTTATTTATAAACACTAGTTGGTCCCACTGACTCGGGGAATACACAGATGTGATTTTTAAAGTTGGATTTCGATCGCCACTGCACTGTGTAAATTGAGGCGCAGAACGAAATTTCCTGTCATACTTTTTTTGATTCTACTCGAAGAAAATGCGCCTTTTTTTTTTTTTACCCAGCTCACAGTGTCGGAACACTTTCTTCTGTGCAACTCAGTTGTGGCTCAAAATCAAGGAAAGTATTAAAAATATAGCGAACTTCAAGACCTTTTGAAATATGCTCACGCACACCTTTACGTCTTTCTGTGCTTAATATGATACTATGTAGCATTTAAGGCTCGGTGGTTAAAAAGCCTTTCATGATTACATCGGAGGCCTCAATTCCTGTATAATATGAAGCTGGAGAAAGAAAAGAAAAAAAAAAACTCTTAATGCACCTCACCTTGACTTTTTCCCCTATAAAGGGAAGAACATTAATGCAGGAAGGATTATTTGATTGATTTTTTTATTCTTCGAAGATGGAGAGAGAGGAACGCTGAAAAAATTAGTCATTAACCTCGCCGGGCATTACTCATAGCTCCAGTTCTGTCACGGTCGTATTATAGGAAATCATCTTATGAAACGCCGTAACTGCGTTTTGTGTGCGGTATTGGGTGTATATGTACATAGTAAAGACACTGCAGTTTCGTTTGGTAATGCATGAAACGATCCTTTATGCTGTCGTTCAATTTATTCACTTTTTATAAAACCTTCTGTCCCTTTTCTTCTTCTCCTCTCTTTTTCCCTTCTCCCACGTCCCCACGATCTCTGTCTGTCTGTCTGCCCCTCTGCGTCTCATTCTTTTTCTCTGTCTCTTACTAGTCTTAGTCTCTCTTTCTCTGTCTGTCTGTCTTTCTGCCTTTCTTTCTTTCTCTCTCTCTCTCTCTCTCTCTCTCTCTCTCTCTCTCTCTCTCTCTCTCTCTCTCTCTCTCTCTCTCTCTCTCTCTCTCTCTCCAAACTCTATGTGTGTCCAGTCCTCTCTTTAGTTGCCTGGTCTCTTACCTTACATCTCCACCCTTCGCTTTACTCTTTCCTCCTATTCACAAGCAACATTCTTAACCAGCTTATCTGCACCAAATCGCTCCCCACCTCCACACCAATAACATCTCTATAGATTGACGTGTTGGGTTTTGTTTGACACGATCTGGCATTACCCAGACACAGTATGTTTGTTGTGAGATTGTGTTTATGCAAAGGGAGATTTGTGATAATTGGTGGTTGTTTTAGACATTATGAGTCAGTCACTCTAACAGTTTTCCTGGTGAAAAAACGAAAGGGATACTTGAAGGAAAATGGAAAATCGTTGTTTTTTGGAGGCTTCGGTTAGGGATTTTTATTTGAGGAGGATCTGTGCAATGAGTATTTACACCTGGCTTTTCTTGTTGGTGTTGTTTCTTTTCTTTTGTTTCTTCTGTTTCTTTTCTTGTTTCTTGCCTTTCTTGAACCATATTGTCCCCTTAGAATGACACGGTTTTAGTCCTTTCCATCAACTTTTTGAGAAATTGATGATTGAAGTTTCAAGTGCTCATGGCTTTTAGAGATACCCTTTTTTTTTTTTCTTTTTAATAATACTTGGGAATTACACATCGAATTTGCTTGATGCTTTGACGTACAGTCCAGAGGGCCTGTACAAGTAGTTTGTGGTGTTTAAGTCAGTTCAGACAAAAAGTGGAGATAGAACTTTCGTCATTCCAAGGGGTCGGTCTCGACTTTTAACTGCCAAGGTATCGTTAACGTGCACACGGGCCTTCCGAGTTTGTCGTCCTTATCCGAGGAGACTAGGTGCTCGATCCTATCTACCATAGGTTCATGGACAGGAAATTCCCCCAAATTTCCAACATGCCTGCACCGACCGGGAATTGAAACTACTTTCGGCATGAGAGGACAGCACCCCGCCTCTAGACCACCGTGTCTCCCACCTTGTCATATAAGGTGGCTCTTTTTCAATGGCCGGACAAAGTTTCGATTATACTGACAGCAGGAACGTCTGGTGGACTTTTCACTATGCTGTTTGTCAGGGGACCGTAGTGTTTTACATAGTAAGCTATAGCTGCAGAGTGAACATAAAGCTGTACTTTATCTATTCGGCTTTGTAATGAAGTCCCGAAAGAATGATTTTCTAACGTGGGCCCACAGTGCGTCTTGTCCTTTCTGAGAGAGGCTGAGATCTACAACTTGATTTACACTCATTTACAAAACTCTTCAGATCCATACAAAACAACTTTTGAGAATTTTAACAATGTAATATTAAGTGTATACGGGATTATATAATTCTATTTGTAAAATTTGGAAGATCTGAATACCAAACATGAATAAAGTAGCCAAATTAGACCATGATGGGCGCAAAGTGGCTGTTATCGTGCCTACGCACCGTAAAAGCCAAACTCAAACTCAAACCCTATTAACAGCCACTATAGTGTTTATTGTTCAGTTATTTTTCTCTGGAAAAGCGAAGAGGTGAAGGGAGGACGCACGGGGTCAGCTCTAATCGGAAACAACAGATGGGAAGGCGAAATTCATCGATCTGTTTCCCCCCCCCCCCCGCCCCATCAGCCCCTCATTATCGGGGAGAGTCCTGAAGTTGTGTCATCTTGACACTTGGTCTTCTCTAGAGTCTCATTGGATGAGATAATTCTCCTGTTGCGATGTTGACATCCCCGCCTCCCCCCCCCCTCCCCGGGCATGTCGACACGCGTGCTTTTTAAGCATTTCTCAGACAGAGCAGTTAGTTATAAAGAGCGTCAGGTCAAAGGGTCCTTTTGTGAGTCGCTGAACTGTTGTCTGTATGCAGCTTCCATTAATGAGAACATGTTCTTATATAGAATTATTGCGGGGATGGCCAAACTAGCTTAATGTAAGAGCCACATACGATAAACTTCGGATATTCGAGAGCCACGAGATATGAACCAAATTTATACACGTTTTTACTGTTATATTTTATTATAAAAAATTCTTTATAGATATTATGAAACGCATGTATACAACAACATTTCCTCATGTATGCAATTTTTTTAAACTGTTAATTTGTATTAGTTTCAGTTATCACAAAGTACCCATATGTACCAAATTAATGTTTTCAAAATCTTGACTGATAATGTTTTAACTATACTGAACATATTTAAGAAAAACAAAAGAAAAGAGCTCAGCCAACATATTTCCACGAGCCGCATGTGGCTCGCGTTCCGCGGTTTGGCCACACCTGGTATATGGTAGAACACAATCTGAACAGAGAATACGACCAGAGAGTATCTGTGTATAGAGAGGTTTCACTACTGGTCGATTTTGCACTGCGAGACACGGGAGGCTCTGCGAAACCATTGTTAGCATGGAGCGGAAAGTAGGTCGCTGCGGTAAACAATATCCGTTTGTGCATTTCCACGGGGCATAGAGCTTACAAACGGCTCAAAATAGTTTCAATCAGTCCAAAAATATGAACAAACCACAGTAAACAGATATGCACACTACCTTTGGTGAAAGACGGTCTCTTTCAATTCTTCAATTTCTTGTTTACCGCAGCGACCTAGTTTCGCGATTTAGCGGAAGTGAGATATCTCTGTACATCTATGCTGTCTGATACAACTGAGTCTTTTGCCTATTCGGCTTTTGCAATTAGTCTGCGGTCCACTAACAGTTTGCCAAGTAAAAAAAGTAACAGTAACAGTTATTTCCTGGCCGTCATGTCACAGTCATTTGTACAAGGGAATGGCCATGTTCATTATGTCATAGAATACTTCACAGCCTGTCCTTGCTGTTCTCGTAAGGACAGCAGTTCACCTAAAGGAACGTGACATAGTTACGCTCACAACCACAGACAACAGAGAAATAGCGGAAGCAGGAAGACGTTCTGTCACATACGTGATGTAGCCAATGTAGGCTTTCGGAAATACAAAAACTGGCGAATCAGTGTATCTTCCATTTAGATTTTGGTTTTCTTCTCATTTCCTCTTTTCCAGCGTGTCTGCCACACCACATCAAAGGGTGAAAAGAAAGATCTTTTAGGATGAATCAGGCGTGCTTTAGAGGGATCAGTCCGTTTTATGATGGAAATGTTCACACCTCCTTAAAAGTGACTGCCTCTCTCTCTCTTTCTCTTTGTCTGTCACTCTTTCTCCCTCCCTCCCTCTCTCTCTCACTCTCGTTCTCTTCCTCCCTCCCTCTCTGACTCGCATCCTCCCTCTCCCTCTCTCTCTCTCACTCCCCCTCACCATCTCTCTTCCTCTCTTTCTCTCTCTCTCTCTCTCTCTCTCTCTCTCTCTCTCTCTCTCTCTCTGTCTCTCTCTGTCTATCTCTGTGCCACGATATAATTATACTCCGTTTACTATAATAAACCATGGAAGATGTTGAGGACAGTTATGTTGTTGTGTACCCATTTCACGTTCTTAAGCACAATAGTTTTGCTGTCATACCTTTTTAACGTTTTTAAGGACAATAATTTTTTATTTTGCTGTCATACCCTTTTTCACGTTTTAACTTTAGGACAATAAGTTTGCTGTCATTACTTTTTCACGTCCTTTTTAAGACAATGGTTTTGCTGTCATTACTTTTTCACGTTCTTTTTAAGACAATGGTTTTGCAGTCATTACTTTTTCACGTTCTTTTTAAGGCAATGGTTTTGCTGTCATATCTTTTTCACATTCTTGACGACAATAATTTTGCTGTCATACCTTTTTCGTGCCCTTAAGGACAATAATATTGCATTTGTACATCCCCTTTTCTTTCAAGTTTCGTTTTGTTTTTCTTACCAGGAATTGCCGGACTGGCTTTGCCGTAAATTGATCTGATTTTACACGAGATATGTATAGGCCCGTGGTATCGATCCCTCTTGGGCCAGGGGATGGTTTGGGAGCAAGGCTGGGATTGGGGTGTTGTGGGGATGGGGGGATGAGGGGGGGGGGTAGCAGGAGGTGTCATTAGCCAGTGATAGTGTCATAATTGCATCATCCGGTCCAGGCTTGAATCCCTGCCTAACTCGTGCACGCTCGGCTACGTTTTGTCCCGGGGATTCGATCATCATCAGAGGGGGGATTTCTTGTCCAGACATTCCCCAGTACTTTGGGGATAAAAATTTGGCAGAACCTGATGCGACTCGCTGCCCACACAGTCGTGTCTTAAGACAGAGAGATGATGGAAATAGACAGTGGCACGCCGCTTTTTTGGACAGCAGAGGAAATGTCCAGAAAATTCCACGGGTAGCCGGGTTCCCCGCTCTTTCGCCTAGCCCCCCCTCTATCTACCCTCCGGAAAACAACAACAACAACCCACCCTTTTCCTGGTCCTCCCCCCCTCCCCCAAAAAGAAAACGCAAAAACTTCCCACCCCCCATGAGAAATGTCCTCCCCTCCTCCGGAAATAGATTCCCTACTCACTGCACCCCCTGCGCCCTCCGGAGGAAGAGTCGTCCTCCTCCTCCTTTCTGCTCATCTCCCTCCCCTCCTTAAAAAAAAAAAAAAAAGGAAGCTTCCTCCTCCTCCCACCCCCCCCCCCCCCAAAGTTTCCCTCTGCCCCCATTTCCGTTAACAACCTGTGGAAAAACAGATTTCCCCATCTCTCCGCTCTCCCTATCTGCCAGAAAAATAATCCCCCACCCCCTCAAGAAAAAAAAGGATTCTAATGTCACCCCTTTCTCTCTCTCTCCCCCCCCCCCCACTCGGAACAACAACAACATAAAGGGTTGCATGATATTGGAAGAAAGGTCTGGTGCCATAAAACCTTCACGACTTGATGGCTTATTGGGAAGGTTTGCTGGCAATGTTGCCATAACGTGGACGGAAGACGCTTGGAAAGATCAAATAAAAAATAAATTAGTCCCCAGCAGCACGTACAGGAACAATCAGACATTGAGTTAAAAACAAAACCCACTGGCCACATTGGTAGTGAATAAGCCACAAAGTTGTGATTATGATAAACCCGGGGTACAATTTTGCAACCGGCATTATCATTTTGTTGTAGTTTTTTGTTTTGTTGTGGTTTTTACCATTCACTGTAATGACATTACAATCTTGAGCTACTTTCGCGGCTGTCCTGCAGTCCGTGTCTTCTCAGGCAGCGTGAATCCGTGCACTATCGCATGTAATACCCATCTGTCTGTCGGCCGATGCGTGTCTATCTGTATGTCTGCGTGCCTGCCTGTCAGTGTACCCGCGTGTCTGTGCGGCTGCCTGCCTGTCTGCTTGCCTGTCTGTCTGTGTGCCTGTTGTCTGTCGATCTCTCTGTTTGTCTGCCTGTCTATCCGTCTATCTGCCTGCCAGAGCAAAAGATTGTCTTTCTCCCTGGTCCTTTGTATAGTGTCCCTCACTTTATTTTTCCTTCTTTCCTTCCTCTTCATTATTATACAAAATATGTAGTTTGTTTTCTCTCTTTCCTTCGGTTTGTCACTTAGCCGAGCCCTGTGTGTGCGTGTGTGTGTTTGAATGTGTTTGTGTATTTCTCTCTGTGTCTCTGTCTCCCTCTCTTTGTCTCTCTCCTTTGAATATCTCTGTCTGTCTTTCTGTCTCTCTGTCTGTCTGTCTGTCTATCTCTCTCTCTTGGTCTCTCTCCGTGTCTCTTTCGTCTTTCTGTCTGTGTCTGTCTGTCTGTCTTCCTCCTCTCTCTCTCTCTCTTTCTCTCTGTCTCTCTGTTTCTCTCGTCTGTCTGTCTCTGTCTGTCTCTCTCTCCTCTCTCTTTCTTTCTCTCTTCTCTCTCTCTCTTTGTCTCTGTCGTCTGTCTGTCTGTCTCTCTCTCTCTCTCTCTCTCTCTCCCCCCCCCCTCTCTCAACCTCTGCTCAAACCAAACATTTATGTGCTGTGTTCATGCTTGGATATCGTCATTCCCCTGACAGCCTCTAACTGTGTAATTGTATGATTCAAGAAACCATGTCAAGCCAACAGCCACATTAAACAGCGCACTAATGACCCACACAGCCCCTTGATGAATGGTGTGCTTGCTTTGATTTTCTTTATGTCTTCGAAACGGAGATAACAGGATGTCTGGAACTAGAGATTTTCTGTGAAAGCTAACAAGTGCAATTTGTATTGTGAGAATTTTTATCTTTTGCATGTGTTTAGGTCTTTATTTTAGGAGGTTTCGCTGCTGTTGGCATCTACAGTACACCTTACTTTTCTTCTTTTTATAATTTGATTGTTCTTTGTGTTTTTTGTGGTAGGTTTTTTTTTTTTTTTTTTAGGATTTTGCCCGGCAGCCGGCCTTGTTCGGCCTGCCCTCCTCGAATTTTAACTGCCCCAAGGGATGTTTAACGTGCACACGGGCCCTCCGTCTCCGAATTTTTCTTCCTTATCCGAGAAGACTAGGTGCTCGATCTTGCCGGCCAGAGGATTAGGGAAAGGAATCCGGACCCCCCCCCCCACCCCCCCAATAATTCGAACATGCCTGCATCGACCGGGTATCGAACCCCGGTACCTTCGGCATGAGAGGCTAGCATCTTGTCTCTAGGCCAGCGTATCCCTGTGTGTCTTTTCCGGGGCCTAAAATAATAATTAAACAGACTCAAAACTGTTTTGACTCAGTCAGTGCACCATCAGACTTAGCAAAACTGTTTTGACTCAGTCAGTGCACCATCAGACTTACACACCGTGTAAAGTTCAGCACGTTACGACCTCGTCAGTCTTTGAGACATCAAAAAAAAAAATTGTGAAAAAGTTATATCTCCGAACAAAAAAATAAACAGATTATTTCTGGAACATCTCGAGATGTAATTAAGAAGGGAAGGAATACAAAGAAGTCAAGACGTATGTAGGAAGTTTTGCGAGCCAGTTGCTGAGTAGGAACAGGTAAAGAAGAACCTCAGTACTGAGTGGGGGAAAGCGCAGTCAGCTAGTGAAGATGAGCAGTGCCGTTCCAGGTTTCAAGAGGGAGAATGAGTAGGGTTTGGGGTGAGGGGTGGGAGGGGGGCGGGGTGAAAAGTGGACAAAGAATTAGTGGAATGACGTATGGGAGGAGGAGGGGGGGGGAAGGAGAAACTCACGGGTATTTCTTACGATTTGGAATTGGGAGGTAGTCTGTAGGGAGTGAGAGTAAAAAATATGTTAAAAGAGGAGAGAGAGAGAGAGAGAGAGAGAGGAGAGAGAGAGAGAGAGAGAGAGGCTGAGGCTGCACAAGGTGACTCGAAGAGATGATGATGTTGAAGTTCAAGAGGCAAACTACGTTGAAAGGCACTTGAAATCTGTGGCTTCAATAGCTCTCCCCCCCCCCTTTTTTTTCCAACACACACACACACACACACACACACACAGTCTAACGATAGAATAGACACATATAAGAAATCATGGCGTTGATGGGTGCAGGTAAATGAGGAAGCTAGGTTCTTAAAGAGAGGACAGTCTTTTTGTTTTTTCTGAGAAAACTCATTTTCTTGTGAAGAGTTTCTAAGATAAAACACATTCTATAAGAAAGATAAAAGAGGTCAGCTGCTCCACTTGGCACGTTCTCAGACGTGTCTGTGGCTAAACAGGGTTTATGCAAACCACAGCCTTAATTATTTTGTCAATTAAAGCCAATCGTCCCCTTTGAATGACACAGTTCTCACTTCCATCAACTTTTGAGAAATTGATGATTGAAGTTTCGTGTGCTCATATAAGCTTTTGATGATATAACTTTGTTTCCTTTTATAGAACTACATGTACTTACAAATTACGCACGGAATTCGCTTGATACTTTGACACACAAGGGAGAAGGCCCGTAGAAGTAGTGTGTGGTGTGTAACTCACTTCTCTTCACTTCTGCCTGTGATCCCTCCTGGGACATAGATCGCCAACAAGAACTCTCCAGGCATCCCGGCCCTGGGCCAGTCGTTCCAGCTGTCCCCAGGTCCCACCCATAATGATGGTCGTCAGCCTGGTTGCTTCCAGACGAATCTGGCTTTGACCACCCGGAGTCATAGTTGCTCCAACTGGAGCTCCATCCTCTCCTAGGGCCGAAGTGTCTGTTGGTACTCCTGTTGTCGTTTCTGTAGCAAAGGGGATTTTTCACGGGCAGGGGCTGCTAACCCCTGGCCCAACCCTCTTCCTTTCTCATCTGGGCCTAGGACCGGCCGTGGCGGAGTTGGTGTGTTGGTGGAGATAGAACCTTGTCGTTCTGAGGGGACGAAATGTCAGTGAAGTCACCAGTGTCTCATTTAGGCTGGGGTCACACGTAGACAAACCTGTTTTGACCCACTGCGCGAGGCCTCTTGTCAGGCCAGCCGACTCAAGACAATTTTTGACGTGCCGGAGCTAGTAAGATAGAATTATAATATCAGTCTTGCCAGTCGTCCCCTTAGAATGACCACGTTCAGTTCTGTTTCCACTTTTTGGTTGAACTGAGTTACACACCACACACTACTTCATCTACAGGCCTTCTCCATTGTGTGTCAAAGTATCAAGCAGATTCAGTATGTAATTTGTAAGCATTACCACAAAGTAAAAAAATTCTTTGCTCAAAAAGCTATGATCACATGAAACTTCAATCCTGGATTTCTCAGAAGTTGACGGAAGGGAGTTGGAACCTGGTCATTCTAATGTGCGAGGCCCCGTCAACCCACAGTTAAATCTCACACCAAAAACCGAGACGAAACCAGACTTGACGCAGTGAAACAACGGTCTCGTGCGCCATATATCAGAACGAGGCTCCGTGTGCAAGAAGTTCAATAGGATCTCATATTTAATCTTTTTTTTAGAGCTCAGACCAGACTACGCCTGAAATGTTGTTTAATACAGTAATTAGATTTAAGACAAAAATACTGAAATTTTATTTCAAATACAATTCACTTTTTTTTCTTCATGAAAGATCATTTTTGGTGTGTGTGGAGAACACAGCAGTTGTCACCGCTACAATAAAGTTAGTGTGTGTGTGGGGGGGGGGGGGGAGGAGATTTGTTGTTGTTTTTTAGCTCAAGCGAAACAGAGTGAGCAAAAAAAAAAAAAAAATGCTTTGGCACACATGACTTCACTGGTCTTCAAAATTTCCTTTCACACGTTAGCAATTTGGCGTTTCAAAAGGTGCAGCAGTCTTGTACCTTCCCAGATGTGACTCACCATGTAGATAAATAAGCAAGGTCATGGACATTTTAGAATTTGCAAAGACAAAACGAAGAAGAAGAAAAAAAGATGAAGGATGGAAAAATTGTTAATTGAGTGTGCAAGTTTAAGAGAGATGAATAGTCATACTTTAAAGAAGACAGAAGAATAAAAGGAGGATGAGGCAATCAAAGAAGAAAGAAAAGAAAAAAGACGAGACCGAAGTTAAAAGTGGAGAGGTTAGTTCTGTGCTATGTTTAAGCCTACCTGGACTTTGAAACAAACTGTCGTAACTGTGCATAAAGATCAGCGCTCAGACAATTTAGTGTAAGAAGAGCGAGGTACTTTGAAAGAGCTGAAGGGTTTACAGTGGAAGCATGAGCGAAGGACACGTTT
Organism: Onchidella celtica; assembly: GCA_963931925.1. Taxonomy (NCBI): domain Eukaryota; kingdom Metazoa; phylum Mollusca; class Gastropoda; order Systellommatophora; family Onchidiidae; genus Onchidella; species Onchidella celtica. Next base: position 50,294,021 of record OZ007571.1, read on the forward strand.
TCTTCAGTGTCCTCAGATTGAGCATTTTGTGCAATAACTGAAATTTCGTATTTCTCTCAGTATCTCTGATTTAGCATTCTGCTCAGAATCTCCGATTTAACATTCTGTGCAGTGACTCAGATTTAGCAGTTTGCTCGGTATCTCGGATTTAGCATTTTGTTCAGTATCTCAGATTTGGGATCTTGCTCAGTGTCACAGATTTAGCATTTTGCTCAGTATCTCAGATTTAGCATCTTTGCTAAAATGTCAGATTTAGCATTTTGCTCAGTATCTCAGATGTAGCATTTTGTGCAGTATCTCAGATGTAGCATTTTGTGCAGTATCTCAGATTTAGCATTCGGTGACTCGGGCACGACGTCGAACCGAGCACTACAATAAAAACGGAAGAGATTTTGAAAAGGAGAAGGAGAAATGGAGGAGTGCAGCTTGATTTCATTAAGATACTTTGTGATAAACTTCCATGAGACATGATAACCGTTTCCTACAGCACAAGAGCTTTGGACATTTTGCAGGGGAGTATCCACAGATAATAGCGCCTAAGACTAGCACTGAAATTGGGCCCCTGTCCAAATGTCAGACACGGATCTTTGAGATAACTTTACCACAGTATCAGCTCAAAAATGTAAAGCAAGCTCGTTAATATACTAATTAACAAATTATGGCATTACCTGAAAATTGTAAGTGCACCTTCCTCAGATGTTATGAAAATTCTTTTTTTTTTTTTTTGCATTTTTTTTTCTCACGACCCGAAGATGGCTTGTCTGGCTAAACTCTGAACGTCACCTCCAGTTGCTGCCAGAAAAATGTACACCCAAGAAATAATGGCAGAAGCTGGCTGTGTCTGACCAGGATTAGTATGATGCTTCTCTTAACTGGAAATGCTCAGTGGCGGCCTCCTTCAAGTGGCGCCCCGGGGGCCCGTGCCACATATTCAATACCTTTGATACGCCAATGACGCATCTTTTCTCAAACAGGAAAATCCTTTAAAAATGTGGCTGTATTCGATACTTTTGACCCGGCTCCCTCCACTGATGCCGCCAGCATTGAGCACAACATTGGCACACGGGTAGCTGAGGAAATCGTTTACTGTTGAGAGATGTTTGCTTTCGCCAAACTTTTTTTCTTTTTTTTTTTTATCTGTTTATCTACATTTGTGTTAGAGATCGACTTGAATGTTAAATGTGTTGAACGCATGTGAGAGAAAAAAAAGGTATAGCCCAAACCAAAACTGAAACTGTAAAAAAAAAATAATTTTTCTTCGAAGTTTTTGAAGTGTATGTAATCGAGTAGTTTTTTCTTTCTTTAGGCTTATGTGTGGGGTCGACTTGATGGCCCAGTATTGGGTATTGTTCAAGCTGGCATCGAGGGTTTTTAAAATTGCCGAAATATAAAATCCCACACAAAATCTGTGGGGTCGTAGCATGGCAAGGTTTGAAGCAACGTCAAAATAATTATGGCAAAAAGAAAAAAAAGAAAGTCGTATATAGCAAAGCTTTCTATAGTTTCCGTATTATTTCTCAGGCGAGGCTTTCTTACATACGTTTTTCTTTTTGTTTGTTGCCATATTTTGACTGAGGTTTTTTTACGTGTATTTCTGGTTCTTCTTGTGTGTGTTTGTTTTTCATCTTGTTTCCTCAACTCCCGGAATATATTACAGGAATTTTTGGTTTGTCCTTTGCTTTTCCTTCTTTTTACCAGCTAAAAGCTCAGGCAGTTTCACTCGAATGAAAATCCTTTGAAATTCGTAACGTCGGTAGGGTCAATTTAACGAACTTGATTATTTTTCGTTGGAATTGGAAGCCTGGCGCCTGGCACGGAGTGATGTTGTGATTGAAGGAGAATCTAGTTCTTTCTCTTATCTAATATCTTCTTTTTCCTCGTCCTTCCCTCCCGCTCACTGCGATACACACACACAGAGAGAGAGAGAGAGAGAAAGAGAATCAGAAGGAGAGAGAGGGGATGGGGGAGAGACACAGAAGAAAAGAGAGAGTGTGTGTGTGGGAGAGAGAAGAGAGAAAGAGAGACAGAGAGAGCAATTACAAAAGAACTACTTGGTCCAAATAAACTTTGACCCAGTGTACGTGGACATGCAAAAGACAAACGTGGAGCGTGTATAGAGAGAGATCTTTGTTTCTGGTGGATCGCTGCTCTAGACATATGTCCACGCACACATAGAAAAACAATAATATCAGAACTGCAGAAAAACTGTGCGGTTGCAGCAAGGCATAAAGCAAAGTCTAAACTTGGCAAAAAGAAAACGTTGTATGTAGCAAAGCCTCGCGTAAGAAATAATACCCAGACGATGCAATGAAACGCAAACTAAAAGGGAAAACAGAAAATGGCCGATATTTCGGCAACAGCTTTCTTCAAGAAAAAAAAATAATAACAGAAGAAAAGATATTGGAAAATTGAACAGGTAAAAGCATCGAACGATTAAAAAAAAAAAACAAGAATGTGAAATATAAAGATGAAATCTAAATAGAATATTAAATGAATGCGTTTACTTAGCTGCAAGTTCTTGCTTGTATTCCAGCAGAGAAGCACGTCCTGTCAAAAACAATATACATGTACAGGTACGTATTTACTGCTTCCTTGTAAAAAAAAATACAAATTTTGTATTTCCGTTTGTGAATTTCAGACTTTTTTATTTCTTTGAAGTGTCTTGGAATTCCTTCTACTGTCGCAAAATTTTACAGACACGTTAGTCAGGTTCAGTGGCGGACCGATATTTTTGGGACCTTTAACTTGACCTGTCGCGAGGGTCCCTTGGCAACCAGCAACAGTAGGGCAACATTCAAAATTCACTCATTAAAAAAAGTTCGTTCTGGGCCCCTCCGGGATTTCACAGTAAATCTGCAACTGGTCAGGTCGTAAGAAAGGAACAAATAGCAGCACTCAGATCAAAGAAAACGGAAATGTTCTTGCACTGCATGCACTGGTGACAAATTGAAACTCTTTCAGCCTCCAACACGTGATGGTTTTCTGTGGGATTTAGCGCTAATTTTTGAAATGGCATTGAGCTATTACGGGCAGGGAAGTAAGGTGGATTAAGACGCTTGAGTGCAGCGTGCCAGACAATTTCCTGTCCACTCTTCCCCAGTCCCCAGTTTTGGTTGGAGAACAAGCATTTCTGTAACTTGGATCTGAGCAATTTTTCTGACGTGGAATTGGCTTATGTTCATTCTTTCCCTTTTTTTTTTGCTCTCTCTGTCTTTCTGACATTCTGTCTCGATCGAACGACCCATTCTCACCAAAAAGTGTCTGATTTTCGTTTTGGCCAACTTTTATCCCCGTCCTTCCTTCCTTCCGTCCACCCATCTATCTATCTATCTATCTATCTATCTATCTATCTATCTATCTATCTATCTATCTATCTATCTATCTATCTATCTATCTATCTATCTATCTATCTATCTATCTATCTATCTATCTATCTATCTATCTATCTATCATATCTGTCTATCCATCCATCATCCATTCCATCCATCCATCCATCCATCCATCCATCCATCCATCCATCCATCCATCCATCCATCCATCCATCCACTCATCCATCCATCCACCCAATCACCCATCAGTGAACACCTACAGAACTTGGATGCGACAAATTAATGCTCACGCATGTTCCCAACATAAACACACATGCCGTCTACCTGTATCAGAATACCTGTACATGTATATAATATCTGTGTACCCAGGACTCAGCGCTAGAAACACCAACTGCCAAAATCCACCGCCAACGTCATTCACAAGTACAGTCGCCCTACACCATAAGGTACATTGCCAAGCTCGTTAACGTTTCTCACGGTGTATGGTAAAGAGTAGATGACATCGATTTTTTTTTCTCTCTCCCTTTCACGTTAACACGGTGGAGATGCAGGAGAAATTATTGCCGTTATTTTTTTCTTTTCATCCTCGTTATTTACTGTCTTCTTCTATCGGTAAGGTGCAAAGCGGCTTTTATCATGCCGGCACCCAAACCCAGACTCATTTCAGAAAGCCTAATATACACATAATAAAAATAATAAACATACAGTCTTACTTCAGAACTCATGCGCACCAGAACACTACGCACCAAACTGAACGTTTGATACGGTTACTTTTTATGGCATGCACGGTACTATATATTACGAAACAAACATGCAAAAATACAAATGTTACATAGCAATAAACATTATTTTTTAAAAATACGTGCTTGGAGTAAACAACTTTTAATTATAGCCATCATCTTCCTTATCTCAATTGCCACCTTCCTGCCAAATTCAAGGCCTGAAGAGTGTATAGTTTGATGATGTATGGGCATATTATGTAATCTCATTCTCTGTCTCTCTCCTGTCCTTCCTCTGTCTCTCTGTCTCTCTCTCTCATTCTCTTTTTTCTCCCTCTGTCGCTCTCACCTGTCCTCCCTCTATTTCTCTCTCACTCTCTCTGTCGCTCTATGCCGTTTCAGCAGTTCGTTTTTGTTCGTAAAAAAAAAAAAGTACCGATACGCATAATTATATCAGCGCAGCGCAGTTCGTTTAATGTTTTTTTTGTTTTGAACATTCCCGTTCAGGATATCAGGAAACTGACTTTTAAGTGAGTTCACTCCCCCACCCCCCCCCCCCCCCGCTCACTGCGGTACAGAGAGAGAGAGGAAAAAACAGAGAGGGGGTGGGGGAGAAACAGAACAGAGGGCTCGGAGAGAGAGAGAGAACCAGAAGGAGAGAGAGAGAGAGAGAGGGGATGGGGAGAGAAACAGAAGAAAAGAGAAAAAGTGTGTAGGTATGCGAGAGAGACCGAGTGTGTGTGTGTGTGTGTATGTGTGTGTGTGTGTGAGAGAGAGAGAGAGGGAGCAGTTACAAAAGAACACAAGAGCACTAGCCAACAAACGTATGAACTGGAGACATTTATTTCATGGTTTAGAATATTCTGTGCTTATAGGGGTCAGCTAGTCTGACTTGATCAATGGGCATGGCTGTTGTGAGAGTCTGGCTTGATAAATGAAGAGTCTTACCCCGGGGGACCTCAGAATTTCGATATTGCTTCCATTCACCATCTTACATCCGACCCCTGGGTAGCCAGTTTGGCTCTCATCGTGTCTTCAATTCCCAATTACGAGCTGCGAAATCAATTAGTCGAGCGTTTTCTATTGGCAGCATTGATCTATAGTCTGAGTGTTGGGCTTTTTGTAGTTTTTCACCATTTGACAATTGCCCACAGTGATGAAGCATGGTGAGTAGAGTCTTCTCAAGACGACTGTGATGTTTCCACTTTCTCTCACTCTTCCTCTCACTAACTTTCTTCTGACACCAGCCGTGATAGGCACGGCACAAACACACTATCTCTCTTCTATAAGTTATAACAAACGATATCTGTATTGCTTATCTATACAATAATTATTAATTCATTCAATAATAATAGGAACATAGGTCATACAATTTCACGTGAATTTCGATGGAATGAAATCAATGCAAATCAGTACATGATAATTAAAAGGCTTCGTAATATTCAATTTCTAGCACATTTTATAAAACACATGGGTACATTTAGCATAAGGAAACCTCTCCTTTAGGGGTGTATGGCGCTATCTGGGCACTGGTTCTTCCTCTCTACTCTGGCTTGACTGCGCAGTTAGATCAACAGGTATCGGCAGGTACCAATAGGTCGGGAAGCCAAGAAGCCACGATGTCGTTAATCGAAGGACAAGAAGTTGAGAAGCCAAGAAGGTGTTGTTCTTCCTCCTCTGTAGAAAAACAATCGCAACTTCCTAATCTACTGCTGGAAGGCATGACTTCCATACTTACTCCATGACGGATATTCGTCATTAATACCTTTAACCGCTGACACCGTTATCAGTCAGGCTGCAGCTCCCATACTCCATAGGCTCCCATAAAGGCAATAGAATAACGATCAATACAGTTTTAATGATATTTACACGTTCCCCACGAAGAATAACGCTCTCTCTAACAGACCCCATCCTTTAAGGTTTCGTAACATATATGTAACGGCGTTTCCGTGACTCTCTCAGAGGCAGTAGTTATACCAAAGTAAACCCACTAGATTTAGGTTCTACAATTATGAACATTAAGAAAAATACACATACATCGCACAATTAACTTACCACTCAGCAACAGCTCAAATGCCGACAAGATACCAAAGATACCATGCTCTGACAAAGGATGTTTGCGGGTTCCCTGACTCTTCCCACTCACAAGACTAGTACGAAGTTACAGTTGCAGTGGTGGTCTCCTCTTCGGCACGAAGCTGGTGAGTGCTCTCAGCGGTCTGAAGTTGGAAGGAGCGTTCGGGGATTTATACCCAGTCGGGTAGCGTCCCAAGACGCTCACCGAGTGTACATTAGTTATCCTAATAGCCACCCCCGTCGACTCCACGTCAAATACTATTGACGCATCTCTACTCCCCCAAGCAATTCCCAGGTGATCTGATCGTCAAGTACGGCGGTCAAGTAAACACTACCCTTTTCGGGTGTCAAAGCGCTTCAGTTGCATCCCATACTTTCCCCCTCTGGCATACAATAACTCTGTCTCCCCGCCGTCAACTATCTTCCCACGCTATTTATACCTTGCCAATCTGTCACCCTGTTACAACGACCACCTCTCAGTTTATTTTCTTTCATTCCTTTTTTTGGCAGTCTATGTAGAGATGATATAATTATAGTGATCTGAGCCTCCTCAAGACGACCACCCCGCAAATGACATTCTTTCATTCATTGTTTGACAAGTCCTTCCCACAGAGATAAAGCATGGTGATCTGAGCCTTTTCAAGACTATCACCTTTCAAATGATGTTCTTTCATTCACTATTGTATCCGCAGCTGACAGGTCTAAAAACTCACCAATGTATTGTAACCAGCTTACTTCTTATGGCCCCTGTTGTGTCCGCCGTTGACAGGTCAGAAAACTCACCAATGTATTGTAACCAGCTTACTTCTTGAGACCCCTGTTGTGTACGCCGCTGACAGGTCAGAAACTCACCAATGTATTGTAACCAGCTTACTTCTTGAGACCCCTGTTGTGTACGCCGCTGACAGGTCAGAAAACTCACCAATGTATTGTAACCAGCTTACTTCTTGAGACCCCTGTTGTGTACGCCGCTGACAGGTCAGAAAACTCACCAATGTGTTGTAACCAGCTTACTTCTTGAGACCCCTGTTGTGTACGCCGCTGACAGGTCAGAAAACTCACCAATGTATTGTTGTAACAGGGCGACAGACAGGCAAGGTATAGCTAGCGTGGGAAGATAGCTAACGGCGGGGAGACAGAGTTATTGTAGGCCAGAGGGGGAAAGTAGCCGATGCAACTAAAGCGCTTTGACACCCGAAAAGGGTAGTGTTTACTTGACCGCCGTACTTGTCGATCAGATCACCTGGGAATTGCTTGGGGGGGTAGAGCTGTTTCAATAGTATTTGACGTGGAGTCGACAGGGGTGGCTATTAGGATAACGGTGGGCGTCTTGGGACGCTACCTGACTGGGTATAAATCCCCGAACGCTCCTTCCAACTTCAGACCGCTGAGAGCACTCACCAGCTTCGTGCCGAAGAGGAGACCACAACCGCAACTGTAACTTTGTACTAGTCTTGTGAGTGGGGAGGGTCAGGGAACCCGCAAACATCCTTTGTCAGAGCGTGGTATCCTTGGTATCTTGTCGGCATTTGAGCTGTTGCTGAGTGGTAAGTTAATTGTACGATGTATGTGTATTTTACTTAATGTTCATGATTGCAGAACCTAAATCTAGTGGGTTTACTTTGGTATAACTACTGCCTCTGAGAGAGTCACGGAAACGCCGTTATATATATGTTACGAAACCTTATAGGATGGGGTCCGTTAGAGAGAGCGTTATTCTTCGTGGGGAACGTGTAAATATCATTAAAACTGTATTGATCGTTTATTCTATTGCCTATATGGGAGCCTATGGAGTATGGGAGCTGCAGCCTGACTTATAACAGTGTCAGCGGTTAAAAGTGTTAATGATGAATATCCGTCATGGAGTAAGTATGGAAGTCATGCCTTCCAGCAGTAGATTAGGACTTTGCGATTGTTTTTCTACAGAGGAGGAAGAACAACACCTTCTTGGCTTCTCAACTTCTTGTACTTTGATTAACGACATCGTGGCTTCTTGGCTTCCCGACCTATTGGTACCTGCCGATACCTGTTGATCTAACTGCGCAGTCAAGCCAGGGTAGAGAGGAAGAACCAGTGCCCAGATAGCGCCATACACCCCTAAAGGAGAGGTTTCCTTATGCTGAATGTTCCCATGTGTTTTATAAAATGTGCTAGAGATTGAATATTACGAAGCCATTTAATTAGCATGTACTGATTTGCATCAACTTCATTCCATCGAAATTCACATGAAATTGTATGACCTATGTTCCTATTATTATTGAATGAATTAATAATTATTGTATATATGTAAGCAATACAGATATCGTTTGTTATAACTTATAGAAGAGAGATAGTCGATTATTTAGTGTGTTTGTGCCGTGCCCATCACGGCTGGTGTCAGAAGAAAGTTAGTGAGAGAAAGTGGAAACATCACAATGGTGTCAGAAGTGGGATCCTGCTAGTAAATAACATTTAATTTTGATCTGGGTCGTGTCAAGGGGCTATTGTGTGATTGTGTGGACAGGTCATCTGCCCTGAGGCGAGTGAGAGAGATTGACATTTAGTGCCTGCGACATGCTCTGATTTTACCTGTGCATTGACTGTTCAATTTTATCTTTTGTCACAGAGAAAATTGTTGTTTGCTATTGCAGGAATATTGTTGTTAACTTCACAGTTACGATCCACGCTTTATTGTTAGCTTTGTTTACAGGTCAATTGCTGATGGACTATCTGGGCGCACTGAAGCTTGCCAGACAAGAAGGCATTAGTGATGAGGAATTCAAAATTAGGTGGGACGAAGAGAAAGCCCAAAACCGAGAACAAAGGGCTATCGAACGAGAAGAAAAGGAGCGCGAACGAGAAGAAAAGGAGAAGGAAAGACAATTTGAAAGGGAGAGAATGGAATACGAACGGGAACTAGCCAAAAACGGGTGTCACAATGGTAAAGGGAATGGAAAATCTGCTGCCCCGAAGGTACCTAAAATTGCCATTTTTGATGACTCGCGCGAGGATCTCGACTCGTATTTGAAAAGATTTGAAAGGCTCGCGCAGGCAAATGATTGGGAAGAAGACACCTGGGCAGACATGTTAGGGGCATTGTTAACTGGCAGGGCGTTAGATGTTTATTCCGGTCTCAGCGATGAAGACAGTAGGGATTACGAGAAGGTAAAGAAGGTGTTGTTCAAGAAGTATCACCTCACGGCAGAGGGTTATAGGCGTAAGTTTAGGGAGAGTCGTCTAGATAAGGACGAAACTTATACGCAGCTGTCCGTGAGATTGCAGAGATATTTTGAGAGGTGGGTAGACCTCTCAGAGGCAGAGAGAACTATGGAAGGGATTACGGATCTGCTAGTCAGGGAGCAGATGTTGAAGATTGTCGACTGTAATCTTTCCATATATTTGAAAGAGAGGGACCCCAAGTCCGTGCATGAGTTAGTTGAGATGGCGGACTTGTATAGTGAGGCTCATCAGTCGAAGCGAGGGCTGGAGCAACAGCAGAAGTCAGGTAAGAGGGTTGAGGAGAGCAGAAGTAAGGGTTCAGGAGTGAGTAAACCGGTATGCTTCAACTGTGGCTCTCCCAATCACCTGAGTAGGCAGTGTGACCAGGGCAGGACGAAGAAGGGTGCTGCTGCCACTGTCGAGGACAACCGAGGTAAGTCCCAGCGTGAGAGTGGGCGTGGTTGTTTTGTGTGTGGGTCACTTCTCCATATTGCGAGATTCTGTAGGAAGAGACAGAAAGAGACGACCGCAGTCGTACTAACCAGCGATGAGGAAGCCGATGACAGTCAGTGGGAGTCATCGGGCAGGGCGAATACTCAACCAGGGGCTGAGCAGGGCGTTGGGCCACAGACCTTCATTTCTTGGGAGACGGAAGGTAAGAGTATTGAGTTAGAAGGTTCGACAGAACATGAGCCCGAAGACGATGTTCCGGAGAATGATTTATCCGCTCCATTTTTGGAGAAGGGGAGGATAGGGGATAAAGAGATTACTATCCTTCGTGACACGGGATGCACGTGTGCGATTATAAAAAGGGACAAACTGCCTCCTAACAGCTTAACTGGGAAGAACAGGAGTTATGTCCTGATGGACGGGACGAGAAGGTCTGCTCCTGTCGCGGAAATGTGGGTAGAAACCCCATTTTATACTGGGCTTCTCAAAGCGCTAGTAGTGGAAGACCCAGTGGCCGATTTGATTATAGGAAACATAAAGGGGGCGTCTCTTGAGAAGATAAGTGTGGTACTCACGCGATCTCGCAAGGTGGAGATTGACAAGGAAGAGCATGAGTGTGAGAATGCGAGTGCGAAAGTGAGTCAGACCACAGATAATGAGGAGGCCAAGGGCAACTCAACGGAGGAGGTAAGGGTAGGGGCCAAGATAGGGGAACTCACACCAGGTGAGATAGCCCGGGCCCAGAGAGAGGACGAAACTTTGAGAGTTTTAAGGGAGAGAGCCACGTTGGAGCAATCGGCTGAGGTAGGTACTCACATAAAGGAGAGTAAGGGAATTTACTATCGGGTAAAGAAGGCCGGGGCTGGACGTGCTGATGTGGAGCAGTTGTTGGTACCTAAGCAGTACCGAAGTGAGCTGATGAAGATAGCTCACGAAGGAGTGTTCGGGGGACACTTAGGAATTTCGCGCACACAGGACAGAATAATGCAGTCGTTCTTTTGGCCTGGGATAGGTGCGGACGTAGGTCGTTTCTGTCGATCGTGTGACGCGTGTCAAAGGACATCCAATAAAGGTAGGGTGACAAAGGTACCCCTAGTGCCGACACCCCTGATCGACACGCCCTTTTCGCGCGTCGCCATAGATTTGGTTGGTCCACTTCCGCGTACGGAACATGGGAGATCGCGTTATATTTTGACGCTAGTAGATTATGCCACGCGTTTCCCGGATGCCGTAGCCTTAAGGGGGATATCAGCTGAGCAGGTCAGTGAAGCGTTAATGGAAATATTTTCTCGGTTAGGCATACCAAAGGAAATAGTTTCAGATAGGGGATCACAGTTTACCGGTGAGCTGATGAGAGAGGTCAGTGCACTTCTCAAAACGAAACAGATATTCTGCTCGCCCTACCACGCGATGGCCAATGGTCTGTGTGAAAGATTTAACGGAGTGCTGAAGAATATGCTTCGCCGAGTAGCTCATGACAGACCCAAGGACTGGGACAGAATGTTGTGTCCACTGCTGTTCGCGTATCGCGAAACCCCACAGGCCAGTACAGGTTTTTCGCCGTTTGAACTAGTGTTCGGTCACCCTGTGAGAGGACCACTTGCAATACTGAAGAATCTGTGGACTGGGGAAGCGGAGTCAGAAACGAGGTCATCGTACGAATACGTGGTAGATATGAGGGAACGATTGGAGGATGCCATGAAAGTCGTAGCCGAGAACAGCAGCGTCGAAAAACACAGGCAGAAGAAATACTACGATAGGGGGGCCAAACAGAGGAAATTCCAAGTGGGCGATTCCGTCCTCATACTTCTCCCAAGTGACGGATCGAAACTACAGATGACTTGGAAAGGGCCTTACAAAGTAGAAGAGCAGAGAGGGTCAGTGAACTACATGGTGAACGTCAAGGGGAAGAGACGACTGTATCACGCGAATATGCTGAAGAAGTATATTGAGAGGGAAGACGAACAGGAAAACACAGAGGCAATAGCTGCAGCTATAATTGACGAGACCGATGAAGGAGAGGAAGCGACTTCGATGCCTCTGGAGACAGTCATGCCTAAGCTAGAACAGACCGAAACCTACAGGGATGTACAGTTAGGGGACACGCTAGATCAGGATCAGAGAGAACAGATGCAAGAGCTCATGGAAGAATACAAAGATATATTTACCGATGTACCGGGGCTCACTGACCTGATCAAGCACAAAATCCCATTGCTAGATCAAAAACCTGTGAAGGTAAGACCCTACCAACTACCGTACTCAACTAGAGAAGCTGTCAATGCTGAGGTAGGCAAGATGCTTGCGGCCAGAATCATCGAACCGTCCGAGTCCCCGTACAATAGTCCAATTGTATTAGTTAAGAAGCCCGATGGTCAACATCGTTTCTGCAACGACTACAGGCGGCTAAATGTTGTGACTGCCGATGACGCCGAACCGATGCCTGAGGTAGAAGCCATTATTTCCAATCTAGCGGAGGCAAAATATTTCACCAAGCTGGACTTGACAAAGGGCTTTTATCAAGTTCCGATGGCCGAGGAAGATAAACACCTGACGGCGTTCGCCACACCGTTTGGGCTATACCAGTACAGGGTCATGCCGTTCGGGTTGAAGGGATCCCCCACCACATTTAACAGGCTCATGAGGAAAGTATTAAAAGATGCTGGCGAAGGGGTAGATGCATTTGTAGACGACTGTCTTATACACAGTGCAAATTGGCCTGACCACTTGGAACGTTGTCGGAATGTCTTCGAGCGACTGAGACGGGCAAATTTAAAAGCTAGACCTACCAAGACGCTAATAGGGATGACAGAAGTCGAGTACTTAGGCCATAAGCTGGGACAGGGGACTGTAAGACCGCAGGAGAGTAAGGTGCGAGCCATTGTCGACTGTGACCGACCGACGACCAAGACACAAGTGAGGAGTTTCCTGGGGCTAACGGGGTACTATCGGAAGTTTGTACCAAATTACAGTGCAATCTCGGCGCCGTTGTCAGACCTCACAAAGAAGTCCCAGGGCACAAAGTTCGCGTGGGGACACGCGCAGGAGAACGCGTTCAATGCCCTAAAAATTTGTTTGAGTTCCGAGCCGATACTACTGATGCCAGACTGGAACAAGGAACTGATTCTCCAGACAGACGCATCTAACCTTGGAGTGAGTGGCTGCCTACTTCAAGAAGACGAGGGTACGAAGTATCCAGTCGTATACGTGAGCAGAAAGTTGAAACCCGCGGAGAAGAACTACTCAACAATTGAAAAGGAATGCCTGGCCATAGTTTTCGCCGTTAGTAAGTTGCAGGCGTATCTGTATGGGAGAAACTTCGTGTTAGAGACGGACCACCGACCTCTAACTTGGATGCGAACTAAAGACCAGAAGAACGCGAGGGTAACTAGATGGAACCTGGCGCTGCAACCATATAACTTTCGAGTCAGCAACATCAGGGGGCGAGACGCTCTATGGGCCGACACTCTATCTAGATTACCAGTAGATTAATAATTTTATTAGCCGATTTTGCCAGGGAAAATCGACTTAAGTGGGGGCGATTGTAACAGGGCGACAGACAGGCAAGGTATAGCTAGCGTGGGAAGATAGCTAACGGCGGGGAGACAGAGTTATTGTAGGCCAGAGGGGGAAAGTAGCCGATGCAACTAAAGCGCTTTGACACCCGAAAAGGGTAGTGATTACTTGACCGCCGTACTTGTCGATCAGATCACCTGGGAATTGCTTGGGGGGGTAGAGCTGTTTCAATAGTATTTGACGTGGAGTCGACAGGGGTGGCTATTAGGATAACGGTGGGCGTCTTGGGACGCTACCTGACTGGGTATAAATCCCCGAACGCTCCTTCCAACTTCAGACCGCTGAGAGCACTCACCAGCTTCGTGCCGAAGAGGAGACCACAACCGCAACTGTAACTTTGTACTAGTCTTGTGAGTGGGGAGGGTCAGGGAACCCGCAAACATCCTTTGTCAGAGCGTGGTATCCTTGGTATCTTGTCGGCATTTGAGCTGTTGCTGAGTGGTAAGTTAATTGTACGATGTATGTGTATTTTACTTAATGTTCATGATTGCAGAACCTAAATCTAGTGGGTTTACTTTGGTATAACTACTGCCTCTGAGAGAGTCACGGAAACGCCGTTATATATATGTTACGAAACCTTATAGGATGGGGTCCGTTAGAGAGAGCGTTATTCTTCGTGGGGAACGTGTAAATATCATTAAAACTGTATTGATCGTTTATTCTATTGCCTATATGGGAGCCTATGGAGTATGGGAGCTGCAGCCTGACTTATAACAGTGTCAGCGGTTAAAAGTGTTAATGATGAATATCCGTCATGGAGTAAGTATGGAAGTCATGCCTTCCAGCAGTAGATTAGGACTTTGCGATTGTTTTTCTACAGAGGAGGAAGAACAACACCTTCTTGGCTTCTCAACTTCTTGTACTTTGATTAACGACATCGTGGCTTCTTGGCTTCCCGACCTATTGGTACCTGCCGATACCTGTTGATCTAACTGCGCAGTCAAGCCAGGGTAGAGAGGAAGAACCAGTGCCCAGATAGCGCCATACACCCCTAAAGGAGAGGTTTCCTTATGCTGAATGTTCCCATGTGTTTTATAAAATGTGCTAGAGATTGAATATTACGAAGCCATTTAATTAGCATGTACTGATTTGCATCAACTTCATTCCATCGAAATTCACATGAAATTGTATGACCTATGTTCCTATTATTATTGAATGAATTAATAATTATTGTATATATGTAAGCAATACAGATATCGTTTGTTATAACTTATAGAAGAGAGATAGTCGATTATTTAGTGTGTTTGTGCCGTGCCCATCACGGCTGGTGTCAGAAGAAAGTTAGTGAGAGAAAGTGGAAACATCACAATTGTAACCAGCTTACTTCTTGAGACCCCTGTTGTGTACGCCGCTGACAGGTCAGAAAACTCACCAATGTGTTGTAACCAGCTTACTTCTTGTGGCCCCTGTTGTATCCGCCGCTGACAGGTCAGAAAACTCACCAATGTGTTGTAACCAGCTTACTTCTTGTGGCCCCTGTTGTATCCGCCGCTGACAGGTCAGAAAACTCACCAATGTGTTGTAACCAGCTTACTTCTTGAGACCCCTGTTGTATCCGCCGCTGACAGGTCAGAAAACTCACCAATGTGTTGTAACCAGCTTACTTCTTGTGGCCCCTGTTGTATCCGCCGCTGACAGGTCAGAAAACTCACCAATGTGTTGTAACCAGCTTACTGGCGGCCGGCGATTCCATTTACCCAGTTTGAAGATTCCCGTGCGCAATATTGATTCAGAAACTGGAGAGAAAGTCTCTCTCTGATGGTGGCTATCCGTTGTCTCGCTTCGATTTCTGTAGTCTTGCCATTCATGCAGTGTTTTCCCTCTTCCGAGGGGCACCCTTAGGAAAGTTTACCACAGGAATTGCACGTTTTTGTGTCGTTCCTTTTAGTTGAACGCAGTCCTTTCCGGTGCCGCTAAATGTTTACATTCATATCACGTGCAGTGTCCATTTCTGACCATTTCTGGCACGTGTTTGAAAGCGGCCATAAAGCGAGTCCTTAGTTCTTGTTTATTCTGTCTCCATTTTCTAAAAAAAACAAAAAAAAAAAAAAAAACAGCCCCAAAAACTGGAGATCTTTTAGGCTGTAGAAGAGGTATAACAAAATATGCACATTTATTTTATTTGTTACTACTCCACTTTCTGCACAGCCTGAGAAATTCCACGTAAGCATTTGCGGCTTCAGTATTATAATAAGGAGTTGGAATAAATCGGAGCTGTGAAACAGCTTAATAAGTGCCACAAAAAACGTATTTTAAACAAATGTCAAAGTGTGCATTTGTTATATACCTCTTCTACATACTAAAAAGATCTCCAGCTTTTCAGAAAATGGAGATAGAACAAACAAGAAGTAAGGTGGAGAAATGCGGACAATATTTAATGAAATTGTAGACATTTATGAAGCCATAAGAAACACGTCATTGCCTGGAAGAACAGTCGTCCACCGTCGTGTGCTAAGGCCTGTAACATAGGCTGACGGCCCACTCAGTCAAGTCTGTTTCGTCTCGGTTTTAATTGTAGAGTGAGATGTGAACTACCGAGTGTATGCCAGCTTGTCACGTTGTCTGTCTTGTTATCTGTTGTTGGTGGGCTCTCCTGGTAGGATCTTCTGTCCTATAATTCTCTTATAGTCTGCCTGTCGTCTTGCTTCTCCCTGGCACAGTATGGTCGTTGGCTGTTGTAACCTGTACGTACCCGCCCCTTGCCTTTTCCGCTGGGGGCGCTTACGCATACGTACCTATCCCTAGGCCTGTCCTTATCCTCAACTCTAAATCTAATCGAATTCCTGACCTTGCCCCCCACCCGTTCTACCTTTCAAAAACTGGAGGAAAACAAAAAGAAAATCTGAAACAATAATTAATTAAGGCTGTGAATGGGAGAACTTCTGAGGAGCTCTCTAGCTCTGGAGTCTCAAAAGGCTCTGAAATACGTACCCGTAGCGCAAAAAAACTTAGGGGGACGTACGTACTTGTAACAACATTCATGGCCGTTGCTGTGTCGATGCGCTGTCTCCAAACTCAAACTATCAGTGCGCGAGCCTAAATGTTTTGTAACAAAGTCAAAAGGGGCCATTACAGTTATCTTTGTTGCCATCCGTAATTTTTTTAATGTTCTTTTGAGGACTGTCCAAATAGAACAAAAGATCTCATGCGACGATGTTTGCTGCCGAAAGCTCTTTTTTAGCCCTCCCAGCTTTCTGATACAGTCTCTATCCTGTTATTTCCAATAAAAAGTGTCTTTCTTTAAACGCAGAAGGGAAGCTGCTTGCCCCACTTTTCTGTCTGTCAGACCAAATATTCAGCGGGTTAATTGCGCAATTGCGTGCATTGGTAAAAGTCTGAATATCTCATGTCATGCTGCTGTTTTATGGTAAAAATACTCCAGTAGGCGCCCAAAACAACATTTAACCCTCTAGATTCCGCCCCCATTTCTGTTTGTGGGAAAATTCTGATTTTACGGGAATTTGTTCTTAGGGGCATACTTACGTGGTTTTCATGATCAATAAATTATTGATTTAGTGTATATCGTAAAAATTGCTAAAAAGTAACTTTTCTCGCTCTGAGTTCTTGTGGTAAATTTGTCAAATTTGGCAAAAAGAAAAAGTTGTATGTGGCAAAGTCTTGCGTAAGAAATAATACCCAAACGATACTATGAAACGCAAACTAAAAGAGAAGACTATAGGGAATTCTTTAGTAACCACCATAATGTTTACTTTCAGCCACCTTGGGCCGGATTGCGATTTTGTAGACCCCTGGCCTGGGCTGCAGAGACTGTGAGGCCCCCAGTAATAATTAATAAAAGCGCGAATTTTGGATTCTTGAAATCGGTTTATTCAACTTCTGTCATGACATCGTCTTATAAATTATGATATATGGTAATACCTACCAGTGCCAACATTTTCATAAAAATAATACTATTTGTTTTAAGGAGAATGACCTGCAGTAAAAATTAAAATAGGGTTTTGATGTTTATCATTTCACTTAATCTCTAGAGGCCCTCAGCTGGCGGAGCCCTCTGGGCTGCAGCCCATAAAGCTCATGCACTGCACCCACCGCCTTCTCCATTCACATACTCAATACACACCCACCCACAGTGAGAGTCAGAGATGGCAACTTGGATGTGAACCAAAAATTGGGTGAGCAATATAGATGACTGAGTGTATGGGCCAGTCATATATGTATCGGTCTACAGACAAGGACCGAGTTCGCCATATTATATGTCATCAGTCTGTAGACGTGATCTTTTGTCAAGCAAGATAATAGGTGGAATATAGTATTGATAGCTGCACTGGTTTCTTTATCTTTGCTTGTTGAAGATTTTTGTCTTTATTTATACTAGCCGACCGAAGCAAGATAAATCTTGCAAATTTTCCTTGTACCAAGGCAGCTACATATCTTATTATCTATATCTAGGTCACATTAGCAACGACACTTGGATTCGAAGCAAAGACTAATATATCTTTTTGTTACACCACAATTCCTTGCAGAATACACAAATGTGACAGAGTTGACTTTCGGCCAAAGATGAGTAGAGAATGGCGTAGAACGTAATTTCCGGTCACTCTTATTCATTCATGTCGGAACATTTTCTTGTATTCAACTCAGAAGTGGCTCACAATCAAGGAAACTATGAAAAATATAGCGAACTTCAAGAGCTTTTAAAATATGCCCTCGCACACCTTTTACGACTTTCCATGCGTAATAAGATATCTTGTAGAATTTAAGGCTCACCAATTGAAAAGCCTTTCATGATTGGAGGCTTTGCTTTGTAATTCTACTTTAAGAAAATGCAGGGTTTTTTTTTCCGGCTCAAAATGTCGAACGCTTTCTTCTGTTCAACTCAGTTGTGACTAAAAAATCAACGAAAGTATTAAATATATAGCGAATTTCAAGCCCTTTTAAAATATACTCAAGTATACCTTTACGTCTTTCTATGTCTAATATGATATTTTGTAGACTTTAAAGCTCAGCGGTTAAAAAGCCTTTCATGATTACACTGGAGACCTTATTTCCTTTATAATACGATATTTTAAAGCTGGAGATGATGTCAGTCTGGAGGATTTGGGAATATAGCGTAATTGGGCAACTAAATGCTGTATTTTGGCAACGGATTTTCGCTAATTGGGAGAGGAAAAAGACGGTTTGAACGGCCTGAGATCGCGAGATGGTTCTAAATTTGGGATGGAATCCATTTATTTTTGGCATAACGACTAATCGAAGGCGACTTGGGGGAAGCAGCTCTTTATGCGCGTATTGATCCGTCTTGGGGGCGAGAGAAGCGACCGCTTCCAAGCAGGCCCACACCCGGACGATGTTTCCTTTCACACACCCACACCGATGCCGCACACAGAGACACGGGGCCAGGGGCTTATTCAACAGTTGATTACTCACTCAGACAGGAAATGGTTGTATAATGCGCTGTGATGTACAGGACTCATTCGACTCCTGTCATAACAGATCTGCGTGTGCGAGTTGGTGGGACGACAACATAAAGACGTCTGCTTTCATAGTCGATCTATACTGAGCTTTTGTACGAGATGTGAATCTAAAAGTAATGGAAGTTGCTGTGTATCTAAGAAAGCATTGAATTGTGAATGGATCTGACGAAATCGGGCTTAAGGCGAAATAACAAATTCCCGAGAAAACCACTCGAAAGGGGAACAATTTTTTTTAAAATGGAAATTGAGATTTGATATTTCTCTGCATTCTGTTAAAATATTTTGTTTGAAATCATCTTAGAAACATTTTATTTTGATTTTTTAAAGAGATATAAAGATTTCATCTTTAGCCCGGTTTTGTCAGATTCACCGACATTTATTACGCTCACATGATTTGAAATCTTCAGCGTTTGTTCACAGCGCTCTACTTTATGGTGCAAGCAGAATTGTTAAGGTCTTGGAGGCCAGTCGCATCTTTTTTTTTTTACATGACAACTTTGTATGTAATACTGATCGGTGCAAAAGAACTGAAAAATGTGGGTTTGAAGTGGAAAAGCTGTACTTAAAAGTCGGAAACATGTGGGTTTGAAATGGAAAAGCTGCACTTAAAAGTCGTACAGAGCATGTGGGTTTGAAATGGAAAAGCTGCACTTAAAAGTCGTACAAAGCATGTGGGTTTGAAATGGACAAGCTGTACTTAAAAGTCGTACAAAGCATGTGGGTTTGAAATGGAAAAGCTGTACTTAAAAGTCGTACAAAGCATCTTGGTTTGCAATGGAAAAGCTTGTACTTAAAAACCCGTGCAAAGCAATGTGGGTTTCAAATAGAAAAGCTGTGCTTAAAAGTCGTGCACAGCATGTGGTTTTGAAATGGAAAAACGGCACTTCAAACTGGTACAAAAATCACGACTGTATCATTAACTGTACACATTAAGTAGCTTGACTTTAGGGATGGAGCGACTCTGCCGTTCTGCTGGAGGTTCATTAGACCAGTTCATTTACCCTCATCATTTTCCATACCCCAAGGGTCTGATCTGCTTACCTATACAATCAATCACATCGCTTGAGTCGATGCCAGCGCAGGAGGGGATCGTTTGTCAGGAGGAGGAAAGGGGTGGGGTGGGGTTGGGGGGGGGTCGCTCTGTCTGATTTGAGGTCTTTATTTTAGGAGGTTCGCTGCCCTTGGCATTTACACCTCACTTTACTTGTTTTATTATTTCTTGTTCTGGCCGGGGGGGGGGGGGAAGATGATATGGATAAATTTTAATCTATTAATTTCAATTTTGCCCGGGGCAGCGGCCTTTCGGCCTGCTCTTTACGATTTCCAACTGCCTGTCGCTCTGTCACTCTGTCACTCTGTCACTCTGACTAATTGCTTTTAAGCACATGTCAGGGATAGTGGCGAATAGGGCTGGGGGCGGCACCAGCACCTTTTCAGTGTCGCGACTCCAGGCTCCGGTACCACAGCTTCCTGTTGAAGACGACACCAATACCGAGTCCATGCTGAAAGGTTCTGGCCCTGGTGTCCACTCTGACCCCGACAATGACCTGAGGAGTGACGTCATGACTCCAACACGTATATATACTCCGAGACCCGGCCCCGGCACTGACTCTGAGACTTTGCATGATGCAAGGGTGGATGGTCAAAATTTAGTTGGCTGTCTCCTGTCTAGTGCGGGACACTGGTGTGGAATGTTTATCCGTATTAATTATAAATTAGGCGGTGGTAATGAGAAGGAAGACCAGTAAGGTCCTGCAGTGTCGGCTCTAGCGCCGATACCGGTACCACATTCAGTTATCGGAGTCGCAAGTTGAGGGTCAGTACCTAAGGAGTCGACACTAGTTGTTGCTGTTTTTTTTTAAATTTTGCCCGGGCAGCGGCCTTGTTGGGCCTGCTTTTTTTTCCCGACTTCCAAGTGCCAAGGTATCATTAATGTGTGCAACGTGCACATGGGGATTCGAGTTTTTCTTGCTTAACCGAGAAGACTAGGTGTCCAATCCCACGTACCACAGCATCAGGGACAGGAATTCCCCCCCCCCCCCCCAAATTTCCAACATGCCTGCATCGACTGGGAATCGAACCCGGTACCTTCGGCATGAGAGGCGAGCACCTTGCCTCCAGACCAACTTGTCCCCAACAAAAGATATTTGAGCTGGCGTGTGTCCTTTACACTCAGATTCATTCCCCACGGCCTTCTGTGCAAAAGGCGCTCGCATAAGACATGTCACATGAAAGCAAACAGAGAAAGATATAAAAGATCGTTTTTTTGCGCCCCGCTGTAGGCTTCTCCAATTTTACGACAAATTCCGAAATTCTGTGACCTTAACCTTGCTCTTAAGTGAGACAAACATCGCATTTCGTACCAGTCAGTTTTAATATGAGTAGTCTGAGCTTTACTCACGGCCAGCTGTTTGCCTCACCTTCTCCACTCACCACTCTATTTGATGGCTGACCTACATTCAACTAGCTGGGTTTTCCCCCAAATCTTGGGTTTCTACTATTCCCGTCAACAAGACGCTTTAGCTAGATATAGATGTGTTCCATATTTCACTAAGGTTCTTTACCATGTCACTTCATGTATTCTTGTTATTGAGTTTATTGACATGTGATCATATAATGATGAGCAAGATGTGTGTATCGTGTAAGAGCTCCGAAATGCTCTGTGAAAGAGAATTTCCCTCATCTATTATATATTTCAGTAACTTCCAACCTTTGGCATCACTAACTGACCAAACCATACACTCTTCAAGCCTTAAATTTGGCAGGAAGGTGGCAATTGAGATAAGGAAGATGATGGCTATAATTAAAAGTTGTTTACTTCAAGCATGTATTTTTAAAAAATAACAATGTTTAGTGCTATGTAACATCTGTATTTTTGCATATTTGTTTCGTAATATAATAAGTGCCGTGCATGTCATAAAAGTAACCGTATCAAGCGTTCAGTATGGTGCGTTGCGTTCTGGTGCGCATGAGTTCTGAAGCAAGACTGTAGTTTATTACTTTTATTATATGAGAGAGAGAGAGAGGGGGGGGGGGAGCACATGATTGTTTATTCCGGGCAATGCCCGGTAGGTCAGCTAGTCTATTATATATTTCAGTAACCTGTAACCTTTGGCATGACTAACTGATCAGACTGTACACTCTTCAGGCCTTAAATTTGGCAGGAAGGTGGCAATTGAGATAAGGAAGATGATGGCTATAATTAAAAGTCGTTTACTTCAAGCATGTATTTTTAAAAAATAGCAATGTTTATTGCTATGTAACATCTGTATTTTTGCATATTTGTTTCGTAATCTATATAGTACCGTGCATGTCATAAAAAGTAACCATATCAAGCGTTCAGTTTGGTGCGTAATGTTGTGGTGCGCATGGGTTCTGAAGCGGGACTGTAGATTACTACTTTTATTATATCGAGGGCCGCCAAGTAAACTATGGTAACTCATGTTTTGCAAATTTTACAGGAGACACAAAAAACTGCATAGTTCGTTCAGTTTTATATGTATGTGCTTGATATTCGCAAGTAAAGGTATATATGCCATGGCAAATTGGTATATGTCTTTATTTTACATGATTATTTGATAATATTTTAGTTATTGGAGTTACCATATTTTGCCACTGAAAATTACACATGTAAAGTATTGTATCTCGAGTTACAACAATTTTATGGGTGCTGGCACCACACAAAAACTATGGTATGTCTGAGTTACAATAGTTTACACGCGGAACAGAATTGAAATTTGGGAACTTACAATAGTTTGCCTCACCTCAAGTAGCAGGCTTACATTGTATACTAAAATACACTAATTGTTATCTATATTTTTATGCATGGATTGGATCTTTGAGACTGCGATAACAGTACATAGCAGCGACTACATTTAGAGCAAAATTCATTGGTGAACTTAAAGCATGACATTCAAATACATAGTCTATAAATCATGAAGAAGTCAGCTTAATTTTGCACGTAACACAACTTGATATTTTTATTCATCGGGCTCTCTTGCTGTACATTTTGAGAAACAGAGGAACATGTTGCAAAGCAAACATTAGGCAGGCACACACAAAAAAAGTAAAGTATTGAAATAAATAATTTATGAATATTTGCAGACTTAGAAGGAAGAACTGTGACACACGACGTTGCTATGACCACAGAGAAATGTCCCATTTTCATGTTTAAAGGATTTGCAGGCGGTAAAACGGCTGATTATACCATTTCATCAATAACAGCAGCAGCGAGTGGCTGTGTTGGACTTTGAAAAATGCCAGAGGACTCTCCTGAAAATGAGTATTTGATTCCAAGCTCCAGAGTCCAAGTACAACCTTTATACTACATTGTATAGTGATGAAATTATTGATTTCCTTCATACAAATGCACTCACGCACACAGTAAAAAATATGCATTAAATGCACATGAGATGAGTGTTTACAAGTAAATGTGGAAGTATGTGATGCAATATCTTTTCAGATAAAAAAAACTGCCACAAACATGCGGCACTTGAGTAAAATTGTGAGACAGTTGAACGATCAAGCTGCTTGTAATGTCTGGCAATTATAGCATCTTAATCTTCAATAGATTGAAGAATTGGTGATGTATTGTGGGAATAATATGGGCTTTACAAAGGGACTGCAAGTCAGTGTACTTGTCTTTATCAATTCCTGGACCTATCCTATGATTGAGGACATTGAGCTTGAATTTCATGGAAAGAAAAACTCTGTTGTATTTTTCTTATTCTCTGAATTAAATTGAGCTGGTGGTATTGTCCATCATAATCATATAAAATTTGAAAAACATTGGGATTGTCTTTTGTCATTTCATAGATTTTATATTTAACCAATGTGCTTTTTGTCTATCCATGTCAAAGTCAAAATTTTTCAAATGCCCAGCAATTTGCTTAAAATCAAAGCAGCACTGCTCATCAAGTTGCCTAACAATATGTCTCGGCTTAGTGTGTTTAGCTGCACTGATAATGCCTGCCCACTGTGGAGTAGTGTAGATATCTTAGTGTTTACTGACACATTCTATAGTGGCATGGACATTCAGGTTTTCATTTTTGCTGTGACCTTTGATGAGAAAAATTATCGTGCTCTATTTCTGAAAAGCCAAATTTATTCAATGCATGCCACAGCATGGTGAGGAAATATTTGTTGCGATTCTGAACGCCGCATGAGTCTACATACAATGTTATAAACTCAACGCCCCTTCCATGTGCAGACCTAAGGTAGTCAAATACACAGGATCCTATCTCATTGGAACCCCTTGCAGCTATACCTTCATGCCAGACCTTGCCCTCTTCCAAGGTCATACAATGATAAATTAAAAGTGTTCAATTTTCTTTTGTAGAACAATACTGAAACATTTGAATGAGGGGTCATCAAGACTTCTTGTAAGTCAAAACAGACTGAACTTCTCTTTCTGTTGGTACGACTGTCTTCTTTGTCTCTTGCCTTTTTCTCCTGCACTCTAACCTTGTTGCGGTGGTGGTCGTTGTACTTTTGCCTTTGCTTTTCCTTTTCTTCGGGAGAGAGATTTTCAAAGGATACACAAAAATCGCATCTATCCTTGCTAGGGTTGTGAAAACCAAGATTAAACTCAGTTCGAAACAACTCACAATAGATTGTGGAAGAGGCGATGTTAGTTGTCATTTCTTGCCTCCTTTGCTCTCGGTCAAGTCTGTACATGGTGGCCAAGTTTAGGGAGGCACCAAGGTACCGCCGTTCACTGTCCTCCAGGCAGTAGTGACTTTCCACTGTTGGAAAGGACCTGGTGTGTTCTCTGATTCTTTCCTTCTCCTTCTTCATTGGCTCTGTAAGTTTGTTATGCAAAAAGAAGGTTTTACACACAGGAAATTTTTACACCTATGTTTAAGTAATACTGCAGGCTTCTCTTTCTCTTAAATGTGTCAATGCCTGTTACCTTGTCTTTGGCATGTACGTTGTGGCAAGCCGATCCATACCCCCCCCCCCCGTCATTGTTTCCCTACGGACAAATTCGCCTTTTCTGGTTGTATACTCTTCCCCTAAGTTTAGGCTCTTCTTTCTCTTAGCATCCTTCCAGTTGTTTTCGTTTCGTCTTCTCTTCCTACCTCTCATTTTCCAGAAAGACGCAGAAGAAGCCACAGTGCTGATACTGTCTTCTGTTGTCATGTTGCTGCAGTCCAGTACTCCGGCCTCTGAAGCTGTAGACGTATGGATGAGCTGCTCAGGGGA
Organism: Onchidella celtica; assembly: GCA_963931925.1. Taxonomy (NCBI): domain Eukaryota; kingdom Metazoa; phylum Mollusca; class Gastropoda; order Systellommatophora; family Onchidiidae; genus Onchidella; species Onchidella celtica. The sequence goes on from OZ007571.1 coordinate 50,319,005, forward strand.
ATCTTGATTTCCCGCTGAGCGCTCTTCCATGTTGAACGTTGATGCAAACGATCAATGATCGTACTGTGGATCACAATCAGATCCACCAGCAATAAGCTGCATGGCATATACAGACACTTGCATGTACTTTACGGGTGAGGTGGATTCAGACTGTATCTCTTTCTCTGGTGTGCTCTCTCTCTACCTTTTGGCATCCACTCTTCTTCGGATGGCTGCTCTACTTGTGGAACATAGTCTGGGTCTTTGTTAGGGTCCCAGTTATTGAGATCTGAGCTACTGTCACCGATACTGGTTTGGACAGACACCCTTCGTTTTTCCTCCTCACAGAGGTTTTCCTTTAGATCTCCACGACAGGTAAGTCATCAGAATCCTACTGCGAAGAAACCCTCTGGTTCCAGCCTTTGCTCAGCTTCCTGATTGAAGCCAGCGGTAAATCCGAGTCTGATGGCTCATCAGACCTAGAAGGCACGGTCGGCTTGAGATTGTGGTACACTGGTTCTGTGGCTTGGGCTAGAACATGCACTTGTGTAAGCTCAAAGGGGATTGATGAAAGTCCCAATGATGTTGCCAGAGAGAGGAGATACTCCTTCACTTCCGCTGCTGAACTGTGAGATGTTCTAACTGCGGCTCCATGTGGGCAGGCCATACCAGCCAGGTTTCTGCTATGGGGGTCAAAGATGTGGTAGACATTGTCATCCTTGATGATTGCAGATGAAAATGCAGGTGTGTCCGAACCAATTACCAGGATTGCGTGCTTGTCCATGCTTGAAATTGCAGGTTGGAGACTGAAGTATGGTGGAGTATCATCCTTGGTTTCCAAAAGCCCAGTATATGAATCCATGATCTGTAGATCAACCTGACAGCCACATGCTTCACACTGATTAGGAATAGATCTGATGAGTGGATACTGTTCATTGAAATGTCCAAACAGTGATGAGTGTAGGTTTATCACCATGGAATAGTATCTGGTCTAGATCATGCGTATTCCATGTTGTGGTGAGTTTGTTTTCAGGTTAATATTGGGTGGTCCCGGGCAACTTCATTAACTGGTCGGGATCTTCTCACTATTCCCATGCACGGCCTTTGTCGGTGTCAGGCCATTATGTATGGTGCCCTTTACGCCCGGACTGGGTACCTTACAAAGCCTAGTTTTAAGTAGGCCTTATAGAATTACAACGTGAGCAATTTCATACTCAAGACATTCACATGTACATTTACTTGAAAAAATATTGTATCTGGGTGGGCCATGAAAGAAGCTGGCGGTTTTCACACCTGTAAACTATTGTAAGTCCGACTTACAACACCTCATTTCTCCAGTTCTGTCGCGTATACTATGGTATCTTGACTTACAATAGTATACGCGACAAATAACCACTACTTTTAGATACAATATTTTAAAATTATGGGATATCTCTCTTAATTTTACGAATGTAGCTGCGAAAATTTTATGGAAGGTGTATAGTGGGAAATGCATTCTTCATGCCAAAAATGTCAATTTCGGAAAAAACACGAGTTACCATAGTTTACTTGGCGGCCCTCGATATGAGAGAGAGAGGGAGGGGTTGGGAGCACATGATTGTTTATTCTGGGCAATGCCCGGTAGATTATCTAGTGGAATAATAAAGTGATTCTCATCTTGTCTTTTCATATCTTATCTTGGCATTGGCTCGACGAGAACTCAATCTTTGTCCCCGATATCTCCCAATCGTGGCCGAAAAAGAGCGTTATACCCCAACTAATCATATCCTCTGGCGTGGAAATATCTTTCAATCTATCCAGCTTACATGCCTTGCAGGGCAGATGCAACGCAGATGCAACGCATGGAATAATGCGTAGTGCAAATAGTGACGAAGACCGAAATCTCCAATATTTCTGCGTTTTCTCTACTTCAGGGAAACAAAAAGCCACGATGAGTGATTTAGAACAGGAAAAAAGGATCTGTCAAGTATTTGAACATCTCACAGCCACTGACGTGAAATTCTTCCTTTTCCTTCTTCCTGTATCGTAATATTTTTAAGTACGGTTTTAAGTTCACCACTCTGTTGTTTGATAGCTGCCGTGCCATATTCCGCCAGACGCACTTGCTGACAATAATGTGTAAAAGAGAAATCGAAAGTTTCAGCTTAAGCCATTGGTTTGCTCAGCGGCTTTTATTCATTAAAACTCAATCTAATGGGTCCCTCTGTCTGTTTCTTTCATTCTATCTATCTTTCTCTCTTTTTTCTCTCTCTATCTCTTTCTGTCTTTCTTCCCCCTTCCACTCTCTTTCCCTCCCTCTCACTCCCGCCTCTCTCTTTTGCTCTCTGTCTTTCTCTTTTTTCCCCTCTTTTTTTCTCTCTCCCCCTCTTCTCTTTTGCTCTCTGTCTCTTTTTTCTTCTTTCTTTCTTTCTCTCCCCCCCCTCTCTCTCTCCGCCCCTCCCACCCCTTTTTCCCTTCTCTCCCTCTTTCTTCCTGTCTCTCTTTCTCCCCACCCCCTCTCTCTCTCGCTCTCTGTCATTCTCTATCTCTTTCTTTCTCTCTCATTCTCTCCCCCTTCCTCTCTTTCTCTCCCCCTTCCTCTCTTTCCCCTCTCCCCATCTGTCTTTCTCCCTGTCTCCTTCTCCATCCCCCTCTCTCTGTCTCTCTATCTTTTTCCACCCTCTGCCCCACTCACCTCTGTAGGCCTACCCCGAGGGCGTATAGAAATCAAGCTAAATGCAAACACTCACATGTATGGTCAAGTTTGATTGCCCGTTGGCACACACTGAAAAACCTAACTCAGAAACCTGTCTTAATTAGGAGGACGAGATTATTGATAACAGCGTCTTTACCGCGATGTCTGGTACTTGTCGAGAGTGGACGCAAATGCGCCAATTAATGTCAGTCTTTACATCAGTGGTTCCCCAACGAGGGTGATATCGCACCTCGAGGGGCGGTTTTGATTTTTGGGGGTGAGGGAGGGGGGGGGGGCGCAAACAAAGAAACGAGTGGGGAGGGGAGGGGGGGGGGGCAAATACGTTGAAGGGAGCGATTTAGGGACAAATACAAGGCAGTCACTGACTTGTTCAACAACACGCGCATAGGTGGGTTTTGTGAAAGACCTAATTTTTAATGCATTTCACATAGATTACTTTCTGTTTTATAATGAATTAGCTGAGTACCTGTTCGATGAACAGGTTTGTGTAGTTGTTGTTTTTTTTTTTGGTAAATTTAAGACGCCTGTGAACTAAGAAAGGCATTAATGCTGCATAGATAGCTTATAAGAGAGATGCAACAACAAAGGACACCACTTCAGGCCGAAAGGAATAAGAACAAAAGCCGAGATGCGTAGGGTCATCCCCAAAATTCAGAGATAGGACAATACACAGTGTGCAGTGGTGCGCACCGAGAATGTTCAGGAAGTGATGATGTCATAAAAACCTACAGCATGTCAGTGAGCCTAGTGGAAATTGGGGAAACAATAAATTTCCAATAAAAAAAAACTACAACGATTTGAGACTTCCATTAAAAACTGTGCACCCTTACATCCATTCTGATGCACCGTATAAAATTTGAAGTCGGAATGTTGAGTGGTTCAGAAGCCTTTTGCAACGAAAAATCTCCAGTCCACAAATATATATAGTATAGATAATCGTGTTGCCTGTTGTCATTAATAAGGCCTTGGAAAACTTAACGCCATAATTTGTAATGGAGTCTGTCTTCTTGTGAAATGTGTCTGTTGTGTTTGAGTAGGAATTATGAATTGGGGGGGGGGGGGGGGATTTGGAGCTCAAGCCTGAAAAAAAAAGTTGAGAACCACTGGTTTGCAGCGACTGAGCGAACAAATTTAATGACCGTTTTTTGAAAAGCTACTTTGAGAGTTTTAGTTCATTTATTGCAAAAGTAGGATGTTTACGGCCAATTTGCAGAGATAATCCCCACATAGCAATATTTTCTTCTCCTTATTACGTTTTCTCTAACTGCCTCTCTGCCTCTGTTCCTCTCTCTAGCCCTGTATCTTTCTCCCCGTCTTTCCTTCTTTCTTTCTCTCGCTCTCTCTCTCCCCACCTCTCTCTCTCTCTCTCTCTCTCTCTCTCCTCTCTCTCTCTCTCTCTCTCTCTCTCTCTCTCTCTCTCTCTCTCTCTCTCTCTCTCTCTCTCTCTCTCTCTCTCTCTCTCTCTCTCTCTCTCTCTCTCTCATGTTTCCAAAGAACGAGCTCAGAATGCTAACAATAACGATACATACATTACACGCGTCTGGTTTTATATGTTCCTGCATCAAGTAAAGAGTAGCCTTTCGCCAAAGTGAAACATAGTACAGTAACACACTAACAGATTTGTATGAAATCAGTAATAATGCCCTTTAACTTAAAGGTTGCGCCTGTCTCTCTTCATTGTCAAGGTCATTGAGGGTTTGAGTTTGAGTTTGGGTTCTACGGGCGTGTCGGTACGATAACAGCCATTTTGCACCTTTGAACGGTCTATTTTGGCCATTGGCCACAATTGGTCCTCTATCTATCCTTAGTATGTAGAGCTTCTGGATTTCACAAACAGAGTTAAATAGTATCGTACTGATTTTATTACTTTGGAAAAATTCTCAAAAAAATGTTTTGTATAAAATATTTGAAACGCGTTTTCCATTGAGGGAACAGAAAGTTGATTGTTATGTATAGACACGCCAACATGCAGTATTCAAATTTCATACCAAGACGCCGGTAGAATTGGAACGAATGCCGATGACCCCGGGTGACACCAACCAAGCCCAGGCTTCCTGTCCTACCCATGGAGGACATGCGCGCGACGGTGGGACCCGGGCTTGACAGGGACTTCTTGGGCTTGACCAAATCTAATCAGATTTACTGCTCGCGAGATCCCCTTTCCAATTTCCCGCCTTCTTTTTGTCCCCGTCCAGGAGCTATTGTTTTTCTGTGTCTCTGTCCTGGGCAGGGGCGTCGCTCGTTTTCAGGTTAGAATGTTGTTACAAGTACGTGCGTCCTCCAATTTTTTTTTTCCGCTAGAGGTACGTGTTTTAAAGCCTTTTGTGACCCCAGAGCTAGAGAACGCCCCCCGAAATACTCCTAATAACAGCCTTAATTAATTATTCGTTCAGATTTTCTTAGTTTTTCTCCCGTTTTTTTTTGTTAGGGTTAGGGATTTGATAAGATTTAGGATTGAAGATATGGACAGGATCAGGGATAGGTACGTATTCGCACGCCCCCCCCCCCCCCACAGCGCAAAACGCTTGGGGTGCATAGGTACAAGTAGTAGCAGCGTTCAGGGAATTGTGCGTGTTCCACTCTACCCCCCTATATCCCCTCCACCCCCCCCCACACACACATATTATCACACATTCTCTCTCTCTCTCTCTCTCTCTCTCTCTCTCTCCATCTCTGTCTCTCTCTCTCTCTCTCTGTCTCTCTCTCTGTCTCTCTCTCTCTCTCCATCTCTGTCTCTCTCTCTCTCTCTCCATCTCTGTCTCTCCCTCTCTCTCTCTCTCTCTCTGTCTCTCTCTCCATCTCTGTCTCTCGTGCTACCTGGGCGCCTGTGGTAGTGTCTCGCCTTCTGTCCTATCATTCTGTTATGTCCAGTCTATCGTCTTGCTTCCTCCTGGCACACAATGATATGGCCGTTATCGTGTCCACGTGCTTACTCCAAACTCAAACTCAGCCTCAAAACTCTCTCTCTCTCTCTCTCTCTCTCTCTCTCTCTCTCTCTCTCTCTCTTTCTCTCGCTACCCCCCTCCCCCCTCCCCCAAGGTTCTTGTTTCGATAGGGTTAGGGAAGAACACTTACGAACCGTCAGTTTTGCGAGTAGGTTTAATTGTCGGTGTGAAAAGAGTTGCGTGATTTAAAAGTATACACATGCCCCCCCCCCCCATCCCTCCGCGGTGTCCTTAAATACGCTAACCCTCTAATTCTGTGCCAGTGTAGACTACTTTACAGATGACCCCAGAGAATGGTAGGGATTTTTGTCTGGGAATGGAAACTGGCATATGGATCGCTAGATTTCGGCTGAAAAGAAGAAGATTATAAGATTTCATGGTCAGATTTTCACTTCAAACCACATGGGAAGATGAAGGAAGTGGAAGAAATGAATGGCAAAGTTAGAGGATTTCACAGAGACTTGATAAAATGGCGTTTTCCAGGCATTTGGACATTTCAAGTGACGGATGTCTTTCCGTTCAGGATGCTCTGTGTGCTTGATTAATTCTATCTGAGAGAGGAAGAAACTGGTGCAGCTCGTCCTTTCCGAGACTGGCATGAGAGAGAGAGAGAGAGAGAGAGAGAGAGAGAGAGAGAGAGAGAGAGAGAGAGAGAGAGAGAGAGAGAGAGAGAGAGAGAGAGAGAGAGAGAGAGAGAGAGAGAGAGAGAGAGAAAAAACTGAAAAAGTTTCAGAACAACTAAGATATCTCTGGCTGCTCCAGTCTTGGTGGTGGTTCAGAGCCTGGTGTCGGGGGGCATGGGGGTGGAGGTCACCACAGCTCGCGTGCCATTCTCAGCCTCCTGTCAATCTCCTCTAGATCAGATTGAGTTGGGGTGCAACCTTAAGTCACCCCCCCCCCCCGCGACAAGTAATGCTATATTGCCCCGTGTGCCCGTCTAGTGCGGCGTCCACCTCAGAGGCTTATTCCTGTCACAGCTTGACGAAAACATTTCTCTGCTCAATCATCTTACTTGCTACTTAATATAGCAGTCCTGTAATTTATATTATCGATGGTGTCGGGCGCAAACCGGCCAAGTCTAAAAATTTCATATTACTTTATATCTCGTACCAATTTATGAAGCTTGGAATCCTGCATCACATGGAAAAGTAGCTGTTACCATTATCCAGTAGAAGTACTCAAAATAAGGGTGTGATCAAACCAGCTTGGTCAGTTTCCCATTTGTTTTATCGGCAGGTTTTTGTTTGTCCTGTAAAATTTGCATATTTCGACTTGGCCAGTTTGTTCCTGACACCATCGATATATATATTAATTATTATATTTTTTTTTTTTTCAAAAAGGGTATTATTGCTCAAATTTCTATAGAAGGTGTGTAACTTTAGCTTATGGTGTGAAAACAATGTATTTTAGGTAGGGGTTTGTAAACAAATGGATTTAATATTTGAGTTTATGCATGTTTGATTAGGGGCCCTGAAGCTTAAGTTTGATGAGTTTCTCCATAGTAGATCCGCCTGTGAGAATGGTAAGACAGGATTGGAGACCCTACTAGAAGCGCCCTGAACCCGCCCGCCCGCCCGCGAAACCAGGAGAAAATGGGCTCTTTGCCACCAATAATAAGAATGAGATGAAAAGCAGAATATCATTTTATGAGACCTTTAGCCATCAGTGTGAGCGGACGTCTCCGCCTACACGGCTGTCGTCTGTGTCTATGTGATGTTACCTGGTCACTGCGGTCCTGGCAGCTCTTCCTGCGGTCCCGTGCCTTATTCATGTACTCACGGACAGATATTGCATCACCCCGGTCATTTTTAGTTGTTCTTGTTTTTTTTCTCTGTATAATATACTCAGTCGCGATTCCAGCCCATGCACGTCTTATATTACTTGTATGCCCCCCCCCCCCGGGCGGCGAAATGGTGTACTTAACGTCACTGAGGAATTTGTAACCGATAGCACCCACGGCATTATCATGTTCCCTTTTCTCTTCCGTTTAGAAACAACACCGGACCGGCAATGGTTTCCCTCATGCTGTCTGTGCCTTTACTGTCTCTATTACAAGAAAAGATAGAGAGAGAGAGAGAGAGAGAGAGAGAGAGAGAGACACACACACACACACACACACACACACACTCTCTCTCTCTCTCTCTCTCTCTCTCTCTCTCTCTCTCTCTCTCTCTCTCTCTCTCTATAGATATAAGATTACACTTCCAGAACATTCTTTTCCTTCTCCCCGCGTCTCCTATTTCGATTTTAAGTTAAGAGAATTTTTTAGCCCTTTCCTTGATGCCAGGGTGATTTGACATCTTTGGTTAAATTGTACTTGAAATAATTATTTTACCTGCTGTGACTTAAACATGTTTTTAAAACTGAGTTGTATTTATTATTATTATTTTGTATTTTCATTGTTTAGACACTTTTGTTGTGTCTCGTTTTTTTGTCAGTATTTCCTTGCTGCTTCTGTTCTTCTGTCTTTCGGACTTCCGTCTGCTTATCCCTGTTCTACTCATTCACTCATTTTCTGGTGTTGTGTCCTTTCAGGCCCGTCAGTCCCCCTTTGTCACAAGTTTGTCTTTTGTACCTGTCTACCTAGCTGGCCACTCCATCTATCATCTTTTCATTTTCTAGCTAGGTTCTGTAGCATTGGAAATGGTATCCCTAAGAAGGTTATTAATTTCTCGCTCTCTCTTTCTCTTTCTCTCTTCTGTCTCTTTTTCTAACGTGGACCTGTAGCGCACAATGTCGTTTCTGCAAGTTGATTTGAATGTTTTGTTGTTTTTTTCTGCGCTGTTTACAAAATTCCTTGTAGATCTCTGGAGACAAATATTAATCACATTTGGAAAACTTTGCAGATAAAACAGTCTTCTAAATCTTATACGTGAAATTTCAATTGATTAAGCTCTTAGTATCAAGTTTTGATGAAGTACCCCGCCCCCCCCCCCACACACACACCCCTCCCCTCCCCCCCCTCCCCCCCCCTCCCCCAAATGTGAAAGGTGCAAAGTGGTCGCTATTAAGTATCATGCTGACGCGCCGTTTAAACTCCAAACTGAAAACTTTCTTTCTTCCTCTTCAACACCCATCCCCTCCCCCTAATGCTTTGCCTTTGCTTGTTCAACCCTATGTTACATTCGGTGGGGGGGTGGGGGGGGGGTGTTATGATGAAGAGACTGACGTTAGGGGAGTGTTGTATTTTACATTATAAACCATTGCTGAACAGTAAACACAACTCTGTATTTCCTCTGTTTGGCCCCCAACAGCAGATGAAAAGAGTGAGTGTCCGTGGGTCTATCAGACCTCCGAGTTTAAAATAGGGTAAAAACGACGATGTGCAGTAGTGAAATATATATAGCTACTGGTCTGATGAGTACGACTTGTTGGCTAAAGCACGGAGCATGAGGCTAATAATGCGGTATTCATGGCATGCTGGAACGAGCAGCATCATTGTCACGACGGACAGTGTACTCACTCACCCACTGTCCGAAACATAGAGGATACATTTCAGTATAGATTATAGTATTGTCTTGGTTTTGGATACCCATGAAGTATTGTCTGGGGCACAGGGGATACATTTCAGCAGAGATGTGGCATTGTCTTGGTGGCCTGGATGTCATGTGAAGCGCCGACTGAAGCACAGAGGATACATTTCAGTATTAATGTGGATATTCTGATGTACATTGCACTCTGTCACTGTCTGAAGCACAGAGGATACATTTGAGTATAGAATGTAGTATTGACTTGGTTTTGGATACCCCAGAAACATTGTCTGAGGCACAGGGGGTACATTTCAGCATACATGTAGTATTCTCTTGGTTTGGATACCCCCTGAAGCACTGTCTGAAACACCGAGGGCACATTTTTCAGATTGTCTAAAGCTGTTGTTTCATGTGTACGGAAAGGGCAACAAAAACGTCAAACATCCCACGAGGAAATTTCACGTTCACAGAGTGTTTGAGACCACATAAATGGTTCATGCATCTAAGGAGACATAAGAACCACTTACCTCAGGACTTCCGAGGGACTGTCCAATGTAGCTTGTTCTCCTCAATTTGTGCCAGGAACGATCAGAATTTAGAGGACATTTAGATTGTCTTCTTTTTTTTTTTTTTTAACTTCTACTCCTAGATGTAATCAAACTTACAAAAACGGTAAATAAAAATCATGTGAAAGACATCGTTTTACTAGATAAAATGTAAAAGCCGTGTTTTCATGTGTACCTAAACGGCAGCGGAAACGTCAAAACTACACCAGTTGGTAAAGGAAAGAGTGTTTCCATATGTATGTAAACGGTGTTTCGTTTACACATGATAACATTCCTTCCATTTCACTACTTGAAGGGTTTTTGACGTTTTCGTTTCCATTTCCGTACACATGAAAACTCAACCTAAGATTCTGAGACTGAATCGCCGCGTGAACTGCAGTGTAAGCAGTAGGGTGGTTGGAAATACATGTGATGTAGTGCTGGGTGTTTGAGAGAGTTTGTCTGGAGCGTTTCCAGTTTGTGGTGATTACCTTTGTCAGCTCTGGTATGTCCTGCATTACACTGTCTGTCTGGGCATGGCTCTGGTTGTTGTTGTTGTTGTGTGTACTTGTGTGTATGTGTTTTATGTGTGTATGTGTGAGATGGAGAAAGAGAGAAAGAAGGAAGAGAGAGAGAGAAAGACACAAAGAAGGAAGAGGGTGAGAGAAAGAAAGAGAGATTGAAGGGAGAAGAAGGAAGAGAGAAAGATTGAGATGGAAAGAGAGAGAGTGAGAGAAAGAGAGAAAGATGGGAAGACGGATAAAAGGAAGAGAGTAAGATTGAAAAAGGAAGAGAGTGAGAGAAAGATGAAAAGGAGAAAGATGGAAAGGAGGAAAGAGGGAGGGAGAAAGAGAGAGAGAGAGAGGAGAAAGAGAGAGAGAGAAAAAGAAGAAAGACAAATGGAAAGAGAGAGAGAGAGAAAAAAACAGAAAGATGGAGGAGAGTGACAGAAACAAAGAGAGTGGAAAGGAGGAGAAAGAAAGAAGGAAGGGAGACAGAGAGAGAGAGAGAGCAAAATGGAAAGAGAGAGAGACAGAGAGACAGAGACAGACAGAGAGGTAAGCACCAAAAGAGACACACCCCCACACCACCATCACCACCACCACTCCCTGGTCGTACAGGTTAATTTTCTGAGACCCTCGTACTTGTAGGACAAAATAACTGTATGTTATAGTGTATATAATAATTCAGGGCAAACATTTAAATCTTTCCTGGCTCCACTTATTCTCGTTCCCAGTATTTGACTTCTTGAGCCATTGTCTTTGCTAACTAGCTAAATGAATGTTGTTAAAGGCGCGCAGACTAATTACAAAAGCCAATTAGAGAAAATACTGAGTTCACTGTTCAGCAGTGGCTTATATTATAAAACACTGTGTTCCCCCCTATCTAACAACAGCTTTGCCTTTACCAAATACATCTCTACAGCCAGTGCAGGACACACGGAACACCATTGCCGGAAGCTTCACAGTCACGGTGGAGACAGCGCCTCCGACTGGGACACTCGTATTTCAGCCAGTTGATATCTAGCTCTGTCCGTATGTCTGTCTGTGTGTGTGTATGTATGTTTTTCTGCCTGTGTGTCCGCCTATCTGTCTGTCTGTCTGTCTGCGGGTGGTTGTGGTGGGATCCCCTTCTGTCCCGTCATTCTGTTATTATAATTCGTCTATCGTCGCGATTTTCCCTAGCACAATGTATCGGTTGTCGTGTCGAAGTGCCTTCTCCAAACTCAAACTGTCCGTGTATCTGTCGGTTCGTTCAACTGTCCGTCCGGATCAGTCCGGGCGTCTTTCCACCCATCCGTCTGAGTGTCTGTCTGTCCGCCCGTCGATCTAAAGCGGTCTGTCTGTCTATCTGTCTGACTGCCTGTTCCGTCCACCTGTCTGTCCATTTACCAGCCCGCCCGTCTATCTGTCTGTTTGGCTGTTCTACGCCCCCCCCCCCCCCCAAGTGCCCCAATGTATAGCTGTCACGTGAAGATTGCAACTGGATTTTGACACTATAGCCTTCCATAACACACTTACACGCCCGGCTATGAAATACGAATTATTTTGGTCCCCCGATGTCAGTTTAGTTTTTTTTTTAAAAATGGACTTCAAAAAGAACACACAGTACACGTCCGAGCCCTCTATGGTTAAACTAAAGAGTAACTGCACATTTATAATCACCCATGTGATACTTTTAGTCGATTGAGAAACTGGGCTGTATAAATGGAAGCAAAACTGTTTATATTCTCTTGTTTTTAGTTTTGCGATATTCCGCTCAAAGGAAATAACGACGTAACTGATAGCATGGCCTTTTCGTACTTGATTTTGTCTCTGGTTACGAAGTCACTTACATGGGTTTGCCAGCCACACTGCAAAATACTATTTCGGTGACAGATACGTCAGTCTGCCTTTGTCATAAAAGTTTCATCCTTGAGACGAGTTCATAGAGAGGGGGACAAGGTGCTCGCCTCTCATGCCGAAGATACCGGGTTCGGTTCCCTGATCGTTGCAGGCATGCTGGAATTTCGGAGGAAAATTCCTGTTCCTGTTCCTGTGGTAGGTAGGATCGAGCACCTAGTCTTCTCAGATGAGGAGGAAAAACTCGGATGGCCCATGCACACGTTAAAGATACCTTGGCAGTTGGAAATCGAGACGAGCAGGACTAATAAGGCCGCTGCCCATGCAAAATGGAAAAAAAGGTAAAAAAAAATTTCCACCACAAAAACACACAAAACATTCACAAGAACAGTAAAAACAAAAGTGAGGTGTAAATGCCAAGAGCAGCGAACATCCTAAAACAAAGACCTAAAACAAGTCCATAGAGACAGTAAAGTAGAAAAAGGCCATACTGTCAGATACGTCATTTTTCCTTTGGGCGGCAGAATAGAGAGATGGACAGGTCGTCAAAGTGAGAAGTAGGATTAAACGAGGAATTCCATTATTTAAATGGAAAAGAGCCGGGCACAGAACGGGTGGGGTTAAATCTGCTTTTGGTGCGGAATGAATACAGCCGAGGGTGGGCCGTTTTACCTTGATTAACCCTTTTGTCGCCAAGAGCTGTTTATGGTGATGGGACGTACAGGGTTAAAACTTCGTTGGGCAGAGGGTTACAGTACAGAGGAAGGCTGGCTGGGTATCTTGTTGATTAAGTATCTGTCCTTCTGGGCGCAGAAAGTTCGAGAAGATGAATGGATACAGGGCATCCGTGCGCGGGGAGGAATGAGGATGAGGACATTGAGGGAGAGAGAGAAAGAGAGAAAAAAAAATGTGAGTTGGATTGAGGAACAGAGGAGGGATTTAGCGAGCAAGAGATTGAGGAAGTGAAGGGAATTCGTTAATTGAATTGGAGAAAGAAAGGATTGATGGAGCAGGGAGGGAGTGTGAGGGGTTGGGAGTGGGGGTTAGTGGGAGTGGGACGGGGAGGGGGCAGATCGAGAAAGTGCTGAATTGATGGAAAGGAAGGAATGAGAGTGAATCTTCGTTATGAGAGAGAGAGAGAGAGAGAGATGCGGGAAAGTTGAGATGGCTCTTGAAAATGCATGTAAATGTTTGAGATACAGATGGTTTTACTCAGTAAAGTAATAATGTATGGACTGGGTGATTATGTACAACAGTTTGTTTGTTTATGTGTCTATCCCTCTCTCTTTGTTTTCTCTCACTCTCTCTCTTTCTCTGTCTCTCTCTCTTCTGTCTCTCTCGCTCTTTCTCATATCTTTGGAGAGAGAGAAAGAGAGAGAGAAAGAGAGAGAGCGGTTTGTTTATAATTGTTCCTTATAAGCAAGGTATGTGAGACAGTATAAAGCGGCTTGCAAGATGAGTGATATATGCCAGAGTCAGAGGGGAGAGAGAGAAAGAGAAGGACGTGGCCCATTTTGTTGACCAGAAATGAGTAGGTAGAATGAAAAGACGCACAAGGAAGGAAACAGAGTGTGTCTGTGAGTGTGTGCGCGGGGAGTGGGAGGGGGGGGGGGTCCCATTTTTGTTTACCAGAAATGAGTAGGAAGAATGAAAACACATGCACGGTAGGAAACTGTGAAGAGACAGAGTCAGAGTGACAGATAGATAGATAGATAGAGAGAGAGAGAGAGAGAGAGAGAGAGACTATCCCCCTGTGAGAAACGCCATATTGAACACTACACCAGTATCAGATGGAACGCCATGAATTGTGTAAATCTCATTTGTTGACAGCCTAAAAATGTCTGTCTGTCTGTCTGTCTGTCTGTCACATATATCAATATTCAGTCCTCCCATTTTCCCCTCTATTCTTCTCCCTCAGCTACCCGAAGGCCACAAAATCATTTACAGCACGGGATTCTCAACCTTGGGTGAATTGACCCCTAGGGCTGAATTTATTTGAAGAAGAATGGGGTGCACAATATTCCATGTGTCTGTCTGCTTGCCTGTATGTCTGTCTTTCTGTCTGCGTTTCTGTGAGTGTGTGTGTGTCTGCCTTGTCAATGTACCTGTTTGTGTGTCATCTGTGTGTCTTTATGTCCGTCCGTCTGTGTGAGTGTCTGTCTGTCCGCCAATCTGTCTGTCTGTCCGTCAATCTGTCTGTCTGTCTGTACGTCCGTCCGTCTGTGTGTCTGTCCTTCTGTATGTCTGTCTGTCTGTCTGTCTGTCCTTATGTACATGTATGTCCGTTCATCTGTCTGCCTGTCTGTCCCTAAATTTGCTGGTTCAGGATTTATACATATTTTAAACCGCGCAAGTTGAGAATAATACATATATTATTATTATTATGGTTTTTGTTATTTGAACCCAATAACGTTGAAAACCCGTCCTAGTAAGATGTCCCCCTTGTCGAGTGCTTTAGTATGGCAGAAGAGTAAACTCAAATTACTCACAAAACGGAGTGTTGGACAAATTTTACGTTTGACAAGTCGCAGTGGGTATACTTACTTTAAAAACTTATATAATTATACATCTACAAAATACTTTATAGATCTATACAAAAAAAACAACAAAAAAAAACTTCTTAGAATTTCATCAGTGTAGCAACATTTATGTGGAAGTAATTTAGGTCTGTTTGTGAAATTCAAATTGATGAATCTCTTACTAAATAAAGTTCCCAAACAGACTGTGTGAAAGGCACAAAGTGGCCGCTATCGTGTCGACGCGCGGATTAACCCAGGCTCCAACTCCAAGCTCGAACACGTGACGAAAAATTAATGGCTGAGAACCTCTGATTTACAGAACGAGCATGAGCGAAACGAGTCCAAAGAAGAGATAACTCATCCCTGAAAGCGGCGGTTTTCATATTTTTTCTGCCCGCCTAATTTCAAAGCGTTTTCTCCTGCTGTCATCCGTTCATTTCATTCATGCCCTAATGGTTTTTCCTACTGAAATTCGTCTTTCATCTCCAGCCCCCACCAGCATTCTCGGCAAAAAGGATTCATGTGATGTGTATAAAAGTAAGAACGAGTTGCAAAAAAACAACACAAAAACTATCAAGACCTTCGTCTCGAAGTTGTTGTCTCAACCACAAAACCTAGAAACATGCATTGTTCAACTAAAGAATGGTGTTACAAGCACGTACCCCCCCCCCCCTCCTTCAAGTTTGATTTTTGCACTAAGGGTGCGTATTTTAAAGCCTTTTGTGACCCCAGAGCTAGAGGACTCCTCCAGAAATACTGCTAACTACAGCCATAATTAATGATTCTTTACGATTTTCTTTTTGTTTTCCTCCTGTTTTTTTTTGGGGGGGGGGGGGTGAAAGGGTTAGGGTTAGGGATTCGATAAGATTTAGGGTTGAGGATAAGGACGGGGTTAGGCATGGGTGCGTACGAGTAACAACAGCCTCAACTGAATTCATTTAGAAAACAATGTAGTTTACGATGGGCGAATGAAATAATGGGTACATCTCGTTATAGGGAACGTCGAACCAAGCCCAGACAGTCAGTTGCTGTTTAATGTACACCCCAAGAAATAGTGGCATAAGCTGACTGTGTCTGACCGGGTCTAGTTTGATTGGGTCTTCCCCGATTGGCTAAAAAATATAGGAAATTATGGTGTGTACTTCTAATCTGCCTGCACCTGACACTGTCTGACCGGGCTTAGTATGACAGGATCTTCCCAGATTTACTTAAAAAAAAATATAGGATATTATGCTGTGCACTTCTTGTCTGCCAGCACTTGACTGTACCGTTCCTAGCTTTGTGTTTTACTATCCATGCGTAAATGCTCCCCCCTCTCTCTACCTCACCTCTCTCTCCCCCTCTCTAACTCACCTCTCTCTCCCCCTCTCTATCTCACCTCTCTCTCCCCCTTTCTACCTCACCTCTCTCTCCCTCTCTCTAACTCACCTCTCTCTCCCCCTCTCTACCTCACCTCTCTCTCCCCCTCTCTAACTCACCTCTCTCTCCCCCTCTCTACCTCACCTCTCTCTCCCCCTCTCTACCTCACCTCTCTCTCCCCCTCTCTATCTCACCTCTCTCCCCCTCTCTACCTCACCTCTCTCTCCCCCTCTCTAACTCACCTCTCTCTCCCCCTACCTCACCTCTCTCTCCCCCTCTCTACCTCACCTCTCTCTCCCCCTCTCTACCTCACCTCTCTCTCCCCCTCTCTACCTCATCTCTCCCCCCCTCTCTACCTCACCTCTCTCTCCCCCACCTCACCTCTCTCTCCCCCACCTCACCTCTCTCTCTCCCCTCACCTCTCCCTCCCCCCTCTAGTCTACCTCATCTCTCTCTCCCCCTCTCTACCTCACCTCTCTCTACCTCTCCCTCCCCTCTAGTCTACGTCATCTCTCTCTCCACCTCTCTACCTCACCTCTCTCTCCCTCTCTACCTCACCTCTCCCTCCTCCTCTAATCTACCTCATCTCTCTCTCCCCCTCTCTACCTCACCTCTCTCTCCCCCTCTAGTCTACCTCACCTCTCCCTCCCCCTCTCTACCTCACCTCTCTCTCCCCCTCTAGTCTACCTCATCTCTCTCTCCCCCTCTAGTCTACCTCATCTCTCTCTCCCCCTCTCTACCTCATCTCTCTCTCCCCCTCTAGTCTACCTCATCTCTCTCTCCCCCTCTAGTCTACCTCATCTCTCTCTCCCCCTCTAGTCTACCTCATCTCTCTCCCCCTCTCTACCTCACCTCTCTCTCCCCCTCTCTACCTCACCTCTCTCTCCCCCTCTAGTCTACCTCATCTCTCTCCCCCTCTCTACCTCACCTCTCTCTCCCCCTCTAGTCTACCTCATCTCTCTCTCCCCCTCTCTACCTCACCTCTCTCTCTCCCTCTAGTCTACCTCATCTCTCTCCCCCTCTCTACCTCATCTCTCTCCCCCTCTCTACCTCACCTCTCTCTCCCCCTTTAGTCTACCTCATCTCTCTCCCCCTCTAGTCTACCTCATCTCTCTGTCCTCCTCTCATTTCCCCCTTTCCCCTCTTCCCTATTCTTCCTCTCCCACCTCCCTGTCTGTCTCTCTTCTACAGTTGATAGAATTCATACCGGAATATTTTCCACTGAAATGCCACCAAAAGAACTACGGTACTATCTTCCCCTCTACATTACAGTAGCCAGGGTGACAGTCGCCATTTTGGTCATTTTTCCCAATCTCCGGTTATCTCCCAGCTCATCTCGTGATCTCCGGTCCCCCAGCAGTCCTGTCGGGTTCCACAGTACTCAGAGCTTTGGTTTCCGGCCCTGTCCTCGCCATTTTGATTTATCCAGCCGGGGGAAAAGGGACCGGAAGTGGCGGAGATAAGCCAGAGCACACATCAAATTGCTGGTGGTTAATAGAGGTTAATGACACGTATTTATTTTTGCCAGGTTGGAGTTATCTTCTTCTTTTTTTTTTTTAAACATGTTTTATCTGACATGTTGTGATAACCGTAGTATATGTATATGACGAGCCATTTGATCTGTCCCAGGGAAACTGTACTTTCCGTTTTGTTGCCATTTATAATTCGTGCAGCTGTGCACGTCTATATGATAGCTTTCTTTATCAAATTTGACATGGACCTGCAACGGATCTTGTCATTTCTGAAAGAGGTCGAACTCTACAATTAATAGATTAAAATTTATCCATATCACCCCCCCCCCCACCACCAGCAACAACAAAATTTATTATTCATTATTAAATATATATTGTTATTAATAAATATTCAAATATTATTTGAGTTGTGAGTTGTGAACTGATGTGAGTTGGGAACTGCTGTGAGTTGTGAATTGTTGTGAGTTGTGAACTGCGCCGAACAGGCTGCGTTACAATTTGCTCTGAGATAGAGAGAGATAGAGAGAGAGAAAGAGCGAGACAGGGAGAGAGAAAGAAGCAGTGCAGTGTGTTGAGCACTTCGCAGGCGCTCCATTCTACTCTGTGGTTGACATGTTGTTTCTGTAAAGCGCATAGAGCATTTTAAACGGATATGCGCTATATAAATGCTATCCATTTTTATTATTATTATAAGTTGATTCAACTTTTATCATATTAATTACGCTATTCATAGAGACATACTTTACAGCACGGGCCTTTTCCCGTTCGATTTTTAGTACGGGCCTTTCCCCGTTGGATCTTTTAACTTCACTTTTATTTGATCTTGTCGATAGGCATCTGAGGGCTGAAAACTAGCTCAGAGAGAACGAAAAAGCCGGGAGAGGCGCAAAGTGGCTGTTATCGTGCCAACGCGCCGTTGAACCCAAACTCAAACTCAAAATTCTTTGTAAAACAAATTTAAATGACCCCCATGAAATAAATTTAATAATCTTCGATACTGAATTATTTCTTTGTCGCGGTTTTGCGACATGAACCTTTTTTAAAGCCATATTTTGTCTTTGCATCAAGCCTGACAGGGACCAGGCAGATTTTCTGTATGTTTGTTTTTTTGTTTTGTATTTAAATAATATTTTGTAAATGAAGTGAGTTATATAAATGAAAGTGAGTTATATAGCTAAAGTCGATACATGTATGCATGTGAAATACATGCTAGCAAAACTCCAAGTATGTTTTTTTTTTTTTTTGCTAAGACAAATTACAAAGGACAAAGGACACGTAGCTATGCCGGGCTGCTTTGTGCTCTTCAGTTTCCATAGATAACAGTGGCGGACCTAACCATTTACACAACAAAGCAATGGCGGACCTGCATTTTTGGGACTCTGAATTAAAGCTTGGACTGTTTGGGGGCCCTTCGCAACCAGCAACAGTAGATTCACTCATTTAAAAAAAGTTTCTTCATGGCACCACCGGGATGAGGGGCCCTGAAGCTTAAGCTTCATTCATTTCATAGTGGATCCGCCACTGCAATGAAATTAAACTCATTATTGTATTCTTGGTAGGGGGGGGGGGCGGGGGTCCCGGACGGTTGCCCCATTTATATATATCCTTCCCCCCCCCCCCCCCCACTAAATCTGGCCTTGAATTGAAGTTAAAAAGTAGTAATAACGGGGCAGATTATGATGTATGATTTCTGGGGCGCGCCAAATTCGTGCACGGCCGTTGTGCCCTCATTTTCCACCTGGGCACGGCGCCCCCACAGCGCTGCAAGTGCAAGCAGCACAGGGAGATACGCCGTGTATTCCGGTTTGTTGAATGTCAAGCCGACCTCCGCGAGTCGTGATCGCTGGGACTTGAATGTAGCCTTATCATCAAATTATCGGTATCATTTACATTTCTCAGTGGCACTGTGTTCCTGGCGTGTCCCCGCTCACACTTTCTTGCCTAGGAAAAGTGAAGGTTATTATTATGATTTTATTGTGCTAAGAATGTTTTTTGTTTTTTTGTTTTGTTTTTTTGGTTGGGAGAAAACGACAATTGCTTTGTTATTGTGGTGGGCGGCACTGTTCATGAACTTGGTTTCAGTATAGTGCACAGAGAGAGAGAGAGAGAGAGAGAGAGACAGACAGACAGACAGACTCATACAGGAGAGAGGGTAAGAGATGAGAGAGAAAGTAAGAGAGAGAGAGACTAAGACATATCAGAGAGAGAGAGAGAGAGACGAAGACAGAGAGACAGACAGACTCATACAGGAGAGAGAGAAGGGGATGAGAGAGAGAGAGTAAGAGATGAGAGAGAAAGAAAGAGAGAGAGAGAGACTAAGACATATCAGAGAGAGAGAGAGAGACTAAGACATATCAGAGAGAGAGAGAGAGACTTAAGACATATCAGACAGAGAGAGAGAGGCGAAGACAGAGAGACAGACAGGGACAGATGAGAGAGAGAGAGAGAGAGAGAGAGAGAGAAACAGAGAGGCTCACATGTGAAAGATATATGAAAAGTCAGCTAAGACAGGATAGTTTGCACAGCGGCCGTTCCTTCTCGCCTTCATCCCTAACCATCTTCCCATCTCAAGTTTTTCCTGTCTTCTAATGTCTCTTTCCTTCTCTACTTCATTGAAGCCTGTTCCCAGTTCTGCGCGATGTTTCACACCGACACACTTACACTTACAGGTCAGTGTAGCTGTGATGTTATGGATCAGGGGTCCCCAACCTGGGGTGTTTTTATCCCCCGGGGGAGGGGGGGGGGCGGCAAATTTGCTGATTCTGGATTTGTGCATAGATTTTTTGAAAATTACTACCTGGAATACCGCGCGTTGCCCGGGATAAAGCTGTTCAGTAGTTTCGAAAAGTTACCACGATTAAACGGGAGGAAAAAGGCTGGGGACCATTGGTTGTACCAGCATACACATGTAGTATAGGTGTGCCGTTTCTAGCTCTTAATTACAGTGTCTATCGCAGACAGTGAAGAATGGCTTACCTTTGGGATGAGTGCGTGTGTGTCAGAGAGCTCCTTATTATTTCTGTCTTCCTTCTGCCTCGCCCTTTTCTCCTCAAGCTCATTGCTTCGACCAGGATAGTGGCCTTTGATGATTAGCAAAGATAATCAACTGTGTTGTGAGAAAAAGCAGTATATGCCAAACATAAAATTTTACAGATGAAGTAGTTGAAGTACCCGGCGTTGCCCGGGATAAAGCTGTCCAGTAGTTTCGAAAAGTTGCCACGGGTAAACGGGAGGAACAAAGGCTGGGGACCATTGGTTGTACCAGCATACATGTATGTCTTGTATATAGGTGCGCCATTTCTAGCTCTTAATTGCAGTGTCTATCACAGACAGTGAAGAATGGCTTACCTTTGGGATGTGTGTGTGTGTGTGAGAGCTCCTTATTATTTCTGTCTTCCTTTCGTCTCACTCTTTTCTCCTCAAGCTCATTGCTTCGACAAGTATATAGTGGCCTTTGTTGATTAGTAAAGATACTCAAACAACTGTGTTATGAGAAAAGGCAGTATATGCCAAACACAACATTTTACCGATGACCCCGGCAAAAGATATTTCGGGCCGAGTTCATCTTTATCCATTGCTCAACGTTTTCATATCGTGATGGCCAGGAGAAATTTCATGTATCAGTTGTACAAAATTATAATCTACGTAGAAAGGCAGAGAGTAAATTTCATTCTTCAAGATGATGTTCAAAGGGTGATAGAGGGGAGAAAGAGAGAGGGAAAGAGAGAGAGAGAGAGAAAGAGACTGAGAAACTCATGAGAGAGAGAGAGGGGGAGAGGGTGAGTGAGAGATGAGAGAAAGAGAGAGGAGGGCAAGAGAAGGAGAGAGAGAGAGAGAGAAGAGGGGAGGGTGGGGGGGGGGGTGGAAGAGAGAGAGGCTCATAATTATGTTAAAATTTTACATTTATAAAAATGTCGGCTAAGTCGGGATGGTTTGCACAGAGGCCATTCCTTATTAGCTTCCTCCCTGACCGGCTCTCCATCTCAACTTTTGCTTGTCTTCAAATGTCTCAAGTCAAGTAATATAAGCCAGATTTGCGACTTTTTTTGTTTTTGTTTTGTGTTCGTAATATGGCACGATAGTGTGAATTAAAGAAAGAATTAACCACGTTTAAGCAAATGTTATTATTCTGCATGATACAAATAATTGTGATATTGGCATGGAAACAACTGGCAGAAACAGTGATAGTTAGTGACGTGTTCATGATTATAACGTTAATTTATGATGTTAATGCTACTTATAGAGACCTGTATGTACTCATTTTGGGTGAGCGATGGATGATGGAATGGTATGTATGGACGATGAGAAGGTGATGAATCATGATATCGTGAGTAATGGAAGGATTTGAAGAGAGAGAGAAATCGAAAGTGTCAGAGAGAAATAAAGAGAAAGAGAAATAAAGAGTGTGTGTGTGTGTGAGAGAGAGAGAGAGAGAGAGAGAAAGAGATGTAAAAAAAAGAGAGAAAGAGAAACAGAGAGAGAGAGAGAGAGAGGGAGAGAAAGAGAAATAAAGAGTGAGACAGAAACAGAAATAAAGAGTGGGAGAAAAAGAAATAAAGAGTAGAGAAAGAGAGAGAAAGAGAAATGCAGATTGAAGAGAGAGAGAGAGAGAGAGAGAAAGAAAGTGAGTGAGAGAGAGCGAAAGAGAATTGAGGGGGGAGAGAGAGAATTTCTGATTTTGCAACACTGCAAGTTACATTTCTGCATATTTACGCATTCAAGACCAGTGCGTAGCTCTCTCTCTCACTCAGTCACACACACGTTTCTTTTACTTAACCTAGTTGTACAAAATTATAACCCAAATAGAAGGGCAGAGCACACATTTGATTCTGTAGAATGATGTTGAAAAGTGAATTTTGACCTAGATTGGCGAATTCGGTGTTTTTCAGTAACATGGCAGTAATACATGACTAGTCATATTCCTCACGGTTAGTCTCACCAGGAATGTAAACAAAATTTATATCCTATCGCTACATGACAAAACGCCGGTACTGCAGAACGGAAAATGCAGCAGGCATGTACTATTTAGTATTAATAATTTAATATTCATTCCCGAATCTGCACTAGGAATGGCAGTGCTACGATCAGACTGAAAATAAAGTTAAATGGGATTCAGAATATTTCTTGTCGTCGGAGAAACTTTAATGTTACTGAGAGAGAACTGCGCACTGGTCTTTAGTGTGCAAAAATCTCTCTCTCTTTCTCTCTGTCTGTCTAATGTACTGAAAAATGTACTTTCATGCTAAATAAAGCATACACGACGTATGGAGGGCCCTTCGCGCTCTCTCTCTCTCTCTCTCTTTCTCTTCCTCTCTCTTTGTCTCTCTCCATGCTCTCTCTTTCTCTCTCTCTCTCACGGGTGGAAACCTATGCGGTGGAGGAGCGGCAAAACTCCAATAAAGTTCGCGGAGGAACTCGAGCGTGAACATGCGTTCTTACACAACTGTGCACATCTGCGTGCTTTCCGAGTACCAACTCGCTCACGGAAACCCATGGACACATCCCACTGTAGTGCACACAAACGGATTGTGATGGGCACATCCCAGACGGGAAAACGCTCCCGAAGAACCTACCGTCACGTACATAGCCTGGGTATTATGAACCCATTTATAAAATAACTACACTTTGGGGGGGGGGGGGAAGAAGAGGTGGGGGCTGAGGCCAAGGCCAGTCCAGTCGTATGAAAAGCGTAAAATAGAGGAAAAAACAAGACGGGAGCGGGGCAGTGTGAAAGCAAGAAAGCCCCTTGACACGATAACGATCACACTGTGCTAGGGACAAAAAGCTAGACGAGATTAGACAGAATATAACAGAATGATTAGGACAGGAGACCCTACCAGAGGCGACCACCAAGCACCCGCCATTGTCCTGGGAAAGGACATTATACGCCAAACGAAACAAACAATACAGCATTTTCAAGAACTAACTCATAACACAGACAGGTTTCTGTATCGAGGGGTAGTTGCCACATTGCCGCATTGGACATTTTGCCGATTTTCAAGTTTTGTCATGAAAGTGGTTGTCTCAGTCTCACTCCTCATGTGTTAAGTAAAAGTGTCATTCCAATCGGTTAAAAACTTTTCGAAATATATGATGTAATGTTCCGTGCCCTTTGGCCCTGATTTTACACAACTCTTCAAACGTCTCATCCTCCAAAGAAAACCAAACAACCTGGATTTATTCCCTATTATTTTTGTTGGATTAAAAAAAAATTGAACAGATTGATTCTTAACACTTTCATTAAAAAAAAAAAATGCCCGAGAATCGAACCACAGTCACCCGAGTAAGAGGCGAAGATGCTAACCACCACCCCGCTGCGGACCCCGTATAACTGTGAAGAAAATGTTTCCAAAATAAGCATCACTAAACCTTATTATCGGCGGATAAACACTTCGTTCTCGAAAGGGATGAAATGCCCATACAACAATATTGAAAATACCGGAAATTCTCTTACATGTATACAACAAAAGCTGCCGGAACTGAGATCTTGATGTAACCCAAAACCACACGTAATCTTGATCAATCAGCGATGGAAGAAAAAATGAACGAAATCTAAAGGCAATGATTTTCTCCAGCCCCCGGGGCCAATCGTTGTTGACAAGCATGTGTCAGCCAGGACTTGTATTCTCTGTCGGATGTACCTGCGTGCTTTGTCTGTCCGACCCACGCTCCAGATTACGGTAATGAGAAAATTCGCACGAAAAAACAACAACAGCGAAAAAAATTCACCCGTCTTTGAAATTCGCCGGGAAAACAGGAAACGGCTTATTTCAACAAATGGGAAAGAAAAACAAAGTTTACATAGCTGATTATCTCTTTTCATCTTGGGTGCTAGGACAAGACTGTTGAAAGTGAAGATGATAGTGTGAGGGGAAAAAGCAACCAGGAGAGATATGGAGGAGAGTTTGTCACAAATCCCAGACTGGGAGATGTAATAAGTTATGACAGGACAACAATCACGAACAAACAAGTTAACACTTAACAGAACAACCCATCAGACTCACACATTTATTAAACATAATTATACATATAATAGCGCAATTACATACATTATATTATTGAAATGTACTGCCGTACAACGGCCTTATTCTCACACACACTCTCCCTCGGATCCACAATCCGGTAGTTACTCCTAAAGGCACTTCGGCCTCAGCCTCTCCCCTCAGGGTCTTAATAGCCCATTAATAATTTACTGGCACCGCAATCTCTCAATATCACCTTCCTATTGTCATACCCTTAGCACTCCCCTAGCACCTCAGCAGGGCAATAACACATTATTATTTCCATAGCCCTCAACATGGCAACAACATAGTATCAGTTCACTAGCCTATCAACATGGCAACAACATAGTATCAGTTCACTAGCCTATCAACATGGCAACAACATAGTATCAGTTCACTAGCCTATCAACATGGCAACAATATAGTATCTCATTCACTCTCATATCTACGTCCCTGTCCGTGGCCTGACTGCCACGACTTTATGCGCCTCTACTGTCCTGCGCTGACAGCCTCACTTCTGGCCTATGTGTGGCCTCCGGCCCTATGCTGGCCTATCCCCTGTGCTCATCGAGGTGGCTCTGCGGCCCGTCCCCGACACCTACAAGAATAACATTACATTGGTATAATACCCTACCATTTCTATTCGCTCCACCTCTCCTTACAATCCATGAAGCGTACACACACTAGTTCACCTTTCACTCACCACACATCTTACGGTAACACACTTCCATCGGAGTACACACTACTCACTCGCGCTACAAATCCATGAACTCACTTTCATCTATCGCTCATGGCGCACATTGCTATATCCAATATCAAGGACTTCCACATTCCTCACATATACTTATTTACATCATGGTAATAGACGAATATAATATAATACATCAATCATAATAATCAATCAACGTTCTACATACCAGTCATTACTGGAACAACACTCTTCCGTCTCCCGACTGCTTTCACTTATGTCCGCCCGCTGGGCTCTTATTCACAGGTCCGCTCCGTCGGACCTTCTAACTTGCAGTGATAGTTATACAGCGCTTTCGCCTCATTCAGACCCCCCCCCCCCCACTACTCACAACAGCACGCTTAACTTGCTGTCTACTGTGAGTCCTTCTTACTCTACACCCGCTCTGTAGCAATCCCCTTAATTGCACTCACTCCACTCGTGACATCATCCCCCACCCCAAAAAAATTAATGCAATTAATTTCAAATCGCATCAAGATGATTGTCAACGAGTGAGCGTGAGCAATACCTACACTAGAAAAATGACCTAGCAGTTCCCCTAGTATATAGAATACCGAAATCAGGGGAAAATATGGGGATCAATATGGCCTGCAATATGCATATATGTGTCACATCACGAATAGCTAACTAAACACAATACTTAATACAGAATCAAAAACCATTCAACCTATCAACCATTCTTCATATCATATTTATAATGTCAATATTTTAAAGTCGACTCATTCACACAGATCCTGTCAATGTTCCTGTCCTCCGATGTATAAGCTCCTGAAATCTTCCCCTAGGCTCGACTAAGGTAGTCGGCGATATGATTGCTGGTTCCTGGAATTGGTTGAATAACGAAGGTGTACGGCTGTAAAGCCAATGCCCATCTAGACAAGCGTGGGCTGGACGAACGATTCTTCGACAAAAATGTCAGTGGCTTGTGGTCTGTCTGGATACAAAATTCTCGTCCCATGAGATAACGTCCTAATTTCTGGACGGACCAGACAATGGCAAGACACTCACGCTCTATCACAGAATACTTTCTTTCTCTCTGCAATAACTTCCTACTGACATAACATACAGGATGGAGACATTCGTTCTTCTCCTGTAGAAGACAAGCGCCGACACCAGAGTCCGACGCATCCGTTCTGAGGATAAAATTAGATCGAAAATCGGGTAATATCAAAATGGGTGACGATGATAATGCTGTCACCAAATTATCAAATGTCTGACATTCAGACGTCCACTGGACCTTATCGGGTTGTCCCTTCTTAGTAAGGTCAGTAAGAGAAGATGACAAGGAGGAAAAATTTGGAATGAACTTTCTGTAATAATTTAAAATTCCCACTAAGCTTCTGACTTGTTTCTTTGTTTTAGGGATTTGCAACCCTACTAACTTGTCAATTTTTGTTACTTCAGGTCTCTGAACACCTCTACCCACGATATGTCCTAAGAATATTATCTCTGGACATGCCAAATCCATCTTTGCGGGTTTAGCAGTTAGCCCAAACTGGCGTAATCGTTGAAAAATTAGTGTTAGTGTCTGAATATGATCAGACCATGTCGACGTATGACATGCTATATCGTCAAAGAATGACACGACATTAGGTATGTCCTTCAACACCAGTATGAGAATACAGATACTCTGGTCTCTCATGAAACCTCTGCAGCATATCAACGTGGAAAACCTTCACTGATCCATCAATGTGGATAGCGTAATCTACCTTCGAAACAATTCGCTCAATAACATACGGACCTTTCCATGTCATCAATAACTTATTATGGTCCGTAGGTAACAACAACAGAACCTTGTCTCCTGGCTTAAAAATTCTCAGTTTGGAACCTCTATCTTTATAGTCTTTTGCTCTTTTCGAAGCGATACCAGAAGCTTCTTCTGCTATAGTGCGCGCTGAAGATAGTCTTTCTCTTAAATCAACAAGGTACTGAAACACCGAAATGTGCTCATCGTCTCCCGATGATGGCGACGTCATCATGTCCCGAAGAACATCAGTTGGGCCCCTAGGACTACGACCGTACATCATTTCGAACGGCGAGAATCCCGTTGACTCCTGCCGTACCTCTCTGTACGCGAATAACACTGCAGGGATATATCTATCCCAATCTTTAGGGCGATCAGCAGCTACCTTACGCAGCATCGACTTTAACGTCGAGTTCAATCTCTCGCACATGCCATTAGCCTGCGGATGATAAGGGGTGGTAGTGATGGGTTGTATACTGAATAAGCGGAACAATTCCTTCATCATCTGCGACGTAAATTGCGCGCCCCTATCAGACAGAATTTGCTCTGGTATTCCTACCCTAGCGAAAATTGCAAACAACGCTTCCGCGACTGCCTCAGACGTTATGGTCCGCAGAGGAACCGCCTCTGGCCATCTCGTAGCATTACATATGACCGTTAAGAAAAATCGATTCCCCCTATCGGTCGCTGGGTGAATGGGGCCAACAAGGTCTATCGAGACCTTTTTAAACGGTTCCGAGACCGTGGGGATCTTCTGAAGAGGAGCCTGGGGTGTACGACCCTTATGCGTCGTCTTTTGGCACGCACTGCACGTCTTACAATAGACTTGCACATCTCTGTGGATCGATGGCCAGTAAAAATTTTTAAGAACCCTTTCTTTGGTTCTAGCTGTCCCCATATGACCCGCTAATGGGACATCATGTGCCAAATGCAATACTGTTGCGATCAGCAACGCTGGCACAACGACCTGCTTTAAAATGGAGGACACCGTTACATACTTACGGAACAGAATGCCCGCCTGAACAACAAAGGAGGACGACCCGTTCTTATATCTCCTCGTTTTCTCGGTTCGCGCTTCCCCAAAGCATGGGTTTAATGATGGGTCCTCCCTTTGTAATTTCGCCAAGCGCTCTGGCGTGATATCTAGGTTGACCGCTGGCGTGGCCAAAGGTCTAATGTTATCTTTATCAGCTACCCGTCGACGTGTTTCGACCGCGGCGCAAAAGTCAATACCTTTTGATTGCGACCATGCTTGCACGTTCTCATCGGAAGGGGAAACCACCCGTGATACATTCCCAATGATGAGCTGGGCGCCTGGAAAACAACCAACGACTGCCTCGACTTCCCCGCTAAGGAAAGGTGTATCTATCACTATTCTTGCCATGGGTAATTTCTCAATGGCCCCCGAAAATTGGATGCACGGGACAGTCTCACCTGTAAGCTGTGAATCCCGAATGCAGTCCCTATGCACTCCCACAACGGTAGATCCTGTATCTCGTAAAACCGAGACCGGTTCGTCCCCAACAAACCCCGGATAGACCCTAAGACCACCTCCTGTATGACATGAATTTATAACGGGGATCTTTCTCCCACAAGGTAAAACACCGGAAGATAATAACTTCTCACAACTGGGACACTTAGAATACTGTCCGCCTCCGTTGTCCGATGTAACACACGCAGCCGCATGATGAAATTTATTTGGGGAACATGGACTGGAGCCACTGTCCACGTTCGCCGCTATCCTACCTGCAGGGCAGTTCACGCTGATGTGATCTGCTCTTCCGCAGTTCCAACACTTCGCGGCCCTACACTCGCGCGAAAAGTGACCCACGCGTCCGCAAGTCCAACACTCCGCTCCCTGTGCTGCCCTAGGCCTGGGTCCCCGTGACCCATCGCGACCGGAACTAGAGTCCCTATGCCGTCGGTCATCGGCAAAGGTCACAATTCGCCCCCGGCCATTACCGCGACCTAGCCCTCCTGCTCGGTCAAACTTACCGGATCCATATGCCGGTGATTGGTGATAGCCCCTACGCTGCCCCTGGGCTTGCCCGCTATAGGCACCACGCTGACGCGACCTGTCCCTAAGTCCTGCCGGCGACCCCTCGACAACGGCGACGTACCCAGCATCTTGGACGTACGCCCTGGCGACTGGTTTGGACGGATGCGCCGTACGGTATGCCTCCGCCAACTTAGACGCCTCCTGCACCGTCGCGGGTTCGTTCTCTTTCAGGAAAGCCACCAGATCTTTGTGGCACGACGCGTACAGCTGGTCACGGATCATTAGGTCTTTCAGTTTAGCGAAATCCGTGCCCACATGCGCCAAGTCTACCCAGTTCGCGAAATACTCAGTTAGTCTCGCGACGAAGGCAGCAAAGTCCTCCCTGGTATCTGCACGTGCTCGCCTAAACTGCTCCCGGAAATATTCCTCGGTACGCGCAAATCGGCGAAGCAGCAAAGCCTTCAGCTTATCGTAATCTTGCACGTCTTCGCGCTGTAGCTCTTTAAAGTAGGTTAACGCTCGCCCCTGCAATAGCGATGCCAGGTACGTGGCCCATAATTCCTTATTTTCCCCCCATTGCAATTGTGCGTTCAGTTCGAACCTGTAAAGGAAGGCGTCTATGTCGTCCTTCCGGTCGTCGAACGTAGGGAGCTTAATCCTAACGCCACCTTTATTGTGTACCTGCCGCTCAGCCGTTTCCGCTGGCGTATTCTTTTCCAACTCCGCGATTCTCATTCGCGTCTCTCTCTCCTGTTGGTTATCCCTAGCTTCTATCTCCCTTAACTTTATCTCCTTTTCCTGAGCCTCTTTTTCTCGCTCTCTATCCTTATCACGCTCATCGCGCATTTCTGCCTGCTGTTCTTTAATCCAGCCGCGTAGCTCTTCTCCCTCCAGGCCAAGTTCCTTACCCAACTTCATTAGTTGTTGGAGTTCCGCCATTTCACAGATTTATGGTTATGGTATCTATTATAAGACGACCAACCTGTCGGTATGATCACTAACGATACGACCAGAGACCTGAGATCACACCAGATATAACAATACCCAGTTCAGAATATAATTCAGAAATTTACCTTTACAGCAAAACTAATTCTATATCTATAAAATGTATGCACTATTAATTATAAAAGAAAATAGAAACGACAATAATAAGGAAATTCAGTAGAAGGACCACAAGTACGTCAAGGACAACGAACCAGACTAGGACAAAGCTTCTACAAAAAAAAACTATAATGGAAAAAAAAATGCAACCTACTACGCCGATTACACAACACGGTACGAACAAGAACAGAGTCTGAAAAAAAGGAACGTATCTACAGATAGGGAGAAGAAGGACAAGAGAGACGTCTTCCTAAAACAACGAGGAAGATGGAACGGCACAATCTAAACAAAAATACAGGTCCCTATAGAACTGTTCGCTGTGATGAACGAAGTTCCAAGTTTCCCACACCTTTTTAAAAGGATAAACTAAGTTCAACACAGCAAACCCGCGCCACCGCCCGTACAATCAATTACGACAAAAACAGAAAAACAGCGGAAAAAGACAGAAGAAAAGACAGCCCTTAATCCAGGGTACAAAATTTCCACTTAACTTTCAATTTTTGAAATTTTGAGTAAAACTCCTCCCTTTAATCGGAGCTCTGGCTGCTCGTCTCCTCAGGCTGCACGCACACACTCTGGAAAGTTTAAATACACATTAATACCTATTCATAGCAATACATGCATCAATACATATTCATAAGTATACATAAATCATATCATGTAAATTTCATTCATCCCACGAACAAAGACAACAGCACGAATTCCTAGCACAACAGAAGTACATTAATGATTCACTGGCACCTCAGTCTCTCCCCTCAGGGTCTTAATAGCCCATTAATAATTTACTGGCACCGCAATCTCTCAATATCACCTTCCTATTGTCATACCCTTAGCACTCCCCTAGCACCTCAGCAGGGCAATAACACATTATTATTTCCATAGCCCTCAACATGGCAACAACATAGTATCAGTTCACTAGCCTATCAACATGGCAACAACATAGTATCAGTTCACTAGCCTATCAACATGGCAACAACATAGTATCAGTTCACTAGCCTATCAACATGGCAACAATATAGTATCTCATTCACTCTCATATCTACGTCCCTGTCCGTGGCCTGACTGCCACGACTTTATGCGCCTCTACTGTCCTGCGCTGACAGCCTCACTTCTGGCCTATGTGTGGCCTCCGGCCCTATGCTGGCCTATCCCCTGTGCTCATCGAGGTGGCTCTGCGGCCCGTCCCCGACACCTACAAGAATAACATTACATTGGTATAATACCCTACCATTTCTATTCGCTCCACCTCTCCTTACAATCCATGAAGCGTACACACACTAGTTCACCTTTCACTCACCACACATCTTACGGTAACACACTTCCATCGGAGTACACACTACTCACTCGCGCTACAAATCCATGAACTCACTTTCATCTATCGCTCATGGCGCACATTGCTATATCCAATATCAAGGACTTCCACATTCCTCACATATACTTATTTACATCATGGTAATAGACGAATATAATATAATACATCAATCATAATAATCAATCAACGTTCTACATACCAGTCATTACTGGAACAACACTCTTCCGTCTCCCGACTGCTTTCACTTATGTCCGCCCGCTGGGCTCTTATTCACAGGTCCGCTCCGTCGGACCTTCTAACTTGCAGTGATAGTTATACAGCGCTTTCGCCTCATTCAGACCCCCCCCCCCCCACTACTCACAACAGCACGCTTAACTTGCTGTCTACTGTGAGTCCTTCTTACTCTACACCCGCTCTGTAGCAATCCCCTTAATTGCACTCACTCCACTCGTGACAGAGTTAACCATACCATAGAGTAGTGCTTCTCAACCTGACGGCCCCTTGGCACGATAACGGCCACTTTGCGCCTATCATGGTCTATGTGAGCACGTTATTTAATGTTTCGTCTTCAGATGTACTAAATTTCACAAATAGAATTATATAGTTTCATGTAATATTTATCACATTGGTAAATTCTTCAAAAGTTATTTTATTATTGTATGGATCGGACAAGAGTTCTGTCAAAATGAGTAGAACAGTTTTGAAATCAAACTGTAGAGCTTAGCCTCTCTCAGAAAGGACAGGACGGTGCGCGGGTCCACGTTAAAATATAAATCTTCCATAGATCTGCAATCATATATTTTGATTTTCGGGGTGGGAGTGGGGGGGGGGTGGGGTGGAAACGTAAGAAAGGATGACAGAGGGGGTAAACGATGAAAGGGAGTTGGGGGGGGGGGGAGTCGAAAATGTTAACGGAGGATGATTTGTTGGCCAGAATACCAAGACGGACCATTCCTTCTTTCACCACATCTCCACAACTTGCGCGCATATAAACACGATGAGTACTAAATAAGTCACTGAGGTGTCCCGCACCACTCTTTTTCGTTGTTATGAAGGGGTGTGGTGCGAATTACTAAATAAGTCACTGAGGTGTGCCGCACCACTCTTTTTAGTTCAGTTCTGAAGGGGTGTGGTGCGAATTGTTGCTTTGGTGACATGTATGATACGCGCGCAAGTTGGCGGGCGGAATTTGGCGAATTGAACCGTCTGGGAATCCTGTTTCTCGGATTAGACTACGGTCCTGGGGCCCCATAACATTTCAGATAGATGTCGGAAAGAATGTGTGCCTGGAGCCAAGATCAGAATCCGGGTGAAAATTTGAAGTTCTCACGCGGAAACGGCATGAAAAGAAATTTTTATCCATTAAAATTTGATACTTTTGAGAATTTATCATTCTACTTTGTAGTTTTGATGAGCTGCAGGTAAAACTTGACCGATTTGTTTCGGGAGCAATTCTTTGTTCCTCTGTCATGTAATAAAGATCAAGCGCTCAACTCGTGTGTCTTTCATTTTTTTTCTTTTTGTCGATCTACCTGTTTGTGTTTGTATTAAATTGTTCATTTCGTCGGGTTTTTTCCCCCAGATTATTGTAATGCATTTTTGCCGTTTTGAGAAAATGAGGATTGAAAGTTTGAAGAGTTGTGTAAAGTCGTTTTGTTCAATACGAAACTTGCATACAAATGCCCACGAAAAATACACCGGTATGACACTCATAACATAATGAAATTAGGAGTGAGAGAACCACTTTCATGACAAAACCTCAAAATCGGCAAAATGTCGCATACAACAATATGGCAAGTACCCTCGACTTGTCATCTTCTCTTCTTTCTGTCCATTATGTTATTCCCCCGAACTTTTCGTTATTTCTTGAGCGCTTCTATGTCATTAACGCTTAAAGCGCACTGATTCAATTCTATTTCGCACCGGTTTTAACTCAGACTTGAATTTACTTTGAGTCTAGCTAGACAGACTCGTTTCTGTGTCTCGTGAGGTCCCGTTTTAACTCCTTTTTTGTCCTGATGTCGCGCCGCAAAACCCAAACTCAAACTCTTAACTCCAAACTCAAACTCCATGGCCCGCAAAACTTAAGCAAAATAAACCTGACTCACTCTGCCACGGATCTGAGTTCTGGTTCTCTCTGTACATCTTTCCACCCGTCCGTCTTTTTTTCGTCTACAAAATCTGATTTATAGACTACCATGGGCTCGGCATCACCACGGCACTTACATGCCTTCCGTTCCGAAGAACGTTTTAGCAAAATAGAGAGGACTAGGGGAAAGATTTACTGCCAGGAGTCAAGGGGATGGGAAGTAGCCCGTCAGATATTGCTGAGATTGGAGAGGGAACGAGAGAGGGAGGGAGAGGCATACACTTGTACATACACACACAGAGGACGGAGAAAGAGGGAGAGAGAGAAAGAAAAAAGGTAGACAGAATTAGAGAAAAAGAGAGTAAGAGAAGGAGAGGCGGGGGGAGACAGAGAGAGGGAGGGACAAAGTGATAGAACAGGGAAGGAGTAGGAATGTGGGGGGGGGGGCAGAAAAAGAAAGAGAAATAAAGAAAGACGGAGTAAGAGAAGAGTAGTCGGCAGAGAGAGAGAGAGAGAGGATGCGAGCGATAGCTACATACAGAAGGAGAGAGAGAATAAAAGAGAAGCGCGGGAGAGAGAGAGAGAGAAAAGAGTAATTCCTAAAGATTGTACCCTGTGGCAAAACGTCCCCGTAATCACAACAGTCCTCTGGTGAAATCGATGGTCAGCGCGATTCATGACTGACCACTCCGATTATCTTGTGTCTTCCCCCTTCTCCCATTCCCAAACACCGTCAACCAAGGTTTGTGTCCCTATGTATTGTTACCGTACCCAGGGGAACTCAGGTTCTGTCTTCACCACCATTGATTACACTGACCGCACTGGGTCATCTTAATTTATGTACTCGTCCATAGCTTTGTTATTGTGGGCAGGGGCGAAGCGTGGCCCTCTGCAGAGGATAATCAGAATTTAAGCTAGTAAGATCCTTATAATAGGACGTTTCGCATATTGCGAAATCATATTTACATAATTATAAATGCACGACTAAAACAATGAAACGAGTGCTGGGCACGGCAAAATCTAAAGAGCGGACTATTCTTGTCAACAGGATAGGAATGCAGCAATTTACAAGCCTAACTAATCTGAAAATACCATTCATTCATACTAAAAGACTTATAAACGCATATTTTTCATCCATTTTTAAAAATATAATTTGAACGGCAAGTTGCCATTGTCATATTCATAGCCAGAGATTTTGTTATTCTACCATCTTATAAAGTTTCTCGAAAAGGACCCATTAATATTAAATGGCAGAAATTGCTTAAGTGGCATCTCTGTGACACAAACGGTGTGCATCGATTTCGGAGAAGTGGCTTTCTGCCGTTGCGGTATAGGTTCGATCGACCTATCAAGTGAATTGATGTTGTTGATACGTACGACTGATTTTGATCACAAGATCTAGACTATTAATTACTATTATGCTTTGATAGCTCTTGTTGTGCGCAGAGTAAATTATTCTTAGATTACCTCAAACAAACAAAAAAATCCACACAAACTCTTTCACTGAACTCTTTACCTTTCGATTAGGATGAAAACGACCGCACAGTGAAAAACACGTATAGGTAAAATCTGGTCAAACTTTGATTAAAATCCTATTGTTTCCCTCACTATTTTGCTGTGCAAGGGGCCGCGTCGACGAATACAGGCTATGCTCAAGTTAGCTTCCGGGTGTAGTCAAGTCTTCTTCGTCTTTATTAATCACTGATTATGGACCAGTTCATAAGGAGTAGGCCCCTATAAAGATGCTTTTCGGTGAGGGGTGTTGGACAATAAACGCAAATAGCGAGGTAGAATTGAATGCTGAACTGACTATATGGCCATGGAGTTGGGCTCGGTCTGGAAAGCGTAGTAATTCTAGAATTAATATTCGAAGGGTAATCACTGACTATTTGATTATGAGGAAGCCTCGCCCCTGATTGTGGGTTGTTTTTTACTGCTTTACACCGGCCATGCTGTGCCCCTCTGTGTTTGTTCATCGTCATTCCATCTTCCCTCTCACTCCCTCCTTGTCCTTTCTAGCTGACAAACTATCTATTTTATCTTATTATTAAAAAAAAAATAGTGATGGAAGTAATTCATTGTGGTGCAATTTTGGCCCTTTTTTTTTGCTCTACGCTACAGCCTAAATGATAGTTTCAAAAATTAGAAAATTAATTTCCCTAAGTGACAACTAATCCAGCTCAATCGCTTTTGTATCGAGCCATTGTGTTGATTCAAGTTTCAGGTGTGTTTAAATAGAAAGTTGTAAAAATGTAAAATACAATGATCTTTGTTTTAGCTCCCTGTAGTAAGCCCACCGTACCGGAAACGATGTATTAATACGCGTTCAATTCGGTGCCCTCAATTTCTCTACCAAAATACGGGCAGCCTTCTAGATAAAAAAAAGAAAGAGATAGAACGGTGGGTTTCACACGTTTATCCCGGATAAGGCCGGGAACTTCATCTGGTTAAAAAAAAAAGTATGGCCACATTTGGACTTCATTTCTGCCGTTAGCTGTTGTTAAGGCTCAGTAGACTAATTACAAAGCCAAATAGTGAAAATACTGAGTTGTGGCTACTGTTCATGTACGGCTTACTGTGTAAAATACTACGCTTCTTAACAAGCCCTCTTCTGATTATTCTTTGTCCTTTCCCTTCTGAGAGAGGCTGAGATCTACAACTTGATTTTAAAACTTTTCCACTCATTTACAAAATTCTTTTCAGTTCGGATCCACACAAAACAATTTACAAGAATTTTACCAATGTGATAAAATGTGTACGGAACTGTTTAATTCTATTTATCAAATTTAGAAGCCCTGAATACGGAACGTAAATCATCATCGTCATCAAGTGTCTTGTCTGGAGCAGGCATTGCTGGTTATGGTTCTGCATCCCACTCTTTCACTGGAGGCCCCGATGAATGAATTGTTGTTCATTGTATTGTTGGTTGCCCATGTGTTCAGGCTATTTATGTATGTTGCGCCTTGGTGTCCTCGACTTCTCTTCGCAAATAGACAGTGAAAGGCCGCAAAATGGCCGCCATCGTGCCGACACGCCGGAAAACCTGAACTCAAACTCAATTCACTGAACCTGACTTTTCTAAATAAATAGACAATTAACCAAAAAAGACCGACCCGAATTCCGTGATGGCATCTTTATTGGTGGTGACCGCAAGAGGTCTGTATCGTTGATATTCCGTCTGAGAGGGCCTGGATGCACGTCTGACCCCTGGCCATTTGACAGATGAGATGACAGCCAAATTCGTGGCTCGTGCTAGCTCCTAGTCTTGCGACTTGCATTAAACATGAGTTGTATCTCCCTGTCCCTCCCCTCGTGAACTTATGAACGTTGTGTGTGTGTGTGTGTATGTGTGTGTGTGTGTGTGAGTGAATGAGTGAATGAATCAATGAGTGACTTGAGTGAAAGAATCAGTCAGTGAGTGAGGGAGGGAGTGAATCAATAAATAAGTGAGTGAGTGAGTGAGTGAATGAATAAGTGAGTGAGTGAGTGAATAAATAACTGAGTGAGTGAGTGAATCAATCAGTGAGTGAGTGAGTGAATCAATCAGTGAGTGAGTGAGTGAATCAGTAAGTGAGTGAGTGAGTGAATCAATGAGTGAGTGAGTGAGTGAATAAATAACTGAGTGAGTGAGTGAGTGAGTGAGTGAATCAATAAGTGAGTGAGTGAGTGAATCAGTAAGTGAGTGAGTGAGTGAATCAATGAGTGAGTGAGTGAGTGAGTGAGTGAATCAATAGATGAGTGAGTGAGTGAATGAATAAGTGAGTGCGTGAGTGAATGAGTATGAGTGAGGAAATGAATGAGTAAGTCAGTGAGTGGAGTGAGTGAGTGAGTGAACGAGTGAATAAGGTTGTGAGTGAGTGTGTGTGTATGTGAGTTTGTATACGCGCGTGACTAGGATTTCCTGGATTGTGGAGCTGTGCTCAAAATTAATATTGATTGATGCTGATACATGTAGAAATATTGACAACGTATTGAATGGTCATTGAACTCTGTACTTAAAGGCGGGGTTGAATATCTGTGTTAGGGAGGGGGGGGGGGTAATGGTTTGTGTACAGGATAAGATTAGATTGAACCAAATGACGAAATAGAATAAAAACCACAGAAAAACTGTGGGATCTCAGCAAGGCTATAAGCAATGTCAAAATTTGGCAAAAAGAAAAAGTTGTATGTAGCAAAGCCTGGCGTAAGAAATAATACCCAAACGATACAATGAAACCCTAGTAAAGAGAAGACTGAAAATGACCGATATTTCGGCAACAGCCTTTTTCAAGGAAAAAAAACTAAACAACAGCAACAACTGGAAAAAAATGGGAAATCGAACCTCGCTGCAAACCTCCCCCCCCCCCCCCCCCCCCCAGTTTTTCTGTGGTTTTTATGCTATTCGTCGATTGGAGAAACTATGACTGCTTTTCTCTCGCGGCCTTCAAAATGTTTGTTGTCCCGATGTTCATTTTATAGCAGGCAATTTGTCGTGAGCAGGGTATTTGGATGGGTGGAATATGGCAACCTTACTTAGTTCTTGTTTGTGCCATCTCCATGTTCTGAAATCCTGGAGATATCGTTTATTACGCACAAGAGGTAAACAAATGCACACTTTGACACTTGTTTAAAATGCGTTATGGCACTTATCGTAGAGTATGTATGTATAGAGATATCTCACGTCCGCTAAATCGCGAAACTAGGTCACTGCGGTAAACAAGAAATTGAAGAATTGAAACACACCGTCTTTCACCAAATATAGTGTGCATATCTGTTTACTGAGATTTGTTCATATTTTTGGTGTTGATTGAGTCTATTTAGAGCCGTTTGTAAGCTCTTACGTCCCGTGGAAATGCACAAACCGATATTGTTTATCGCAGCGACCTACTTTCTGCTCCGTAACAGTGTTGTCGCAGAGCCTCCCGTGTCTGGCAGTGCAAATCAACCAATAGTTAACCTTTTTATACATCAATACTCTCTGCACTTATCCAGCTGTTTGACAGGTCCGTTTTATTGCAACTCCTTATCACAATGTTGTCATTAAGGGGGCCATAGTCTAATTACAAAGCCAAAATAGAGAAAATATTGAGTTGTCTTCCCTACAAATCTATAGCTCTACTGTGTAAAATAGTTTGGAGCCATGACAGTAGGCATTTAATAGTTCGGAGCCATGACAGTAGGCATATTACTAAATTTGCAAAATTTTAAAGTCGAATTTCTTAGATATGCAAAAAGTGGAGCTGGAACAAACAAGAGCTAAGGTTGCGGTATGTTTTTGTGTTATAGTTCTCTGCGGGTATCGCAGTAGGTGCCGTGTAAACTGAATGATAGAACTTGCCGAGAATTGAATTTTGCAAGTAAACAGTTGAACCGATTCGCAATTGCTTTTGTTTCTAAGGTTGTGTAATTTCTGTGTTATGAATCCTCAAGGTGTGACTACTGAAAGTGGATAACGAGTGTCACGTTGGATGTGAGAGACAAAAACACAGCCAAGAAGCAACCAGAGATGGCTGGATTGGATTTTATACGCAAATGAACTGGGCGGGACGACACAAATCCCGCACAAGTTCCTGCCCTTGACATTCCCCCCCCCCCCCCCTGAGTGTCTACAGTCACAAAAGGACGCTGAACGGTCACCATGGAAACCTTGAACGTGAACCAGTACCGGTTCGCCAATGTCATCAGTGACATCAACAAGGAGCTCCAGGACAAGGGTGAATAACTCTTTCTTGAAATTTCGATGTTCGATGTCGTGCTATTGTAGTTTTTTTGTTTTTGTTTTCTTTTCCACCATCTTCGGTTATTGGTCTTTGCTTGGCGTTTTCCCTTTTGTTTCAGACCACTTTATTGCAGCAAGATCTTATTCATATCGTGGCTTCCTATGCATGGAAATGTTGTCTTATAATTTTATGAATTCAGCAAATTTCATGTAATTACCTGTTAATTAATTCAGTTAGGGTGACTCAGGAGTTCGGTATGCTTCGGTACAGGTGATGCAAAGGGACTGTGTAATAAGTTGTTGTTCAGTGCATGAATAAAGATTTTTAACGACCTGTAGCTTTTGCCATGTTTCTCTACTCGGGGCATAATGATTTGTAGCTTTTTGCCATGTTTTTCTACTTGGGACTTAATGATCTATAGCCTTTGCCACGTCTCTCTACTTGGGAGGTAATGATTTGTAGCTTCATGCCATGTTTCTCTACTTGGGACTGAATGATCTATAGCCTTTGCCTTGTCTCTCTACTTGGGAGGTAATGATCTGTAGCTTTTTGCCATGTTTCTCCACTTGGGTCTTGATGCTCGGTAGCTTTAAGCCATGTGTCTCTACTTGGGACATAATGATCTGTAACTTTTTGCTCTGTGTCTCTACCTGGGCCTGGGACTTAATGATCTATAGGTTTTACCATGTTTCACAACTTGGGACTTAATGATCTATGGCCTTACCCATTTTGCTATACTTGGGACTTAATGATCTGTAGCTTTTGCCATGCTTCTCTACTTGAGACTTAATGATCTATAGGTTTTACCATGTTTCTTTACTTGGGACATAATAATCTGTAGGTTTTTGCCATGTTTCTCTACTTGGGACTCAATGATCTGTGGCCTTACCCATTTTGCTCTACTTGGGACGTAATAATCTGTAGGTTTTACCATGTTTCTGTGCTTGGGACGTAATAATCTATAGGTTTTGCCATGTTTCTCTGCTTGGGACGTAATAATCTATAGGTTTTGCCATGTTTCTCTACTTGGGACATAATAATCTGTAGGTTTTGCCATGTTTCTGTGCTTGGGACTTAATGATCTAGGTTTTGCCATGTTTCTCTGCTTGGGACGTAATAATCTGTAGGTTTTGCCATGTTTCTCTACTTGGGACGTAATAATCTGTAGGTTTTGCCATGTTTCTCTGCTTGGGACGTAATGATCTGTAGGTTTTGCCATGTTTCTCTAATTATGACGTTATAATCTGTAGGTTTTGCCATGTTTCTCTGCTACTTACTTAATGATCTGTAGGTTTTTTACCATGTTTCTCTGCTACGGACTTAATGATCTGTAGGTTTTGCCATGTTTCTCTACTTATGACGTAATAATCTGTAGCTTTTGCCATGTTTCTCTACTTATGACGTAATAATCTGTAGGTTTTGCCATGTTTCTCTGCTACTTACTTAATGATCTGTAGGTTTTACCATGTTTCTCTGCTACGGACTTAATGATCTGTAGGTTTTGCCATGTTTCTCTACTTATGACGTAATATTATGTAGGTTTTGCCATGTTTCTCTACTTATGACGTAATATTATGTAGGTTTTGCCATGTTTCTCTACTTATGACGTAATAATCTGTAGGTTTTGCCATGTTTCTCTACTTATGACGTAATAATCTGTAGGTTTTGCCATGTTTCTCTACTTATGACGTAATAATCTGTAGGTTTTGCCATGTTTCTCTGCTACGGACTTAATGATCTGTAGGTTTTGCCATATTCCTCTACATGGGACGTACCTGGTGGGTTTGCTTCTTTATACATCATAGCTGCCTGAGCATGCTTGAACCTCTGCAGTAATGTAGAAACAAGAGAAGCAAATCATCGTATTTGAGGGTTTTATTTTTTTGTTTGTTAACAAATCTTGACAACTTCTCGTAGAACAAAAATAAAGAAAACGGGAGGGGGGGGGGTCGACCCTTTTCTGCAGATGATACTTTATTTT
Organism: Onchidella celtica; assembly: GCA_963931925.1. Classification (NCBI taxonomy): domain Eukaryota; kingdom Metazoa; phylum Mollusca; class Gastropoda; order Systellommatophora; family Onchidiidae; genus Onchidella; species Onchidella celtica. The sequence goes on from OZ007571.1 coordinate 50,360,005, forward strand.
CAGAAGAAATATTTCGGCCTCCGTCAGCCACCGAAGATTTGACTACCGAAAAATCTGGTTGGAGCCCCCCTCCCCCCCTACCACCACCACCACCACCACAGCAGCCCCACTTAGTTTTGTTGGAAAAAACAACAACAAAGAAATGAAACCAAAATTGTTAATATATTGCCCTACGTGAAACGCGCACAAACGTTTACCGGACCACCACCTCTTCCCCCAAATCCAAGGAGCTTACATAATAAAATAGTGTAAGCTCCTTGCCCAAATCCCTCAATTCACGTAATGTATTCATGCCCTGAGGTCACCCCCCCCCCCTTGCAGGCTTACGTACTTATTGGATGGTCCCTAACTTGGAGGATCAAGTGCGATTATTTTGTGCAGCGTATTGGGTTATTCCAGGGAAAAGCGGCTAAGGACATTAAAAATGCAGAAATCGGAAACCAAATTTGATAAGAAATAAAATGCATCGTAGCGTATGTACTTGTGGGCTTCTTATTTGCAATATAAAAGATCCATAATTTAAAGATCTCATTATTTAGGGGCGTAATAAATGCACATGATTGATTTATAAAAAGAAACTTTAGAAACTTCATTTAAAATAAATCTACCAGTACTCGATTTTTTCTTTTTTCTTTGTGCCTTTTCTGCTGTCCATTCTTCAATTCAGGATAAACAGGGAACACCAAAGTCAAATCAAAAGATTGAAAAAACAACAACAACAGCAACAACAACAAAAACAACAACGTTTTACTTTAACCAAATTCTCCCTTTTTTCTTTCTTTCTTCTCTTTTTTTTTTTGGTCTCCGGCCATTTCTCTTTTTTCTTTGTTTTCTTCTTCTTTTTCTTCTTCTCTCTCTCCCCTCTCTCTCCCGCCCCCCCCCCCCACTTTCTCTTCCCCTCCGCCTCTCTCTCTCTCACCCTCTCCTTCCCTCTCTCTTCCTCTGTCTTTCTCCCTCCCCCTCTCTCTAACTCTCTCCCTTGTTCCTCTCTCTCCCCTTTTCTCTCTCTCACTCTTCCTCCCTCTCTCTCTCCCCCTTCCTATGTCTCACCCCTCACCCTCTCTATCTCTCCCCTTCTCTCCCCCCTCCCCTTCTTTCTCTCTCTCACTTTATTTTCTTTCCAGTTAGATGAAAACAAAAGGTGATTTAAAATTATTGACATCGACAAGACCAGCGAGAATCGCTGGGCACATTTAGGTTTATGGGACTATCGCAACGACAAATCTGTTCAGTTTAGCTTGGGGAGTTGGTGGGGGGGGGAGGCGCTTTTGATAACACTAAATGCTGATATGCGACATGTATCCTTAATACATGTAGTACAAAACAAAATTTTGGGGAAAACCCAACTAGTTGAATGTAGGTTGAATGTAGGTCAGCCATCAAATAGAGTGGAGAAGGTGAGGCAAACAACTGGCCGTGAGTAAAGCTCAGACTACTCATATCAACTGACTATAGTCCGTTCACCGAGGCATCATCACAGAAAACCGTCAATGATATTTGAATGTAATTTGGCATGAAGTCTTAGATTTGTGAGGACCCTAACCCAGATTTTTTGCCCCCGAATTATTCAAGTAGTTTTCGAGTTTGTTTATTTGCGGTATATAAATAAAGAGAGCACCGACAAGGGTAAACATTCAGGTGGTTTATTGTAATAATTTCGCACATGGTTTTGAGTCCCTTTGAAATGTGGTACAGCACGTGATTAAAGTGAGTTTAAAATCAAACTCTCGTGATTGTTCACTGGTAGGCCAACACAGTGTCAGAGGCGTTGTCAGAGATCTTTCAATTTCAGAATTCCTTTCGTATTGGATTTAAACATCAAAATCAATACGATGCGCAACATTGGAGAACAAGACCTTCAAACTGTCAGATATCCAAAATCTAACTCATGCAGCATTGAAAACGGTCGCTGCAGAATTTTTCTCCAAGTGAGAGGACCATGTATCGCGGTTGGAGGAAGAATACTGACAAAACGAGGGCCTTCATTTTATTCAACCGAATATCGTCATCAATCCAATGGAGACATCCGACTCAGAAAGCGACTGAGATGATAAAACATTAAAAAACATCGAAAAGTGCTTGCATGTTTTGAAATAAAACAAAAACAAAAAAACAACAACACCGTTTTAGGGCTAACCTTTCTATTGGGCCTAAGGTTTTCCCAAGTCCGCAGCCTGTTCATTTGTACCCACACGGCCATGCTTTTGCAATGACAGGGATTCAGAGGCGAAAGGGTGTTCATATTTTTATCTCGATATGTATATTTCTCACAACTTAGTACAGATTGGAAAGCCTAGCTACTTTACAAACTTTATCTTTCATAGAATTTTACCGTTTAGCATTACTAGAAGGCTGTTTTCAATTGATAATGAATCTGTAGTAGCTTTATCTTACAGGAAAGGAACAATAAATGCATTTACGTGTAAAGCAAACCTCAAGTCCCCAAAGTGATGCTACGCCACTGCAATTCACCACAGATTGTTACTATATTTAGGAATTTAGATCAACTACAGGGAAACGCGAAATGACAGATCATGTTGGAACACACGTATACTGTAAACATACAAATTTATAAGTTTGGGGCCTATTCAATTGAAAACAAAGAAAAGATCAAAGGAATTCGCCGCTTTGAAAGAACGGTGCTGTGCAGAGACTTCAAATTCAAGATTTGTAGGGTCATGATAAATGTAAGACTGCATGCAAAAATTCGGGACGCTGTATTTCGCAATAGCTGAGAAAATCCAACTAAACCGTGATGACGCCTCGGTGAACGGACTATAGTATGAAATGCAATGTTTGTCTCACTTATGAGCAAGGTTAAGGTCACAGAATTTGGGAATTTTGGGTAAAATTGCTGAAGCCTATTGAACGGAGACTTCAAAGAAGTCACAGTTAAAGGTTGTGTGAACTCCAGGTCTTGTCTGTCACAGGGCACAGTGCTGTGTTAACAGGTGATTGGTGAACACATTGGCCACTCCTAATACTGCTAGCTGGCTGCCACAACTGATGTGTAGCTTGCAGTGCCTCGAACCACAACACTGTTGCCGTCACTTCTGCAACAACATTATTGCATGCTACTACTACTACTTCTGCTATTACTGCTACATCATACTACTGCTGCCACTGTCACTACCACTCCCCCTCGTCCCCTTCTCCCTCCTACTACAACTACGACGACCACCATCACCATCACTACAACTGCTCCCCCTCATACCACGATTACTAGTACTACCATTATTATTACTGCTACTACTACTACCACCACCACCACCACCACTACCACTACTACCTACTACTACTGGTGCTACTACTGCTACCACGATAATTACTGCTACAACTGCTGTTACTGCTACTAATTACTATTATTGCTACTCCTCCTCCACTTCCGATTACTACTACTGCTATTATTTCTACTACTGCTACTGTCACCACTGCTGCAATTATTACTACTATTTCTTCTGTTACTACTACTACTGCTTCTACTATTACTACTGCTGCTACTACTAATTACTGCTACTACTACTTCTACGAGTACTACTATTATCACCTCTGTCACTACTGCTACTACTACTACTACTACTACTGCTACCGCCACCGCCACCATTATTTATAATGCTGCTACTACCACCATCACTACTATTTCTACTACTACTATTACTACTACCTACTACCACCACCATCACCACCACTAGTACTACTATAGCCACTACTACTGCCACCACCACTCCTACTAACTACTACTACTACCATCACTTCACCAGTAAATTATAATTACGACGGAGTTTAAACTAAACTAAAACAACGTAAAAAAAAAAAAAAAAGCTATACATTTATGCACATGTTACATAAGGTAGTATGAAGTATCATCACATATAAATATTGATTTTTTCGCCCCATTATTTCTGGGCCACATAATGTTATGGGCTGCTGTTCAAAGTTATTCTTTGTCATACACAATGATTCATACTGTGATATATTTAGAAGGCAAAAACAAAAAACTACTACCACTTCATGCCCGGATAGGTCGAGCTGTGACGGGGTTATCTCAACTGCACCCGCTGCTGCCGTGACAATATTACAGGTTGGTAGTTGGCGGTGTAGGTTCTAACGCCGTAATCTGGTGTGCATGGATGTACTATTGTGTCATTGCGTGTGATTCGAGTTCGTTGTTTATGTAGCGGTGTTGGATCTAATTATTATTATAATCCGGGGTAAGTTGGTGTGATAATCGTATTCGTTGGTTTACCTTTCTTTTGTGTGTGTGTGTGTGTGTGTGTGCTTTTTATTAAACATTCTCGCATATTGAAAGAATTCGCTGTTTAAATATAGGCCGAATATAAGGAAAGGGGGGGGGGGAGATTTTGATGCCAAAATGCGTAATTAAAAAAGTAATATATTCATTAGTTTACTGAAAATAATTCGCCGTGTTTACTGTGAAAAGGTAAACATTTTTTTTTTTTTAGTGACGGGACTGCCCATTTCTAAGAACAGTGCAGTTGTTTGCGAACTAGACTCCGGAAGTGGACTGGATATCCTTCCTGTGTTGAATGAGTTATAGGAGTGTTCATCTCCGAGAATTAATTATTTTGTGCCTGAGGTAGGCTGGGTGGGCTTCAAAATATTCGGTGATCCCTACGTTATTCATAATGTTGTCAATTATTATTAATATTATGTTTGTCGTATTTTGCCATCTGTGTATAAAATTCCAATAAACGTCATTTAGCAAAGTTGGCATCTGCCAGAATCGATGTACAAATTTGGTGTTGATTACTGCTGCTTCTGCCAATAGTTTTTGGGGCTTCTATGAAGTACGTTACTCATTGTGTCATGGTATGTGAAGTGAAAAGTTTGTGGCTTCCTGTGTTTTACAGAAATGGCGTAGGAAGACGCAGTTTCTATTACTGGCGTCATTCGTGCTTTAAAGTATACGCGCATGTTGATTGTGTGACATGGCTATGGTGTTTTCTGCGCCTCACGTTGACGCTGAACCAGGTAAATGCGTTTATGTGTAACGAAGATAATTTTGAGGTGGTGGGGGTTGGGGAGGTATCTGTTGTCTTCACATCGCCTCGGTATGTCAGTTTTTTGCGTAGGCAGTTGAATTTTGCAGTGCCCATCATGCTTTCAGATATTTCTTAGTGTTCATGTGTAGTTTGAGACTGGTCTTACTGTAGTCAGCCAGCAGGGTCCTCATTCTCTGATCATGTCAAGTGAGTCGTAGTGACATGTATGGGGTTCTTTATGTTTGGGAAACAGAAGAGGCCGACAGTGTGTGTTATCTTTTTTGCACCTTGAAGTTACATGTTATCTTTGACATATCAAAGGGTCTGGATGTGCATTGAATGTCACCCTCGTGCCACTCCTCGCTCGTTTTCCCCCTCTCGCTCGCGCCCAATTTCTCCATGAAGTTCAATAGGTCATGTCGATAATTGAGGCATGTGAAGTGGGCGCGGCTAGATCTGCTAGCGGGTGTAGAGCAAAATTGTTCTATCTCCAGGTTTATGAATAATGGGAGCTTACTCGAAAACACCACAATATTGCTCTTAATGATCTCATTTTTAAGGGAGATACAACAATATTACTTCTCTGTAACTTGGAACTGGTTAAAGATAGCGGAATAACGAAAAAAATTGCAAGAAGCAGTTTGTCATTATTACGGTATTGCCATTATGAACCCCAATTCATAAACCTGGTGATACAACAATTTTGCTCTATACCCGCGTAGAAAATTAAGTACTAATTTTGTTCCTGTCTGTGACTGGAGCATAACGGATAACAGATTTTCAGAGGCGGCGCGGAGAAAATCAGCGCGGTATGGAGAAGTGAAAAAGCTTTCTTGGTGCAGTTTTGGAAAGCATACGGGCGATCACTAGATGCTTCTAATAGGGTCTCCTACTGCCCTGCCGTTTTGTTTTATTCTGTCAGTCGTCATGCCTTTTCCCAGCGGCTAATGTTAAGGGACCATAGTAGGTTACATGCGCATTTTTGTATCTCCGTTGTGCGTTTTTCTACATGTCCCATGGAAATGGCCGCAATGAATTGTAGTATGTGTGATTTAAAACTATGTCTTCTGCACCTGTAGTTTCAGCCCGCATTTCTTACGTAATAAGCATAAACAATGCGGACCGTGGAAAGGGGACCTTTAGTTTCACGATTTGGTGGACGTGAATATACTTTTCTGTAATTATATCTTAGTTTCCACTGGGTTTCAAGATGGGCAAATTTTCAGTTAATTATTTATAGTTTCGTGTTCATGTTGTCCTTTCATCAAGCAACATCTTCTGTGTTCCTGTTTGTCTTTGAGCGTACCCTCTTCTGTCGCTGGCTTGGCCTTAGGGACTAATGTTGTTGTTTTTTTTCATTTTCTTGAAATCTTTTAAAACTAATTTCCGGGTTCCCTTTCTTCAGGAACCGAGAGGAAGAGTAGATGTAACTGACATAAAGTCTTCAGGGATGACCTGGAGACAGGAGTTAATTGTAGCTGGTGACAAAAGGGTATGATCAGCCCTGCCCCGGGGTAGACCATCTTCAGAGTGGTCCTATCAGTTTAGTGCGACGGAGATGACCTCTTTTATGCAATTGTGTGAGTAGTGGGATTGTAGCCACTCAACTAAACCTTGTCAAAGTTGTCCTCTCCCTCTCTCGAGTAATGATGCATCGACTTCGTTAATGCGTACAGTTCAAAGGTCAGGAGGTCCTGCCACCTGCTCTTCTTCCTTCCATTTTGCCACTACATTAGGAAAGGAAGGGGGGGGGGGGGAACATGGGTTTTTGGCTTGGCATCTGCACCTTTCTTTTTCTTGTTTTTTTTTTTGTATACTTGTGTGATCCCAATTGATTTGGCGGGGGGGGGGGGGGTTTCTTTTTTTAAATGTTGCCCAGGCAGCGCCTGCACCAGGAAAGGAGGTTGGCTTAGGGGGAGAGAAACGGGATTTTGAATTTGAATCCGTCGTCCAATTTCCAAAGAAGATTAGGTGACATTCTGCCCTCGCCTCTTCCTCCCAGCATACCATGTAATACCTAATGTCACGGACCAGCACTGTTCGTGATTCTGAGACCGTACGTTATTTCATGTAGTAAGCGTATGATATTATGTTTTATGTAATGATGTGGTTAGATATCTGTACCATACATTGTCATGTGCTCTTAAAAACACTGTGAAAGTGAATTTCCCCCATGGGACAATAACATGATTCATACCTTATCTTATTACAAGGTTCCAGATCTGCCATTTAGCTCTATGTCACATAGAATCTAGTTGATCTCTGGTCACAAGTTCTCAGTACTGGTACTTGTTTAGTTCCTGTTACAAACCATCTTCCTGGTCGGTAATCTCTGCCCTATTGTACAGCCGTTCTAAGAAGACAGACGGTGCGTGCCAATTTAGATCAGATTCACTTTTTAACATCAATTTAATGAAAGGTTAGCCTGTTTATTCACTCTCCCTGATCATTTTATATAGAACCAGATAACGGGTTTTACCCGGAACTGCTCTCTTTCTCTCTCCCTTTCTCCTGCTCTATTTTTCTCTCTAATAATAAATAGACTTGCTTCAGAACCTACGTGCACCATGACACTGTGCACCAAACGGAGTGCTTGACATGGTTACTTTTTAGGACATGTTCGATACTGTAACTAACAGAATGGCTCCAAAAATGGAGAATGAAAAATTGGAAGTGTTGACAGCACGATGAAACAATGCATTTCCTATTAAATTCAAAGACAAAGAAAAAAAATTTAAAAATCCAAACTCTGGTGCCCCCTCCACAGTATTTGAAACCTACATGCAAAATTTGGTCACTGTAGGTGGCCTAATAAAAAAAAAAAACTTCAGCGATAATTGGTGGAGAATTTGTGAACTATACAATAGATGAAATATGCTGTTTCTTTCTTCCTGGGTATAAGTTTTGTACCGCTCATAGTTTCTTCCGTGACACAGGATACCGAGACAGATCAGTTCATCATATTCCATCCGTCGACTTCCGCTCGTATCATATATGCCAACATTGCATCAATAGATGATAATTAAACGAAAAAGAGCAGTACTCGCCGTATTTATACACGCGCAATTTGTGGATATAAAGTGGGAGAAGGAATGGCTGGTCTCGGTACAGAGAACCGGAGTGTGGACCGGATATACTAAAAATAGTTCTCTCATGACCTCCGGGGGCAACTACGCCTACATGAATTACCACTATTCAAAGGGGACTATGGCCTGAGCACGTACGGTTTTGTTTTGTTTGGGAGTTATATCTTATTCCATTATAAGTTAGCTTCAGGAGCATCGTCTTCTATCAGCGCTATAGACGCAAACAGCGTTTTTCGACAACATTTTGCCCCTGGAACAAGTAGGAACGCTGAAAGTCGTGACGCCACTTCCCATGAAAATTCCCGTTCCTTATTCTGTGTGTCGGGTCATCTCAAAATGGAAATTAAACACGAAACAAAATAATTTTATTGCATCTCCTGTAAAATTTTGTCCTGAGCACATACTGTCTTTTGGCATAAAACGGCAGTGTAACAGTATTCCCACTGACCTAGTTTATTCGGGCGATGATCATCGATCTAAGTTCAACAGCCAATTTATTGTGTTTCTCCAGCTGGGCTTAGGCGGGGAGCAGAGCAGAGGCAGTTGTGACTGTTGACTCCGTGGTACATTTTGAGCCCACAGCTGTGGCTCTGGGTTTGAAAAACTGCGGCAGATTTTAAATAAAACAAAACGAATTGCATATCCTAGTGGTAAGAAACTCCTAAGGTGGAACGAGACAGGTGGCGATCTTCAGAGGAAGAGTGGATTCTTTCATCAGCTGTTTCGACCTTTTACCTTCCTGACATCTTCTAGAACCCCGGCGACACCGAAGTTAAGACTCTGGGTGTTCGTCACCCATTTTGTTTTCTTTCTGTCCTCAGGATCAGGGTTGGAACCAGTACCGCTGGTTTTTGGTGCAGGAGACTTATCGACCCTGCCAATGCTTATACGGTATAATTTTAGCCTGTATTTTAGGCCACGTACTTGTCAGTGGTCAGACTTGGGGAAACAGTTCCGTACGTCCTGGTCGCTTTGAACTCTTACAGTAATTCTTTTATATATTTCCTTTTTGTTTTCTGATGGAAAGGGCAAGGATTAAGGCTAGTGATGAGATTAGGTTTAGTGTTAGGGATGAGGACAGGGTTAGCGACAGGTTTAAGGTTTCGGATAGGGTAGTCTTGACAGGGTGGTCTGGGCGTAGGATCCTTTGTAGAGATTTTCTCATCACTTGTATCTGTTAGGTTTTGAGCGTCGATATTTTTTTTTGGAGGGGGGGAGGTGCCTTGAAAAGGGTTGAGAACTACTGGTGTCCTGCATCAGCTGTGGAGTAAGCGATAGCTTTGCGTTTTCTCGTGACCATCAGCTTTTTTTTAGGGTGTTTATTGCAAGGCGACCACCCCACTCACCGCATTGCTGTGTGGTTACTCACCATTTCGGTATTTGAATGAACGAGTTATCAAGGTATCGAAGTCACAGGTGTTCCGTGTCATGTGAATATGACGAGAGAGCATCCTAGTCTCATCTTTTGCATACCTGTCGCGGCACGTGCATTCGTGAGCTGGATACACCGTCAGAAACGTGCAATTTAGAACCACAGCAAACATTTAGCACCCAGGTCCCGTGTGCTTCAAACCCATTGCGCTAATTTCATATCTTACTATAATAATTAATAGAGCTAGCGGGTGAACAGGTAAGCTCCAAACAGTTCGTGACTGCGCGATAAAAAAAAATTATGAAACTTGGTGTACTGTCGACGAGTTAAGCCGTGTTTTCGCGCATACGGAAACAGAAACGGCAAGGGAAACGTCAAACTTCCATCAAATAGTAAAAAGAAAAAATTATAGAATAAAAAATTATGAAACTTGATGTAGCCTACTGTCTTACTTTTTGACGATGAGTTACGTGGACACATTCATTTCGGACAAAAACCAGTATTTATTGTTATCCATTTAAGATTTTTTTTTTTTAGCCGCAAAAATAGAGAAGCATTTTCGTCCAGTAGAATAAAAAAGCATGATCGGAAATTTCGTCATTGACCTTTCTTTACACATTGGTGGTATGAAATCAACGTAATCACATCTGTGAATTCTGTGTAAATTCTATTAGTCATTGCATCCAATCCAAATGCTGCCTAGATCTAGATATACGTTGGGCTTCCCACAAAGAATCTGTAAGATTTGTCCTGCGCGGGTCGGCTAGTACTTTATAATATATCTGATCAGTCCACGAAAATACCCCACCTCTCAAGTGTGTAGTGTGTAACTGTCAGCCATATTTTCACTGAATGTGTGGATTTTGCGCATACCCGAAGAAGGCACTACGCCTGCAGATCGAAAGAATTATTTTCTAACGTGGACCAGCAGCGCATGTTGTCGTTTCTGACGGAGGCCGAAATCAGCAAGTTGATTTAAAAGATTTTTCTCAAAATCGTATATAATTACAAAACTCGTTAATGCAGACATATTCAACAGTACGGTGATATGGCCCATGTTGGGAACCACTGTGTTAGGGTGAAGTTTCAATATTTTCCAGTCGTATAATTCAGTCCCCACGTCTCTTGCCTTAGCTCCCCGGTCTGCATTGTTGAAATCGTACACAGATTAGTTTACATTGATATTTGCTTTCATTGTAAAACACCAACGGCAAATTGAATTGTTTGGAGAAAGCATGTCGACACGATAACGGCCATACTATGGCACGAAGAAGAAAGACGATAGATAGAATATACATCAGAATGATAGGGCAGAAGGAGATTCTATCAGAAGCGTCCGCCTACCTCTCGCAAAACACGGTAGTTACACTAAAAATAAGTGTCATTTCACTGCAAGGCTAAGGGCAATTGAACCTTTTTTTGAATTGCGTCTCATCCGTTTGCCTTGGAAGCCCCCTGTCAACTCTCCGTTCATAAGCCTTCTCATTGATACAGCTAGTGGAAGACTTAAGCCGTATTTTCACGCGTGCGGAAACAAACGGCAACCAAAACGTCAAAATTCCATCATATTGTAAAAAGAAAAAGTGTTTCCATGCGTACGGAAACGGCGTTCCCCTACAAATGAAAACATGCTTTGTATTTCACTACTTGGAGAGTTTTTGACGATTCCCTTTTCGTACACATGAAAACTCAGCTGGGGGGGGGGGGTGGGGGGGGGGTATCGTGATAAGCCCCGTCGGACACAGTCAGCTGCTGGCAGACTAGAAGTGCACGCCATAATTTCCGATATTATCTTAGTAAATCCGAGAAGACCCTATCATACTAAGCCTGTCAGACACAGTCAGCTGCTGGCAGACTAGAAGTTCACACCATAATTTCCTGTATTTTCTAAGTAAATCCGGAAAGAACCTGTCCATGTCATACTAAGCCTGGCGAGAGAGAGTCGGCTTCTGTCACTGTTTCTTGGGTGTACATTTTGCTGACAGCAACTGGCTGTGGCGTTCAGGGCTTAGCTTGATACCCCCTGCAGGTAGAGAAAAGATACTTGTGAAAATAGGCGGGGAGGGGGGGGGGGCGGCTCTTTTTGGGGTGGGTGGAGGCGACAGAGTTATATCCGAGACGGACCATTCCTTCTTTCATTATATCTCCACAACTTGAGCGTATAGACCCTTTTAATTTACCGTCCTCCATATCACGTGATTTGCAAACAAAATGGCGGCGTGCCCCACTAGTAGGAAGCGGTGAACAACGGTCGAACGATGCCGTCCTCTTGTTGGGCACCCAACTGTACAATTCCGTTACGTGCTGGTTCTGGCATAAAAATGCATCTTTGTTTTGACTGTGCACATATTCAGATGCCATCAATACAGCAAGTTGAGATTTTTGCCCTACAGGGTGCTTTTCGAAGCCGTGCGGCTCCCCGCAAACAACCGTAACGCGGAAGTTGAAAGGGTCTATATAAACACAGTGAGTACTACTCACAGAGCTCTGTGGTGCCACTCTTTTTCGTTCAGTTATGAAGGAATGTGGTGCGAATTGTTGCATTGTTGACATGGATGATACGCGTGCAAATCGTCGGACGGAATTTGGCGAATTGAACCGTCTCGGTATCTGGTGTCTCGGGTTATAATGATCTTTTTCTGAGATCAGTCATATTTCTGTTACTCCTTGAAAAAAAAGTTGCGCACATTTGATATTGCAAGTTTCGCTGGCATTGTTGGAGCAGTGAAAACTGCAAAAGAAGCTGTGGAGTATGGAGTAAAACTAGAGAGTATCATGTATTTATAGGGAGATCTCGCTTCCGCCAAATCGCCAAACTAGGTCGCTGCGGTGAACAAGAAATTGAAGAATTGAAAGAGACCGTCTTCACCAAAGATAGTGTGCATGTCTGTATACTGTGGTTTGTTCATAATTTTGGGTTCACTGAAACTATTTAGAGCAGTTTGTAAGCTCTTACGCCCCGTGGAAATGCACAAACGGGTATTGTTTTACAGTAGCGACCTACTTTCCGCTCCATGCTAACAGTAGTTTCGTAGAGCTTCCCGTGTCTCGCCGTACGAATCGACCAATAGTGAAACCTCTCTATAAATTATACATATTCTCTGGTAAAAACCACATCATAGTGATCGAGCGCTACAGTGTGATATAATCAACTTCTTTTCACGGGAAAAGGCTGATCTATTCAGGTTCACGTGGACACCGTGGTCTAGAGGCAAGATACTCGCCTCTCCTGCCGAAGGTACTGGGTCCGATCCCCCTTCCCTGTCAGTGCAGGCATGTTGGAATTTTATTTCTGGGGAAAAAATTCCTGTACCTGATCGAGCACCTAGACTTCTCGGATAAGCACATTAAAGATACCTTGGCAGTTAAAAGTCGAGAAGAGCAGGCCAAACAAGGCCGCTGCCCGGTTAAAATTCTAAAAAAAAAAAAAAAATCTCTACCACAAAAACACGTAGAAACAAGAAGAAGAAAAATAAAAACAAGAAACATGAGGTGTAAATGGCAACAGAGAGTATAGATGTATAAAGAGATGTCACTTCCGCCAAATCGCCAAACTAGGTCGCTGCACTAAACAAGGAATTTAAGAATTGAAACACACCGCCTTTACCAAAGACAGTGTGTATATCTGTTAACGGCGGTTTGTTCATATTTTTTGGGGCTGATTGAAACTATTTAGAGCCGCTTGTAAGCTTTTAGGCCACGTGGGACTGCATAAACGGGTATTGTTTACCGCAGTGACCTACTTTCCGCTCCATGCTAACAGTGGTTTCGCAGAGCCTTCCGTGTCTCGCCGTGCAAATCCACCAATAGTGAAAACTCTCCATACATACTGACTCTCCGATGGCAATGGCAGCGAACCTCCTGAAAATAGAGACCTAAACACCCTGATCCATTCATGATTGGTTTTTCCCCGTGTCTTTTTCATTTCATAATATTTTATCATGCACGCAGTATACTATGTTGTGCAGCAGAACTTGGTCTTTTAACAGCATATCAATATATTTATGATAATAACAATAGTGAAATTCAGAACAGAGCTAAAATCAATCCCGTATCGCGGAAATATATGCTGATAGGCTGATAATTTCTCTTTTATACCCTGTGCAGCGTGAAAGTGTATTTTGTAAGTACATAAAAGAGAGAAAGAGAGATTTGTTACTATTTCATTGGAAAGCACTTTGGGTCCACTTTGCGGAGAGAGAGAGAGAGAGAGAGAGAGAGAGAGGTTACTACTTCATTGTAAAACTTCAGAGGTCCACTTTGTGGGGAGATAGAGGTTACTATTTCATTGTAAAGCGCTTTTGCGTCGTCTGTGTGGAGAGAGAGAGAGAGAAAGAGAGAGAGCGAGAGAGAGGCAGACAGAGAGTTAACTGTTATCATTTCATTGTATAACTCTCTTGGTAGACGATCTGGAGACTGGCATTGTAGCATATAAATGCACTCCATTATTCTGATTATTACGAACAAAAATGCCGTCTTTATTATCATTTGTATGAACAATAATACCACCCGATAACAGTAGGTCATATAGTACCAAAATATTTAGCAAATGGCAACATCAAGATGTAATAAAACCCCAGAAGACAGTGTGATGCCTGTGTAGGAAATGGTCTATTGCGTCGTAGTGTTGTGCATACTACTAGTTATTACTACAGGACTTGAGAAGTCCATGGTGTCATGTTGGTATGGTAGAAATGTAGTTGTCAGCTGCAGCAAGTACATGCATCGGTTTTTCCCCCCGGGGGTGGGTAGAGAGTAGAAGGGGGTAGGGGTCTTAGAAAAAAGGGCGTGAATCATAGAGTTGGCACGACGTGGCTGTAATAGTTGCAGGTACCATGTCAGGTCATCTTGCCTTAATGGATGTGGTGGGAGAGACGGGGAGAATTTAGAGTGCGTCGGCACGATAGTGGCTACTTGGCGTGTTTCACAGACTATGTGAGTACTTTATTTCTGAATTTCGCAAATGGAATTGAATAATAGTTCCATATAAATGTTTATTACATTGGCAAAATTTTCAAAAATGGTATTGTATAGACCTGTAAAGAGTTTGATAAATGTGTATAACAGTTTTTAAATCAAGTTGTAGATCTTTAGCCTCTGTCAGAAAAGACAAGATGCGCTGTGGGTCCACGTCAGAAAATAATTCTTTCCTGGATGCACAGGCGTAATGCATTCTTCGGATATGCATGAATTCTACACATTCAGGTAATATATGCTTTATTGATAGTTGGCAATTGCATGCCACACATTCACGAGCAAACAAGGGGGAAAGGGCACGGAATAAAATGATATACTTTTCATCTGGAGGGATTTGGGTTTGAGTTTAGAGAAAGTGTGTCGGCACAACTACGCGTGTCATAATAATGTGCTTGGAAGAAGCGAGGCCGCAGAATGTAGCAGAACTATAGGGACAGAAGGCCCAGCCAGAGGGGCCCACCAGCCCACTCGCATTATCGGAAAGGGATTGGGTATAGATCTGCATGTAACTCTTTCTCTCTCTGTCTGTGTGTGTCTCTCTTCCCCCCCCCCCCCTCTGTCTCTGAGTGTTTTCTTTTTTAATTTGGAAAAAGCATTTTTTTTTAAATGAAGAAGAGGATGAAAACGCCCGAGAGCCCCCATCGAAAGAGTGTTTCTTTGCTTGACTTCGTTATCCTGGGGGGGGGGGGGGGCAGAGTACACTTTTTTCTAACAGATGTAGACGTGAGAGGGAGGGTTGGGGTGGGGGGGGGAGAGAAGAAGAAGCAGAGGAGAGAGAGAAGACAGAAGAAGGAGAGAAACAGAGAGAGAAGGAAAAATGACGGAATAGAACCGCTTCTCACTGAAATTCCCTTTGATGTTGACAGTCATAAGCTTTTTTTTTCTTTCAAAGTGACTAGATGTAGCTCTACTATGTTGTCAGCCCGGTCTTACTATTGTCCATATTTGTCAGCTGATAGATTGTACAACACTGCACCTGTTACATACACTAGTAATCCATTGGTTGCCACAGTTTGTGGGATATACCATAGTAATAGCGATTTCGCCTATATATGGCGTTCCTTGTGTAGGTGGAAGTTGTTCTGCTGTTGTTGTTGCTGCTATAATAATAATATGATGATGATGGTGATGATATTAATGGAGTACATTATCTATAGCACACATTTCCATAACATGAACCCGAAGAGCATTACAATGGATTAGTAACAATCTCGTTCTCTCTCTCTCTCTTTCTCTCCCTCTTTCCCCCTCTCTCCCCTCTCTCTAGTTTTTCTACCCCTCTCTTTCTGTCGCTGTCTCTGTTTCTCTTTCCCTCTCTTTCTCTCTCTCTATCTGTCTGTCTCTGTTTCTCTTTGCCTCTCTTTCTCTCTCTCTGTCTATCTGTCTCTCTTCCCCCGAGGCGCTTTATAATGGAATAGTTAACAAGTCTCTCTTTCTCTTATTCTCCGTTGTCTCTCTCTCTCTCTCTTTCTCTCTCATTTCTCTCTCTCTCTCTCTCTCTCACTCGTTTCTGTATGTCGCTTTCTCTCTTTCTCTCTTTCTTTATCTCACTCCCCTCAGAGCCTAATGGTATGTTCTCTGTGGTTGGCCCATAATTCTCATTTTCCATCATTTTGATATTTGCATCGCTCACGAGTAGATTTCATCTTCCACAAGTGGTCATCTGTTGCGTGTACTTCACCAATGTATGCACCCTTGAATTGTTGCACGCTTGGTTGAGTGTGTGCACCAGTGAGTATACGCCCAGCCGGATGAGTGCGAGATGTAAACATAATGGATGCCTGCAGCATATTTTATCATAATGTTATCACGAACGCAGTTCTGTATTGCAGACATAATTTATTATATTGTGAATGTGCGCATGGCCTACTGTGGTGTATCTTTGCATTCTGTATCGGAGGGGTTTAATACTAAGCCCGGAATGGCACAGTGAGCTGCAGGCAGACAAGAAGTGCACGCCATAATTTTCCACATAGTAAATCTGGGAAAACCCTATCATAGTACTCCCTGTCAGACACAATCAGCTGCAGCCAGACAAGAAATGCACTCCATAATTTCCTACATTTTTTCAGTAAATCCGGGAAGATCCTATCATACAAAGCCCGGTCAGACACAGTCAGCTTCTGCCATTATTTCTTGGGTGTACATTTTACTGGTAGGTGGCAACTGGCTGTGACGTTCCGGGTGTAGTATGCTGCGCCCCCCCCCCCCACTTGTCTAAGCCCGCATCAACAGACCTTTATCGGCGAACGAATTGGATGGTGACGTCACGACTTTGAATTTCATTGAGAAAAAAAAAACCAACCAGTTCGCTCGTGGACGAGGCCTCATTAACTCTATGGAGACCATTTCTCTCGTCATGTCACCTTCCAACCAGTCTGTCGATCCAACGTAAATCGGCGAATGCCTGCCATGCCGTATAGCCATCCTCAGAGCTTTGGGGCGTTGAGTGTAGTCTGTTTTGCTTCGGTTTGTTTTTCTTTTGTTTTTGACTCAGACTTGAATTTCTTTCGATTTATAATATGTCAGTCTCACTCGTGCGCGAGGTCATCATCATCATCATCATTGCCTTTCTCACCCTGGATCAGGGTATAGGCCACCAACAAACACCTTCCATCCCTCTCTATCATGGGCCAGCCTCTTTACATTATTCCAAGTCTTTCCGCTTCGTTGCACATCATTTTCTCTGGCTCTTCTCCACGTTCCGCGCGGCCTTCCTCTTGATCTCTTGCCCTGGGGATTCCAGTCCAATACCTTCTTCGTGATGCTGTTTCCTGGCCTCCTGAGAGTGTGGCCGATCCATCTCCATCGCCTCCTACCAATTTCCTCTCTGACTGGGTTCTGTCTTGTTCTTTTCCATACAATTTCATTGCTGACCTTGTCTGTCCATCTGGCAATGTTTTTTTTTCAAATGTTGTTCCAAATTTTGCCACTTTTTATTTCAAAGAGAGAGAGAGAGAGGCGGGGAGAGGGAGAGACAGAGAGGGAGAGAGAGAGACAGACAGGGAGAGAAAGAGAGACAGGGAGAGAGAGAGACAGACAGACAGGGAGAGAGAGAGACAGACAGACAGGGAGAGAGAGAGAGACAGACAGGGAGAGAGACAGACAGACAGACAGGGAGAGAGACAGACAGACAGACAGACAGGGAGAGAGAGAGAGACAGGGAGAGAGAGAGACAGACAGACAGGGAGAGAGAGAGACAGACAGACAGGGAGAGAGAGACAGACAGACAGGCAGGGAGAGAGAGAGAGAGAGACAGGGAGAGACAGACAGACAGGGAGAGAGAGAGACAGAGAGAGAGAGACAGACAGACAGGGAGAGAGAGACAGACAGACAGACAGGGAGAGAGACAGACAGACAGGGAGAGAGAGAGAGAGAATTATGGAAAACATAAAATATACCCATGTTAAACCAAAAATCCCCTATCCCCTGTGAAGTTGACTAGCATAAGCTTTCTTTTTTTAAGTTAATGCCGTGTCTTTATCCTGGGCTTGTTCTCCGTATTCGTCAGCTGGTAGATTGTACAACACTGCACCTGTTACATAGACTTTGCTATTGCTTGTCACAGTTTATTGGATGCATGATAGTAACAGCAGTATGTTAAAGTTAATGGTAATTGCTAGTAGTTAGTATAATTAATTATGATTGATTATTATATATTATACATTTATATTATACATGGCTAACTGAGTCTCCCGGCGTTGCCCGGGATAAACCGGCTTCCGACCTCCACCCCTCTCCGTGTAGGCCTACGTCACTTTTCTCTCCCCAATCCTCCTCTCTCTCTCTCTCTTTCGCTCTCCTTATTCCCCTTCTATGTACCTCTCTCACCCTCTCTCACACACACTCACATTCTGTCTGTCTTCCCCTTTCTCTCTCTCTCACACACACACACACTCACTCTCTGTTTGTCTGTCTGCCTGTGTCTCTGTCTGTGTGTGTGTGTCTCTTGTCACTCTCTCTCTCTCTCTCTCTCGCTCTCTCTTTCTAGTGGGCCATGTACGTTGTTCCAGTTTGGCGAAACTGCACCCAATAACAGAATTGCTCTCTTTAAAGGAAATTAATAAAAATCGTAAAAGCCGAAAATGAACGACACGCGGGGCCGAAATGAATCGAAATTTAAAAAAGAAAACCACTTAAAAAAAATAAAAAATTTGACACCTTAGCATCGGTAATTATCAATGGTGGCGTCATGCGTGTCAGTTGCACCCTGTGTAAACATTTTGAAGATGATCCTGTTTCCGGTTTGGTCAGTAACTGGTGTCAAGCATCCGCCAGTCCTGAAACTATAATTCTAATGTTCTAGGACAGTTGACCCCATTGCATGCGGCTTGGTTTCTTGTGGAAACAAATTAATGATTGACGTATGGCTCTTTGTGACTGTCACAACATCCCAGTATACTTAGCAGTAAGACCCGATGGGTTTAACTATGCCTTAATGTTTGTGATTTTCAGGCACTTACTTATAGATGAACGTAGCCAGATTTTTTTTGTGGGTTTCGGTGAAAGTGAGATTTTGGTTTCTCCGATAAATGAACAATTCCACTGATTTCGTCATGTGTTTATTGTGATATCAAGAAATACGAAACAACGCAATAATGAGCAGAAAGAATGAAGTAATGTAGCGGCCATTTCGAAAAGGATTCTTCACATGAAAATACCTTTTTTATTATTATTATTATTCGAGAAGTGGATTTTTATTCAAACTGGCACAGAATCGCGACACGCCTTTGCTTTTTGACGCAGCTTCCGTCTGTGGTATCTGATTTTCCTCCTAAATTCTATTTTTCAATATTCATCAGTGTTTTACGGATGTCGTAATTGCAGTTCTATATTTCACATGCTACACCCCTTCTCTCTCTCTCTTCCCCCCCTCCCCCCTCTCCACTCTAGTCTACTGAACTGATTGTGTGGGAAGAGAAGGCGCCTCAGGAACTTGCAATTTGAAATAAGAAACATTATTTTTTAAGTTAGCTCATTTAACATCTGTGACACAAGATGCTGCTGAAATATTTGGTTTGGCGACTGAAACAGCAGCAAGTAGCCAATATTTTTTTGGGGGGGTCTGTACGAGATAAGCGCTTTCAACTGCGACACCCCATCCAACCCCCAATTGCCTTCATTATGTGCCAGTACTTTTCACTCACTGCCCCCCTCCCCCTTGCCTTCCCGCCCTCCCTCCCGCCCGAAAAGATAAAACAAAAGGACTCCTATCGCCAGAAAAGATAGAAGTGACGCGAGAAGAGCCACCTACACTCACGGGCACAAACGCCTAAGCTTAAGTTAGATCTTCCACGTATCACGTCAGACCCCTACTCGTATGTGGCACTCACTCACTGATTTCTCCGTCTACTCTGACCAGGTTACCTGACGGAAGATGACAACACTGGTGCCAGCATGGCTGTGGAGATGACCTGTACAGTGCCCAAGGCCAAAGCTCAGCTGAGGCAGCTCATGTCCGAGATGAGTACGTCATTTCTAATTTCTTCTGTCTAGTTCTCTGTGTCTCCGATCACTCTTTGTTAATATTACTGTTGTTAGGGGACCGTTATGTTCTGCACAGTATGCTAGGGCTGGCCTGGGGTCACCACTCAGTATTTTTCCTCTGTAATTAGACCTACGGTCCCGTAATGACAGCCACCTTGAGATATCCTTGCTTTGTCCTAGAAGAGAAAATACATTGGCTGGCCCAATTGTGCAGTTACACAA
This sequence comes from Onchidella celtica, assembly GCA_963931925.1. Taxonomy (NCBI): domain Eukaryota; kingdom Metazoa; phylum Mollusca; class Gastropoda; order Systellommatophora; family Onchidiidae; genus Onchidella; species Onchidella celtica. The sequence continues at coordinate 50,380,152 of OZ007571.1, forward strand.
GTCACCCAGGTTTACTTTAGAGTGGATGATTAGGGGTTGGAGGGAGGGGGGGGGGGGGAGGGTGCAGCGTTTTTGGCAGAATCTCCTCCTATTCTACCGTTCTGTCACTTTCTGTCTCTGGCCGTGCTTTTTCCTAGCACAATGTGACCGTTATCGTGTCCTGTCACACGTACAAATGCAAACTCCAGTTTATAAATGTTCCTTGTCTGCTTTCCACAAAAAATTTCGCGCATTCCATCAATAGATATCCATTGACATCTGGTATATCTCCCGGGACACGGTGGTCTAGAGGCACGGTGCTCGCCTTTTTTTGGATTTTTCTCACAATTTGCCTGTCCTTGATTCTGTGGGAGGTAGGATTGAGCACCTAGTCTTCTCGGATAAGGACGAAAACCTCGGAAGGCCCATGTGCACTTTGGACACGTTAAAGATACCTCGGCAGTTCGAAATCGAAAAGAGCAGGCAGAACAAGCCGCTGCCCTGGCAAAATTAAATAAAATTTATCCCTACCACCCCCCCCCCCCCCCAAAAACTACAAAAAGTAACAACCTCGACTGGTGGTGCACTGTGTCGATGACGTGTCTGCTTCAGTTGTGACTGGGTTGCAATGACACTAAGGCAAATTTCCCAAGTGGGATTAAAGAAGTATACAAAATATATAAAAAAAGAATTAATTTCAAATCTTAACATTGTCCATAAAGAGTTGATAATACTCAACATTTCAATATTTTTATTATTTCTTGTTTAGAGAAACTTAAATTTTGAAGTCAAATTTCTCAAAAGTGATGAAGTCAGGGGAGTTGGAACACCTGCATACTGGGATGAGGAAGTGTATTTGCATAACTGCAGATGATAATTCTGTTTTGGTCAAATATTCTATGAAGTCCTTGAAAAATCATAGCGTATATTTAATTTTATTGATTTAGTGGGAATATAATGGTTCAAATCTTTATTTTCATGCACATAAGCAAAAGTGTATGAAAGACGAGGAAAATATTTCAGGGAAAAGGCCCTTTTTCTTTTCTGTATAACTAGGGCTTTTGCACCTGTGCTGTTTAATGATAGGGCCAGGTGCAGTTTTAAGAAAGGAGAGTTTTGTTTGTTTCGTCACACAGATTTGCATGCAAGGACGCCAATTGTGGACGTCTTCATAACTGATTTGATAATTTACCAGAGCTGTGGAAGTATGCCGTTTCATTGGCCATATGGGCCTCTGTGTATATACTGCAAATTGGCGTGTTTCTGAGACTTGTACTTAAAAATTTCCCATGAATTTCGTGAAGTATTAAAGAGAGTTCGTGAGGATAAGCCATGCAGGAGAATGAAAATTAAATCACACAGAAGATGAATTTTGTACGGGTTTTCCAAAATATAAAGATGTCTGGAGATTCTGAAAAGGGGGTTGGGTGGGCGAGATGATGGCTCTCCAGTCTGTGGTTAAGAACATAACAGGGAGTTTGTGCCAGATTGTGTTAAAATGATAAATAAAAGATTTATATTAATATGCAGCACAGATTTCTTTGTTGCGTGCTATTTTCATTCCTCTGCCCCTTTTTCTTATCATCTGAACAGTCGTTGCATTTGTCATGTTTCCCGATTACTCAGCGCGGATTGCCTGCACCTGTATGCGGCAGATGTGCAACGGACCAAAGATGAGTTGACCGATAACTCATATCAAGGAGCATTTGCCATATTGTTGTATGTGACATTTGGCTGATTTCAGGGTTTTGTCATGAAAGTGGTTCTCTCACTCTTAACTTTATTTTGTAAAAAGTGTCAACTTGGTGTATTTTTTGTGCTCATATTTATGCAAGTTTCGATTTTGATGGGTATTGATCAAAATTCTGATTTTACACAACTCTTCAACTGTTCAGTCCTCAATTTCTTGAAAAGGCCAAAATGCACATACAACAATTTGAAAAATACCTGGTGATATACAAGCGTCCAATGATATGTTAACTTAAGGAAGAATGTAATGATTTGGTTTAATTTTTCCCACAGGAGCCCAGAACTTTGATGTGATAATATTTGCTACATACAGAACTGCCTGCAAGCTGAGATTTATACAGAAACAAACACACTGTAAGTAAGTGGTTGAGATTGCATGTGACATTCGCATCTCTTCATTTCTTGTCCCTGGTCAAGATTTTTAAGTATAATTTGTTTTATGAACATTAAAGAATATTTATTGATTGTCACAATAAGCCATTTCTTATTCCACTCATCCTTGGTAAGTGTTCATGGCCTCAGAAAAGACATAAATTTGTGAACTTGGCTTTTGAAAATCAGAGAATGTAGGTACATCTCCATTACAGTATTCAGAATCTCAAACAGTTTTCCAATTGGAAAGTCTGAAATATTGAAAGGAAAGAGCTCTGTACATCCCGGCCCCTCAGTCAAGGTACCGAAAGGGATTTTTAAAAATCCTTAAGTCTATCCCTATATCTAACCCTAAACCTGTTCCTAAGCCTAGCCATATTCCTACTCCTAAAACTATTTTTGACCCCATCCTAATTGTGAAGCGGACCTACGAAACCCCTTCGTATTGGAAGTTGGACAATTTTCTCTTTATTTATAGGAAGGCAAAGACCCTTTACTGTGACAGTTGGTGAATATAGCAAGGTGTGTTTTCTAGACTGATTATTGTTTTCTACCTTTGCCAGTGTACCAGATTGATATATGGAACATGATTGAAGCATTCCGGGAAAACGCGCTACACACTCTGGAACCCAACAGTGAAATAGACACAGCACGTCTGGAAGCCGTGTTGCACATCGCATTCTCCCAACTCAACAAAAGACTGCCCCAGGCCCAGGCGGTCCATGTGGATAAATGTGTCAGTCTGACCCTCAACTGGCTCATGTCAGCTTATGACAGGTCAGTGCTGAGTCCAGTCAAGAAAACTCCCTTTTTTTTTATACACTTAAAGAAATTACAGTTGTTTTCTTAGGGGGGAAGGATAAATAACTGTATGTATACGGTCAAGATATTTCCCCATGACATGACATATCATCACTGCTGTACGATAATTGCATATGTCAGATATATGCCAAAAGGCAAGTGACTGTTCATTGCATTTTTGAGCATGAGGGCTGTCAGATAATATGATAGAAAATGAAATGTTCCAATAGGAAAAATGTAATAATTTAGTAGAATATAGTGGCAAAAAGCATTAAATGACAGGAAGAGAAACATTTTTCTCGTAATATTTCAAAAAATGTCAAAAGTGACTGAGAAATGCCACTAGCGTAGAGCAGTGATGACATTGAACAAAAGAGTGAAAGGTATTACAGATTAAACATGTTTTGTAATCTATGATAAGCTTAATATTGGAGGATGATTTTAGTACTCATGGATGTCCACAGGAAAATCAAGAGGATGAGCCATCGATGCATGCTCATATTCTATAAAACATGCAGTTATTCAGTAGCATAATTTGTATGCAAATACAGAATTTGCAATTATTGTGAAACCAGAAAAGGTAGATTTGTTATAGAAGTTTCTGTGGCTAAATTTCTTTGAATTGATGACTTGGGATATTAGCTCATTCTGAATTGTGAACTTGATCTCTTATCTTGTAATCATCAGAAATGATCATTTTATGTTTTTTAATTCAGTATTATACAATTTTTGATAGATATCTTGTATTTGATGTTTCTTGCATGTCTGTATACGGGTCGTTGGGGAGTGTTTTCTGCCCCTATTTTTATTTTTTTGACTTAATATTACCAAGTAATGTTTTATGCAGGGAGAATTAAATTTTGTAAATAAGGTTGAAAATGATTCTTACATGTTTCATTTTTGTAGTCAAATATGAGCTTTAAGTTGTGAATGAAATTCTATTTTGTTTAACCCTCTATCGCTCAGACATAGAAAGCCTTGTCCAAAACTTACAGAGCAGGCAAATCTATTACAAACTAGTCAATTAAAATGCATAAATATCAAAATAAATCATGAAAACTCTGCTAGTGATGAATTAGAAAAAAAAAATTAAAAATAGGTTATGTTACCTGCTGCAAATTTGTTGCAAGGGCGCAAAAGGGTTAAAAAAAACATAATTGTATTTGTATGTATTTCTGTCCTCAGAGAATCAACTGGTCATATACGAGCCTTTGCTGTGAAAATTGCATTAGCTCACTTGTCCTCAGGGAAACTGGTTGATAAACTTAGATGTGAGTACTTTTGTGCTTGAGCTCTATTACTCACACTTATAAGATGTTCACTTTCATGGGGCACTTAATGTCACAGGGTACAAATTGTTGTTAGGTTCTCATTGTCATTGTGCATTCCATGTCATAGGGTACTTATTGTCACAGGGTACTCATTGTCATAGAGGACTCATTGTCATACGGTACTTATTGTCACAGCATACTCATTGTCATGGGATACTCATTTTCATAGGGAACTTTCTGTCACATGATACTCACTGTCATAGGGTACCCATTGTCATAGGGTACCCATTGTCATGGCACATTAACTGTCATAGTGTACCTTTTGCCACAAGGTACTGACTGTCAGTCGGGTACTACTGTCACAAGGTAGTCTCTGCCACAGAGAACTGCTGTTACAGGATAATGCTTTCATAAAGTACTCATTAATAGGAAACTCACTGTTATAGAATACTCCTGTCATATATAGTTGCCATGCTGTATTCATGTGATATTTCTTGACCAATTTGAGAAGTATGTGATTTGCAAATTCCATGCTCTAAAAATGATTTCATGAGATTTCATTATCACTCTTATTTTTTTTCCCCCTCAGATATTTTTACATTGATATCAGATACGTATGGTCATATGATTCGGGCTCGCTTTGATGAGTATCTGCGTGACCTACTTCTATTGCCTGCAGCTGTGTATGAGGGGACATCGTTTAGATACTCAGAAGAAGCTTCAAGAACATTCTTTGATTCTGTAAGTGTCCACATTAAAAGCACGCACTAATTTCATGATGAAATACAGAACCCTCTTAGGGCTAGCAAGTTTGGTGCGTGGGGGCGGAGAGTCAGGGATCCACTGTAGACCATCCATGAGAGACCTAATGATCATTTTTTTAATTTCATAAATTTTATGACAGACACGTTCAGTGTCAGTCAATCTATGAATCATGTTTTCTTACTAAAGGGTGTTCAGTAGCAAGTTTTGAAGACATTTGCCATCGTTTTTGTTTTTTTTTCTTGTACTTTGTTTGCGATCCTGTAAATATTAGGCCTCCGTTGTGTCTCCTTCTCTGCAAATTCTGACCAAACTCTTTACAATCCTAACCCAGATCTATGTCAGTTGCAGTGTGAATAGTGCCTCTTATAATGTATATATCGAGGGTGGTTAACCAGAATGTGTTATATGGGGACCCAGGTACCAACTGGGTTTGAGTCATGTTGGAATTTTGGGAGAAAATTTCTGTCCCTGATCCTATGTTAGGTAGGCTAGAGCACCTAGTCTTCTCGGATATGGATGAAAAATTCGGAGGACCAATGTGCACATTGCACACATTAATGATACCTTTGCTGTTGGAAATCGAGAAGAGCAAACCTAACAAGGCCACTGCGTGGGCGAAATTAAAAAAAAGACATCCCTACCACAAAAACACACAAAAACCTTAACAAGAAAACTGAAAAGAAGAAAAGTGAGGTGTAAATGGCCAGAGCAGCGAAACTTCTAAAATAATGACCTAACACACAGAATGTGCAATGTCCAATTTTATTCATTGCTCTTAAATGCCTGTAAATATCCAAGACATACAGTGTGTGAATTTTTTTCATAACCCAATAAAACTATTCATTTGACTGTGTTGAAATCATTGCCATTATTTGAATTTTCATCAAGATTACAAATTTCAAACTCGTTTTTCTCACTTTGGCTATTTTGGACATAAAACATTCTGGTTGCGAACCCTTGATATAGGTCGTGAAATTTTGTATCAATCTGAAACTCATCAGGCTCCTAAAGAATTACTTTGTAAGCATGATATAGGGGCAGCGGAGTCAGTTAATTGTTTCCATGATTTTTTTTGTTTGTTGACTGGAATTTCCGCAAAGCCTATGCCATTCTTCGCACTTCCTATAAGCTGGATATATGACATGGTATATCTTTGTTCTCTCTCAGAACCCAGTGACTGTCAATGATTTCCTGTCTGTAATGATGGCCATCCCCGGCCGCCAGTCTCTCATGTGGTTACCTGCCCTGAACAGAATGGCCCATGTGGAAAATGGTGAGTTGTGTCCCTTACATGCTTGTTCATTACAACAGAATTGCTGGGACTCTCCGCCTGCTGAGTCAAGTGACAGGCAATGGTTTTCATGTCCTTACATCAACTGTCCTTATGTGAACAGGAACATTGGTTTCATCAACAGTTTCTCAGATGTGAGTGAATCTGGTGAAATTGGGCTCAAGATGAGAGACCAAATTCCTGAGCAAACTCCTCCGAAGAGAGAAAAAGTCATTTTAGATGGCAATTTGAGATTTGCTTATAATGAGAAAGATTAATTATTTTTCTGCATTCAGTTAAAATATTTTGCTTGAAATTGTCTTAGAAATATTTTATTTCAATTTTTTTAAAGAGGTATGTATTTACCCTTAGCCAGATTTTGATCGGGGGGGGGCAAAAAGTGAATAAAGAGAGAAAAGGGAGACGAAAGGACAGAGAGAGAGAGAGAGAGAGACTACTCACAATTTATCACAAATGGTACAAGAACTTCCATAATTTATCAGTTTTATGATGTCTATTTCATATTTAATATATTATTTTATTCTTCAGTAATTCACCCAGTTCAGTGTGAGGCATGCCGACGGGCATCCATCGCTGGCTTCCGCTACAAATGTCGACGTTGCTGCAACTACAACCTTTGCCAGGATTGCTTCTGGAGGGGCAAAACTTCTGGTAACCACAGCAACGATCATGACATGAAAGAACACACATCCTATGTAAGTCTTTGTGATCTTTGATGGTAGGCTGATGTTAGGGGAGTGTTGTATTTTACATTATAAGCCATTGCTGAACAGTGAACACTACTCTGTATAGATATAGATAGGCTGCGATACTGTGGGGTACAGGACAGGAATTTCTGGGATCAATTTCTGACTTTGTTTGGCTTTTAAGATTATTATTCAGAGAAAATGACACAGATAAGCCATAATCCACAACTGGGCTTCCCCTATAAGCTTCTACAAGTTGGTCTTGGGGGGAGGGGGTGATGGTGGTGGTGTTACTTATATAAACTTATATGAATATTGTACTAGCGTTGATCTGGACACCTGAACAAAGAATGCATTTCTGACAGATATTTTCTCTGGCAAAAAGATTTTGAAAAAAAAAAAAGAGAGACTGATTTAGTTGGAGTAGTGGTACAAAAGCCTTATTTGAAACATGTTGGAGTTGCTATATATGTCCACTGTACAGAGTAAGGCGTTATGTCTGACGGATATCCCTTTTCTTGAAATGTCGCCTTGTTTTGAAGGGCATCATGTTCCATTGGTGCCAAGTGTTAACTTGTATGAATTTTATTCCAGAGGTCTGGGTCCAAACAAGTCGGCCGAGCTATCAAGAAATCCTTCGACTGCGTCCCGTCCAAATCTGTGAATTCGCAGTTGCCACATTTTCCTGACACGCCACAGAAGACATTGGATTTGTCTTTCATTGTGTGAGTACATAGCAGGCTGTTCCGTGATTCAACTACTACAGGTTAATGATAAGATCCAGTATTTGGTTATTATGTGTTCATAAATGCAAAGAAAGAACTGTTAAAATCCAATGCAAAACTGTGACATATTTTTCAGATCAGGGGGATATTTTTTTATTTTTTTTTTCAATTTTTTAAGTGAGTATAAATTATTTAAAACATTGTCACATGATTATGACATTTTACTGGCTTACCTAATTATTATAGTCAGATGCAAATTAGAGCCACTGATTTTACTAATTTTTTAGAATGAATAATTTTAAAAAATTATAAAAAAGCATTTGCAGAAGGACAAATAAGGTTGAATTAGTCATGTAGATTCATTTATCCATTTTAGCAAATTCTTTCTGAATTTTTTTCCCGTTGTTTTTCATAGTTTTTTGTTACTGCGATGAAGGTCCCCAGTAACTGACAGCTAATTTTAATTTTCATTGATTTAGGATTTACTGTGTAGTTTTTCTTGTTTCTTGTGTCATGTAGAAAAGGGCTTTGTGAAGTAGAGCACATTATTTTTTACCACACTTTAACTAATGTCTATAGTACTTGACATCACCACTGTACTGCCTTCTTCTAGCTCCACTCATGAGAAAAACCCAAGATAAGACCACAAGATGGCATAACAAAGTGTCTTAAGATATTTTACCTCTGGGAGGAGATTTTAAAGTGTTCAAAAGTTGAACTAAGGCTAGGTGTGCACATGTGCATGCAGTTATGTCACATTCCTGAAAACCTGGATGAGTGAATGGAGATACGGAGACATTGGAGAGTTACCAGGAACAGGAAACTAAGAGACAAAGGCAATATGACAGCAAGTTGCAAGTGCGCACCTAGCTTAACTCATTCACTACCTTAAGCTGAATATTCAGCTAGCGGATTTTTGCTTCGCTATGAGTATTCGGCTTGAGTAGACTCCAACTTTCCTACATTGATACGTAAGCCAACTTTTTGAAATGTCGAATCTTATCCTCTTTCATTGATTTTCCTATACTTTAATGTATAACATGTTATGTTTTGTGTTCATACTGAGTGAAAGAAATAACATCTGTGAACCACCCCTAAATTTCAAACTAGATAGTGTTGAAAGTTACTGTCCACATCCACAAAAGTTACCGTAGGGAATGAGTGAATACTTTGTGAAGTTTCACCACAGTATTTTACAAGTGATTTTCTGGAGATGTGTTGATGTGGAGACGGGAGTAAAGCGCTACCAAGGTGACTATGTGTTAAAAGCTCCCAGATGTACACCAAATAACTGTTTGAGATTTCTGCCCCTCTATCCTCAGTCCACCCACACCTGTTCCAGTACATAATGGCTTCAAGGATCATTCCAGCACACATTCCCTAGACATTGCTTCATTACAGAACAGTCCACAAAACAGGAGGTAAGTAGTCAGAAATACTGTTATGAAAAATGCTGTCATCAGGGGACCACAGCCTTATTACAAAGCCGAGCAGAGAGAATACTGAGTTATTGTATTTACTGTTTAGCTTCAAATGTTCAGCTTTGAATGCCTGTATAATGCAAAAAACGCATGTTCAGGTTTGAGGGCATGAAGGATATAAACGTAGTAAAGGGAACGTGGGATTTAAATGCTGCGGCTAATCTTGATTAACTGTTTCAAGACATATCATGAGCTTGTTTGTTTGTTCCTTCTCCATTTTCTGAAAAACTGGAGATCTTCTAGTATGTAGAAGAGATGTAACAAATGCACACTTCGGCACTTGTTTAAAATGGGTGGTGGCTTTTTTCAAAGGGAGTGTTTATTGGAGCTACATGATCAATATTACCACAGCGAGAAACGGGTAGCCCCAGTAATGTTTCAGGGGTGGGGTTATAGTCGCAATAAACACTCCCTTTTATATTGAGTGACCTTATATAGTTTGATTATTAAGGCTATATGTAGCCTATATAAGGTCACCCTTTTTCAGCCTGTTTCACAGTTTCGATTTATTCTAACTTTTTATCATGGCTGTAGTAAAGAGTCCATTGCCTAATTACAAAGTCTGATAAAGGAAATACTAAGTCGTGGTCATTGCTTGCCTACAGCTTAACTGTGCAAAATGCTATGATCGCCTTAATAACCAGCATAATACTAAAGCTGTGGTTTCTCAGTTGACCAAAAAAGTGGAGTAGGAGCAAACAAGAACTGAAGTCGTGATAAAGAGCCAAGCAGCCGACAAGGCCAATAACACAGTAAAAGAATGAAACCTCGGTATGGAAAATTGCTGATTGTTTCCCTTTAACGTGAGCAAAGTGTCCGGTGTTATTGTGTAGAATAACTTTGTGTGTCTGTGAGCAGACCAAAAACGCCTTATCTGAAAACACCCAGCAGTATTCACAAAAAAAAAAAAAGGAAGACATCGCAGTCTGTTTTTCTCAGAAATTCATAATTTTATATATTTAAGGGGCTGTCTTCAACAAGCACTCAAGACCACCTGTTTTTGCGCTGTTTTCAAGACATTAAAACAATTTTTTTTTAATTTGTTGCACTTGAAATAGACTGATGAAATGTAGCATGCCTACAGATGCAATACTAGCGCCCAAAGGAAAAAATGGCGTAACTGACAGCACAAACTTTTTGTCCATTATTGCATCTGATGACAGACAGTCACTTACGCTGGCTTGCCACATTAGAAACTACTAATTCGGTAGCAGATTCGTCTGTCTGCCTTTCTTTGACATGAAAGAATTATGTGTGAGACAAGTTCATAGAGACAATAAAGAAGAAAAGGGCCATTCTGTCAGTTACTTCATTTTTCCATTGAGGGGCAGAATATTACTGTGTGTGCATATTTTATTTGTTTTGTCATATCTTGAAAATTGAATTTTGTCGTAATTTTCCCAATTGTTCCACTTAACTTTCTTTGTAACTGTTGAGGGTTGGCATAAAATGTGTTGGTGTCTTTTTTTGGTGCTGTTGTCTTTGTTTAGATTTTTGCCCCGTACCAAATATAGGATTGTCATGTCAAACAGATTTTCTAAGAGATAAGATAAGATTATCTGTATTTTGTAAAATGTATACTTCTTTAATCCCATTTGGGAAATTTGCTTTTGTGTTATGGCACCCAGTTACAACTGGAGCAGGCACGTCGTCGCCACAGTGCAGCATTTTTTGTTTTTTTTTGGGAGGGGAGGGAGTGGGATGAATTTTGTTTTGATTTTGCCCCGGCAGCGGCCTGTTCGGCCTGCTCTTTTCGATTTCCAACTGCCAAGGTATCTTTAATATGCACAGGGGCCCTCCGAATTTTTTCATCCTTATCCGAGAAGACTTAGTACTCGATCCTACCCTCCAGTAGAATCAGGGACATGAAAAGATGAGAAAAATCCCAAACTTCCAACATGCCTGCACCGGCCGGGTTTTGAACCCGATACCCTTGGCATGAGAGGCGAGCTTCTTGCCTCTAGACCACCTTGTCCCCTAATAATCACTTTATTATCCCATGAAGGAAATTCTCGTTCTCAGAGAGTTTAAAAGTACACACATTGTACACACCTCTAACACATCATTACATAAACATATAATATCTCATTCAATAAACTCAATAACAAGCATACAGGAAGTGACATGTTCAGGAATCTTAGTGAAATATGCCACACATCTAGCTAAGGCAAAAGTTAATAGAAGTAAACAGAAGCTTTGGGAAGAGACAGAGCACTAAGATAATAATAATGCAGAGAAAATATGAGGTGATTTAAAGTTTTTGTGTCTAGTTAGTGCTCAGAAAAGCAAGGCGGCCGGGAGTGAAAGAAGGAAGAAAGAGAAATGATCAAGATGGGGATCGCGACCTCTGCACGTATTTTGTCTGAATCTAGCTGAAGCAGTGTTTCTCACCTTTTTTTTGTCCCGCTTCCCACTTCAGTGTTCCAAACAAACCTGTGCCCCATCATCAGGGGACAAAGTTAGTGGACAGCATGACGTATACAAAGAGATTCCGGCTAGGCTGCGCATAACCATTAGTCGCACATCTGGTAAGTTCAGTGGGGACACGGTGATCTAGATTCACGGTGCTCGCCTCTCATGCCCAAGGTACCGGGTTCAAATCCTGGTCGGTGCAGGCATGTTGGAATTTTGGGGATTTTTTCTCTTATTTTCCAGTCCCTGATTCTTCAGTAGGCAGGGTCGAGCACCTAGTCCTCTCCGATAAGGACGAAAAATTCGGAGGGCCCGTGTGCACGTTGCGCATGTTAAAGATACCTTGGCAGTTGGAAATCGAGAAGAGCAGGCTGAACAGGCCGCTGCCCGGGCAAACTTAAATAAAAAATGTATCCCTACCACCCCCTCCCCCACCCTAAAAAAAAACCCGCCGACCGGCGCTGCACAGTGGCGACGACGTGTCTGCAGTGACACTAAGGCAAATTTCCCAAATGGGATTAGAGAAGTGTACAAAATAGAAAAATATTTTAATGCGAGCTAAACAACGAAAGCACCAACTTGGCATTAACAAACAACAATTTATCTGTCAAGTTAAGTTAAAGTACACTGTGAAATTTCCAAGAAAAATCCCAATGCCCCATTCTGAAGTCCCATACCCCACTACAATATTGCCATGCCCCAACTTGAGAAACACTGAGCCAAAGTGTCTTAATGAGATGAATTGTGGGGAACAAAAACGATTTTCTGTATCTCTTCCCCTGGCATGTTTCAGTATCCGCAAGTTGACCACCAGTTCAGAATCCTGCAGGGTGGACGATGAGCACAGGTTGATAGCCAGATACGCAGCAAGGCTGGCTGCTGATGAGAACAAAGCTGTGAGTAACATAATACAGTGTTTTGTGGGCTGTTACATGTTGTTGCTAGGCTGTTCCTTTTGCTTGTTTTCATTAATGACGCGTTTGTTGTTATGAGTGGCGTTATTTCTTTGCTTGATTGAAGCATGTGGTCTTGGCTGTTATACCAATCACTGTTTCTTTCTATTATGAGGTCATGTGGAAAAAATGCAAATTCTACTTTAAACGAAAAAAATTCTGTCTGCCTCTCTCTCTGTCTGACCCTCTTCGCCCCCCTCACGTTCTCTCTCTCTTTCTCTGTTCATCTTTGCCCTCCCCCCCTCTGGCCTGCTTCTCTTTCTCTCTGTCTCTCTTGGCTCCCCTCTCTCTCAATGTCTCTCTATCTCCTCCTTCTTTGTGAAACTCTCTCTCTGTCACTCCCCCTTCTCTCTCTCTTCCTCTTTGTCTCTCTGTCTCTCTGCGCCCCCTTTCTTTCTGTCTACCTCTCTCTCCCTCACACCCCCACACCCCCAAATCTCCTTCTGTTACGTTATCTTTTTTTTTATTAATTCATCTGTCGTTGCCCACTCTTTCCTTCATGCACATGCAATGTTTCCCGGACATGAAGACTACGTCATTATGAGCACACTACACAGGCCTGGCAGCGCCAAGGCAAACTTGATGCCATCTTGTGTGTGTGTGGACATTATCATGGAGCGTCGATATGGAGAGTTGTTTAGCTGTCATAACCACGGCTGTAATCGATTCAAGTGCTGTAAACAACAAAAGTGGCCATGACGATATATCGTCTCCTGCATGGCATTTCCATATAACGTAATATCGTACTCGGTCATGGCTTTTTCGTTTGTTTTGTTTTGTTTTGTTTGTTGTTGTTGAATTGATTTCTCTAGGGGAGCATGATAAGGTGTGCGTGGGGGGGAGAGGGGGGGAAGAGAGAATGGGGAAAGAGAGGGAATTGAGAGAGTGGGGAGAGAAGAGAGAGAGAGGGGGGAAGAGAGGGAGGGGGGATTGGGGAAAGAGAGGGAGTTGAGAGAGTGGGGAAAGAGAGGGAGTTGAGAGAGTGGTGAAAGAGAGGGAGTTGAGAGAGTGAGGAGAGAATGGGGAAAGAGAGGGAGTTGAGAGAGTGGGGAGAGAATGGGGAAAGAGAGGGAGTTGAGAGAGTGGGGAAAGAGAGGGAGTTGAGAGAGTGGGGAGAGAATGGGGAAAGAGAGGGAGTTGAGAGAGTGGGGAGAGAAGGGAGAGGGAGGAGAGAGAGAGAGTGTGTAAAAAGAGAGAGAGACAAAGAGGGGAAGGGGAGAAACAGAGACAAAGACAGAGAGAGTCACACATACAAAAGAGAGTAGGAAGAAACAAAGACAGAGAGAGAGAGAACGAAAGAGGGAGAAACACACACACAACGAGAGCAGTATCGGGTGTTTCACATAACATATTATTTCTACTATTCAGGAAGGCATTAATTATGTTTGCGGCTTCTTCTGACTCATTGTGCTGTGCAGTGCAGATCTGTTATAATGCTTCGGGCATCAGCAGAATGATGCATCGATAGTACTGTGGTGAAAAAATTTCGGAACTGTCTTCATCAAAACGGCAGCAACAGCAACGACAAAACAACTGTCCTCCCTCTCTCGGCCCCCTTTCATTCTCTTACCCATTTCTCTTTCTTTCTGCCGCCCCTCCTCTCCTCCCTCTCTGTCTCTCTCTCTCTCTCTCTCTCTCTCTCTGTCTCTCTCTCTCTCTCTGTCTCTCTCTGTCCTGGCGATTACCAACCGTATTATTTCTTCCAATTACGCGTCGCCGTTTATATTTCGAAGCCCTTTGATCTTCTGTCCTACTCCAGACTATTAATTCTTCAACCATCTCTTGATCTCTCCCACTGGTCAGTCATCCCAATTCACCTTTCATAATATCTCTCAGTTTTCTTTATGGCAGTGTTCTTTCTTAAACACTTTTCTTCTCCTGGAACCTCATCCCTGTCTTCTCATGTTTTCTTTAACATTTATATTTGTTCCATGTGATCTCTTTCTCTCCCCCTCCATTCCACGTATTGTTCAGTTCTTGGAATTTGACTTCCGTGTATTTCTGACATCGTATTGCAGTTTTCTCAATTTATTTCATTATTATTATTTTGAATGTACTTGGCCTGCGATTGAGGGTGGAAGTGTATGATCGTATAAATGGGCTTGGAGCCTGTGCATGATCTAATGTAATGCTCTGGGATCGAATATTGTCAGGTTTTGGGAGGTGGAGGGAGAATGTCCAGTGATCTTGCTCCCGGCCGTATGGGAGGTAGGACTGAGTTAGGAATATGCAGCAAAAACAGATTGCACCTGGCTGATTTTAAAAGTCCGTTTGATTATTTTAAATTACATGTATAGGAAACAGTTTTCAGGGGGGTTTAAAACATCATCATCATCGTCATCATCGCCATCATCGTCATGATCATCATCATCATCATCATCATCGTCGTCGTCGTCGTCGACATCATCATCATCATCATCATCGTCGTCGTCGTCATCATCATCATCATCATCATCATCATCATCGTCATCATCATCATCATCGTCATCATCATCATCATCGTCATCACAATCATCATCATCGTCATCACAATCATCATCATCATAATCATCATCATCATCATCGTCGTCGTCATCATCATCACCAATGACACGAGCATAAAACAACAACAAACAAATAAAGGAAGAAATGTTGTAAGGATGGAAGACCTGTGGCACTTGATAAGTGCGATATAAATAGGAGCACGGTGTTTAAAACATCAGGCAATCGATTTTAATGATTGACTTTTTAAATATTGAATAAATCAAAATAAGTGTTATTATATTATAATTTTACTTTTTTTTTTTATATTTTTTTTTTTATTGTTTTATCTGAAGTCAACACTGGTCATCAGCAGATTTTGTCTTTCAGGGTTTGCCTTTAAATTTCTTTGCCACGATATTAGATGAAAGTTTTCGAAAAAAAAAAAGCACGAAAGAAAGGGCGTCATCTCCATATCGATACCCACTATTCGTATTTAGCTCTTTGGGTGATTGAGACTTTAAGCTCAGAGAGTAAAACAGGACAAAAACGATGTGAGTGAAAACGAAAAAAATGCGATAGGGCGTCATTGTCTTTCTGTGTGCAATGGATCACTTTCAATTTGCGTGATCCCAATAACACCCGGCAATCCCGAACTGATCCAAACGGCAGCCTCTTTTTTTTACTATAAAACCAGCGTAAACCGAGATCTTTGTTTTCCGGTACAAAAACCGCGGTGGTTGTCATGTTTTGAAGATCATTGGCCCTAAAATCGTGATGACCCTCCTGGAACTGGCGCTGTGTAATTTCTGTTGTGCCAGGAGGAACTGCAGCCTTTAATTTTTTGGGGTTCGTAAATGTCAAGTGGGCCTTAAAAGCCTGGGCAAACATCGTTGTTAAGTTCAGACCTGAAGCTGCTGTATTATATAGTCCCTATACATTTGTCCGTAATTAACGAAGCAAAATATTGTTATTTGCGCTCTCTATGTTTAATTTCCCTTTTCTTCTTTTTTTTTTCTGCCCATCATCTTCTTTGGGAGTTCCGTCTTCCATAATGTCTTTCCGTGCCGCCGCAATCTCATTTTATGCTCATAATTTCGTTTTCTTCTAACATTTTTGTTGTTCTTCCCTCTTCTGGTGTGGTGACGACCTTGACCTGTATGTTTCTGCATCATACTGTACCGAAGCTAAAGGGTGAACATGTAAGCATCCAAACTCCGTGAGTACGTTGCCAAAAATTATGAAATTCTCTGTACAGCCTCAATTTTTGACGACAAATTTTATGGACGATTTTGGACAAAATTTAGTCTTTAAGTTGTCCACAACTTGTTTGGCCTGGGAAAGAGAGACGGAGTTTCGACGAGCAGAATCATCGAAAAGTGTGACCGGAAATTTCTTTCTTTGCCTCTCTTTACAAACTTCTGAAACGCAGCCTTTAACCCTATTTTACATTCGGTTGGGGGATGTTAGGATGAAAAGAGAGGGTGTCTGAGGTCTGTCAGACCCCGAGTGTAAAATAGGGTAAAACATCACATCACCAAAAATACCACATTTCTCTGAGACAATCGGCCATCTAGTTCTTTTTAAAAAAAGCAAAACAAAACAGAAAATTCTTTCCATGTTTATTGATTCTTAACAAAACAAACAAAGAAGCAAATAAAAAAAAATCCTGTCTCGCTTTTGTCTGTAAACAATACTGCACACATTTGCATTGGGAAAACTGCGTGCAGGTGAGTTAGTGCATACTGAGTAATTATTTTCCAGCCACTATTGTTGCATCTTTGTGTGGCTGCGGGTGGCCAAAAACCATTTATCCTTTCCCTGTCTGTCTATCGTTACATAATAATACATCACGCAGTCATTCTCAGATGAAGATTTCTGTCCCTCGTTTTCGTGGGCTTAGCAGCCTTTAGCTTGAGCGATGAACGGACCGCGAGAGGTCTCTGGGTCGAATCACGTCCAGAGGTGAGCGTCGAACCTTACTGAATTCTTGACGTGTCCTTAAGGCACTCCAACGTTATGCGGCCTGGCGGGATTTCAGTTATCTGAAATGGCCGTTTTGTTTTGGAAAGAGACATAATCTTGACGCTGAAATGGCCTCCTTCTTTTGAAAAGTGACGTAATCTTGTCTTTGAAATCGCCTTTTTGTTTTGAAAAGTGACGTAATCTTGTCTCTGAAATCGCCTTTTTGTTTTGAAAAGTGACGTAATCTTGTCTCTGAAATGACCTCTTTATTTTGGAAAGAGATGTGATCTGGTCCCTGAAATGGTCTCTCTGTTTTGGGAAGAGACGTAAAACCCCAAGAAAAACAGATAAGATACAGAGACTTTCAGTATACCCCTCTCAGACATACGACAAAATTCTCCAGGGTCTGATAAAAGTAGTGGGTGATGATGGGAAGGAGCAGATAAAAGACCCCCCCCCCCCCAAAAAAAAAGGTCACCCACTCACTGTATTGCCTCCCGAAATAGGTTTGACAACCTGTTTTCCCATTATAACGTCTAGACTGCCTGTTTGCTCACGAGGTAAATGTTTGTACATTGTGTTACGTTGGGCAGCGGTGGTTGATTGGTCGGCGCCTGTGGTAGGGTCTCCTTCAGCCTGTCCTACCATTCTGGTATGACATTTTGTCTATAGCGGTGTTCCTGGCAGTGGGGCGTAGGACTTCAGAATCGGGCGTACGGATTGAGAATGGGGGCGTATGGACTTTTCATAGAACTCTTAATTTCATAGTGTATAAATTTAATTAGTACTTAATTGTACAGATAAACGGTTGTTTTTTTTATGTGTTTAGGTCTTTATTTAAGGAGGTTTCGCTGCCCTTGGCATTTACACCTCACTTCTCTTTTTCTTTTCTTGTTGTGGTAGGAATTCGTTTTTTTTTTTTTTTTAGATACTTGCCCGGGCAGCGGCCTGTTCGGCCTTGCTCTTGTCGATTTCCAACTGCCAAGGTATCTTTAAGTTTAACGTGCACACGGGCCCTCCGAATTTTTCTTCCTTATCCGAGAAGAT
>OZ007571.1:50403108-50430608 GCA_963931925.1 Onchidella celtica
CCCTTGGAAATCCTTACAAATTTACGTCGAACTGAGGTAGGGATGCTAGCAGGGTAAATTTTGTTCACCTGTGCAGTCATTTTATTAGCGGCGGCTATCAGAGAATACACGGCGGAATGCACTGGGATATTGTTCGGTTCATTATGATGCCTTGGCTGGCACTACACGCCACTGACTTCCCACGGTCCCTGGTACCTACCTGTATTTAAAGCACCCCCGGCTGCAGGTCTGACGAAGGGGGTATATCATAATTATTGATAGGCAGTCTTGCCCCTCCTGCCCCCGTTTTCTTTGCCATTCCCCCCCCCTCCCCCCCCCCCCCTTCCATTCGAGCCGGTTCAGAAGTTGTATGTACACATTGTACTACAGGTGTCCGGTTTTGCCCCCCTTAACACCTAGGAGGTTTTCACTAGCCAGGCCGATTTGCCATCCATCAGAACTTGACAAGATCAAAGCTTCCAGTCTACCGAACTGCTAGTCCCTTAGAATGACAAGTTTGTAACTGTCTTCCGTCAACTTATGAGAAATTGATGATCGAAGTTTCAGCTTTTAGTGATACGATTTTTTTTTTCTTTTTAGTAATACTTACAAATTGCACACCGAATTTTGCTTGATAAATTGGTCCACAATAAAGAAGGCCCGTACAAGTAGTGTGTGTAACTCAGTTCAGCCAAGAGGTGGAGATAGAACCTAGAAATTCTTAGGGTACGTGCTGTCAGACAGGCGTAAGATGGGGAAGGGGGCAGGTAATGCATGTTTCACACCCACCTACCCGCCCCCGCCCCCACCTCCTCAAACCAAGGTCAGCCGAGGTTCACTGACACTTTCAAGTCTCCGTCGGACGCGCCAGTTGACTCGTTGGCGTATCAGTTTTCCATGTAAACTCCGTTAATGATAGGCTTCTCTCCTGTGCTGAACATGTGTTTTTTTTTCCCTTGTAGACAAGTGTTTTGTTCCATGCAGTTTCAGACAAGTGTCGGACTGTTAAGTTCGTGGGATCGCCTCTGTGAACGTGGATAGGCCCGTGACTTTTCTCTGAGGTGTTTGCCCCCAAAAGAAAAAGCTAGAAAATTTAGGATACTTGTGATTTTGGCAAACGAACACTTGGGTGTCATTATTTTGTGAACGATTTTGTAGTAAGCCTTGGACGTCAAAGAATTTGAATTGGCATTGTTATGTGTGAACATGGATGGACCTGTGTTTTTGTTTTTTTTTCCCTGAGATGTTTGCTCGAAGAAGAAAAATCCAGAAAATTGGGGATAGCTGTGGTTTTTTTCAAAGGAACACATGAGTGTCATATTTGTGAAAGATATTGTAGTATCCGGTGGACTTTAAAGAATTTGAATTGACGTAGTCATTATTATTATTGTTATCATTATATATTATTATTATTATTATTATTATTATTATTATTATTATTATTATTATTATTATAGGGCCATTAGCGATCAGTTTTCAGTGTGAATTTATCCGAGTCGAGTCCCAAAGAAATGGTGAAACAATTAACAGATTGACACTTTATTATATTAGGTTATTAAAACATTCGATTTGTCCATAACACGCGTTTGCTGAAGAGTTAAATTCATCTTGTGTCTGGTGATGAGTTCGTTCAGCAAATTTTGGAATCAGTTCTCCATGTATGAACTCAGTGTTCTTGCCCAAGGTTATGTGAAATTTGATACTTCATTATATTTGGGCCAAGAACAAATACTTGAGAGTTAAAGAGTTAACTCAAAACTGATGTGTTATTCCCGATTAACCTTTTGTGTTCAGCTCTACGAAGTATTTTTGTAATAAAGGGTAAGATATAACAAGAGTTTGTGTCATTTGTCGAGATCAGCAAGGGCAACGAAGCGAGGAGAAAAATTAATACAGTCTTGGGAGAGCATTATTTTCATTAAGGATGCGAATGTTATCGGACCCGAAGAAAGGCGGGCGTTTGGATACATGAAAGACTGAGGTGGAACTGAACTGGGACTGAGCACACATAAAAAGGTCAGTATTACTCACCTAAATGTTCAGCTTAAAGTATTTTGTATGTTCGATATTGGCGATTTTTGTAACCCTCCTTCCAACAACCCAGTCTCGTTCGTTCCTTCCCTTCCACACGTACACACGCACTCGCTGTCCTGCACCCACAAGCAGCGGCAACGGTTTTTTTTTTCCCTGACAGTGTTATTTTCGTGTCTGAAGGAAGGAAATCAAATTTAACGCGCCCACACTATAGGAAATGTCAAATAATAATGGCAAAAAATGGAGACAGCTTTTGAGGGGGAAAGAGAATACGAGAGAGAGAGAAAGAGAGAGAGAGAGAGTGGGAGAGATTAAGAAAGAGAGTGCGAGAGCGGATGAAAGAGAATGAGTGAGAGAGAGAGAGGGGGGGGGATGAAAGAGAGAGAGAGGGGAGAAAGAATGAAAGAGATAGAACGGAGAAGAGAAGGGTTGAGAGAGAAAGAGGAGAGAGATTAAGAGAGAGAAGAAAGAGAGAGTGAAAATGAAAGAGAGAAGGAGAGAGAGAGTAAGAGAGAAAGAGTGAAACAGAGAGATAGTGAGAGAGAGAGAGAGAGAGGGAGATTCTCGTAATCATCAATACATCAAAGGTAACAAGACCAAGGCTGCAGTGCAATGCTAGAAACTCGTGTCTTTTCTCTGTCATCCCCAGCACTTTGTATACCGAGTATGTCATCATTCAGTTTAGCCAGGGCCCGCCTTCTTCACCGCTGATCATAAAGTAGTTTTTACTTCAAACATCGTATCTCCCGTCTCTCTTCTTGTGCTGATTGCCTCCCCGAGTATTAAATGCCGTACATGTGAACTATCCCAAGACACGAAGACTGGCAGCATTTGGTCCCTTTAGAATGACGAGGTTCTGTTTCCACTCTTTGGCTGAACAGAGTTACACACTACATACTATTTCTACTGGCCTTCTCCATTGTGTGTCAAAAAGTATCAAGCAGATTCTGTGTGTAATTTGTAAGTATCACCAAAAACAAAAACAAAAGGAAAAACAATTCCTTGCCCTGAAAGCCACGATCTCATGAAACTTCAATCCTTGATTTCTCAAAAGTTGACGGGAGTTAGAACCGTGTCATTCTAACCCTCTAGTGCCCAGTGTATCACAATTGAAATAGGTCACCTGGATCAATAATGCATCATATTTGAGACACTTACTCTTAAGATCTTCCTATTTTATTAAGAAATAATTTTTCCAATTACATAATCATATTTTTGCAATAATTTGACTATTTAAAATCAGTTAAGCACATTAATTCAGAAGTTTGGGGATTGACATTCTCTGTCTGGGGACTAGAGGGCTAAGGGGACGATTTGATAGTCTGGGATGAACACCGCGGTAAGCGACACTTCAGTGTAATTGTTACAGCCCTGTTCGTCAAACAACTTTGCAATCGAATAATCATGTCATAGGAAATCTTGGCCTGGCTTTGCGTACCACATTGGGAAGTTTTTAGCATAAAATCTGCAAAGTTGTCATTTTTCCGGAAAGTGCAGTGGAATTTTGAAAATCACCGTAGGGTAGAGTATTAAAGGCATGTATTTGACACAGTTCTTTATTTAGATATCTCTCTCTCTCTCTCTCTCTCTCTCTCTCTCTCTCTCTCTCTCTCTCTCTCTCTCTCTCTCTCTCTCTCTCTCTCTCTCTCTCTCTCTCTCTCTCTCCCTCCTACTCTATCTCTCTCTCTCTCTTTCTTTCTCTATCGTTGCTGTGTCTGTTTGTTGGCTGTCTCTCCGTCTTTCTCTCTATCGTGTCTCTGTCTCTCTTTCTCTCTCTCTGCCTGTTTTTTTTGTCTCTCCTGTGTCTCATCCTGTCTGTCATCTGTCTGTCTCTCTCTTTCTGTCTCGGTCACTGTTTTCTCGTCCGTCATTCTTTTATCTTGTAATGCAAACATCCTCCTCTCTTGATAGCTTGCTCCTTTTTTATACCCTCCAATCAGCATAGATCCATGATGTCCCAAGCACTTGACATTTTACCAGTATCTTTGTAGAGCGTGTACTCTTGTGCAACGTCAACTTAATCTGGCATTTGTTGTTTTTTTTAAATTTGCGGCAACGGATTTGAGAGAAGCGTCTTGATTATATTTTTCTGTTTAAACTGAATCGATATTCACGACCAAGTACATGCCTGTATGTGTTATCAGCTAAAGTACATGTTATTAAGAAAAACAAAACAAAAAATGGTTGGATGGTTGGGGGAGTATTTCATTGTGGTGCAGTTTGCGTTCCCCCCCCCCCCCATTTTTTGTGTTTTTTGTTGCCTTTAATGTACCATGCTTATCAAAACTACAGGAATTCATTGACCATGCTTATCAAAACTATAGGAATTCATTGACCATGCTTATCAAAACTATAGGAATTCATTGACCATGCTTATCAAAACTATAGGAATTCATTGACCATGCTTATCAAAACTATAGGAATTCATTGACCATGCTTATCAAAACTATAGGAATTCATTGACCATGCTTATCAAAACTATAGGACTTCATTGACCATGCTTATCAAAACTATAGGAATTCATTGACCATGCTTATCAAAACTATAGGAATTCACTGACCATGCTTATCAAAACTATAGGAATTCATTGACCATGCTTATCAAAACTATAGGAATTCATTGACCATGCTTATCAAAACTATAGGAATTCATTGACCATGCTTATCAACGCTATAGGAATTCATTGACCATGCTTATCAAAACTATAGGAATTCATTGACCATGCTTATCAAAACTATAGGAATTCATTGACCATGCTTATCAAAACTATAGGAATTCATTGACCATGCTTATCAACGCTATAGGAATTCATTGACCATGCTTATCAACGCTATAGGAATTCATTGACCATGCTTATCAACGCTATAGGAATTCATTGACCATGCTTATCAAAACTATAGGAATTCATTGACCATGCTTATCAACGCTATAGGAATTCATTGACCATGCTTATCAAAACTATAGGAATTCATTGACCATGCTTATCAAAACTATAGGAATTCATTGACCATGCTTATCAACGCTATAGGAATTCATTGACCATGCTTATCAAAACTATAGGAATTCATTGACCATGCTTATCAACGCTATAGGAATTCATTGACCATGCTTATCAAAACTATAGGAATTCATTGACCAAGCTTATCAAAGCCACAGGAATTCACTGACCATGCGAAAGAATTATTGCCATAGCAGTTTGATTTATAGCGACATCCTATAATATTATATTGTAAAACAGGCGTGTGTATTTCCCGAGATTTTTGGATAACTGATCCGAGTTTGAATATAATTATGGTTATCGTGGCTGGACTCAGCGATTTCAGTACACCATGTCCGCACTAAAATGCGTATTTCCCAAGATTTTGGCAAGCTGAACGGAGTTTGCATTTATATTATGTTATCTTGGCCGCATACAATGATATCGCTCTAGGAACATCGTGTGTGCAATAAAACAAGATGAGTAAACGCGTATGCAGTTCTCAAGATTTTTGATAGCTGAAACGTCTTTGAATATCTTGTTACCTTAGCCGGACACAACGATGCCACCCTAGGAATATCATGTACGCACTAAAACAGGATGGTCAATTAACGCATGTACTAGTATTTCCTAAGATTTTGGATCGTTTAACTATGTATTGTGCTATCTTGGTCGGGCCCAACGAATATCATAAATGTGCGCAGTAAAACAGGATGATCAAAATGCCTATGTATTTCCCGAGGTTTTGTATAGTTTAAATAAATTATAATTATGTTCTTGCCCGAACCCAACGAACATCATACATGTGCGCAATAAAACGGGGTGATCAAAATGTCCATGTATGTCCCAAGATTTTGGATAGTTTGAATGTATATTATGCTTATCTTGGCCGGGCGCAATGATATCGCCCTTAGGCCGTGGGAGTAAATCCGTTGATAAGGAACGTACTACATGTACTAGAAGCTGGTAAAACATCCTCGTTAAATCCATTGGGAGACCGGCTGTGCGTCAGTTAATGTGAATAGCGATAAGAAGCGGCGGGTGTGTATGTAAGTATCGTGTAGCAATCAGTGTAGTTTATGGAGGTCCAACTCCTGTGGGAGATGACACAGGTATCTGAATGTACATGAAGGGTCTCGGGGGACCTGCAGACCGCCCATGGAGAGAAAGGTCACCATTACCGGAGGGCAAGGAGGAAGAAAAATCTGGAATCTCCACCATGTTTCGGTATTGTGCATCCTTCCAAACACCGGCCCTGAAATTCTACAGAGCTTTGTAGCTTAAACGTTTGCTTTTGTTGCACCCCCCCCCCGCCCCCTCCCCTATTTGGCCTCAATCCCCCTCTCTGACTTTTTTTCTTTCTATCTCTCTTCCATCCATGTCTGTCTCTCTCTTTCGGCCTGTCCTTCGTTCTCTCTCTCTTCCTTTTCAGTATCAGTCTTTCCTTCTCTCTCATTGTCTGTCACCTTCTCCTCCCCCCCCCCCCCCTCTCTCTCTCTCTCTCTTAAAACGGGTAAAAA
Source organism: Onchidella celtica (assembly GCA_963931925.1). NCBI lineage: Eukaryota > Metazoa > Mollusca > Gastropoda > Systellommatophora > Onchidiidae > Onchidella > Onchidella celtica. The sequence continues at coordinate 50,409,619 of OZ007571.1, forward strand.
GAAAAGGCCCCCAAAGTACTTCTAATGGGTAAACAGTATTTTTCAGTACAAAAGTCACGAGATGAAGAAGACCAGCAACTTACAACTACAGTGAAAAAAGAAAATGTAATCTATCACAAAAATTACTCCAGCCGAAAGGACTCGGAACACTTGTGAATAGGGTAAAATAGCAACGTACGAATCGGTTAATTAAATGAGAAAAGTGAGGTGGACGGCTTGATCATTTTTTTTTTTGTATTTGGGTTGTGTGTTGTGGTAAGATTTTGTTCTATACTTGATGTAGAATGAGATGATCTTCGGAATGAAGTACGTCGAGTCTATTGTATGCCACTGAAGATAATGATAGCAGAATGTGGTTTCTCGTGGGAACGAGAGTGTTCTGTCGGGATGAGCCTGGAGGTGAACGTTGGTTTACTTTTGTGAGAAATACGCCACCTTGTCGACACAAGAGCGTGTGGACAAGTCGAGGCAGGGATGTTGCATGATGTGAAGGGGCATGGCGACTCAGATCAGCACAGTATTGTATCTTGTGTTACGTGAAGTTGCTACTGAAAATGAAAAAGGGAGTAAATCGAGGGATATTTGCCATATTGCTGTAAATGACATTTTGCGGATTTTGAGGTTTTGTGGTGAAAATGTTTGTATCACTCCTAACTTCGTTATGTATAAGAGTCATTCCAATCGGTTAAAATCTTTGCGAAGTATGTATTTGTGACGCAGTGTCCTCTGATTTTACGTAACTCTTCAGAGGTTCGATCTTAATTTTCTCGAAAAGACAAAAATGCACGTAAAACAATATTGAAAATACCCGACGAAATATATATTTGCACTACGTGGCTGAATTGGGTTTTGTCTGTATAGCGAACAACTTTCAAAGTGTTATCATTAGGATTTGGAATACGTTTAAGAAGCTTTTTGTTGATGTCATGCCCACAATAGCTAATTTGGGAAACTGGCCACTAGTTGATAACAATAACCCTACCGTCAGTATTTCGGCTGGATGGCCCATATCGTTGGCTCGTTGGTCTAGGGGCAAGGTGTTCGCTTCTCATGTCGGAGGTACCGGGTTCCATTCCCGGTCGGTGCAGGCCTGTTGGAATTTTGGGATTTTTCCATATTTTCCTGTCCCTGATCCTATGGTAGGCAGGATCGAGTGCATAGTCTTCTTGGATAAGGACGAACAACTCGGATGGCCCGTGTGCACGTTAAAGATACCTTGGCAGTTGAAAGTCGAGAGGAGCAGGCCTAACAAGTTCGGCGGCCCGGGCAAAAATTAAAAAACAACAACAAAACAACTGATCCCATACACCCACCTCCCCCCCCCCCAACCCAAAAGCCGCCCCCCCCCCCCAAAAGCCGACCGGCGCTGCACTGTGGCGTCGACGCGTCTGCTCCAGTCGTAACTGGGCTGCAATAACACTAAGGCAAATTTGCCAAATGGGATAAAAACAAAGTATACAAATACAATAAACATAAACCCTGTCAATGCTGAATATCACTAGATCTGATGGTTCTTTTTATTGAATACACCTGTCTTTCAGCCCAACTTACCTGTAGGTCGTCTTTTCTTCCTCGCGGTCTACCATGTGAAGTTCACAGTGCCAGACTGAGAAACACCGTAAGTGGTGCCACTTCTGTAACAAAGTACCGCCGCAGGGTGTCCCTGTGATACCTTTCCTCTATCTGGGGGGCGCGAATCTGAAGACAAATTAAGATAAGCGCAAATGAAAGTTTGAAATCGAGATAGTCGGCGATCAAAACTGAAACGCTCGAGACTATCTGAAATGAGTTTTTGCTTTTATCAGTATTATAAATTACCTTTAAATTGGATTTTTTTTTGTCTATTTGCCAGGTCGTGGGTGGGGAATGGTGCGCGACTGGAAATGTTCAGTTCCGATCTTAAGATGAACGTAATGTTAACATTTTTAGAGCTTCCAGACCCAGGACGGGAAATAGACACTAGGCTGGTACTAGTCCTGTGGATTGGTATGTCTTTTGGTGAGTTCTGTGAGTGGCCAAGAGGGTGAGCAATAGGAGTGTAGGTGGAAAGGTAAGACAAGGTGGGTGGCGGGGAGAAAGTGAGATCGTGAGAGGGATTGGAGGAGATGGATAGATGACACCAGGAGTGAACGGATAAGAGGTAGGTGACAGGGAAGTGGGGTTTATCCCGGGGGGCCAACAGCCTTAGGCTGAAGCCTCGAGAAACCAAAGAACTCAACCCAGTGGGGTCTAAAGGTACTTGAGTTACTAGGTAGTGGTCTGTGGAGGGGGAGATTGGTGAGTCGGGGGAGGGTATTTACTGACGACGCGTGGGCAGTATGAGATATACTGAGTTGGAATGAGGCAAGAAGTAGTGAGTGCAGAGGGAAAAGATTCGGAGGAGGGGACGGGAGACATGAGAAACAGGCAAACTGTGAGATGGTGATAATGAAAGATGACAGTACTGAGGGAGGTTTGCTAACGCTGGCCGGGTAAGTGATGATAATCTCGGATAGATCAGAGTTATGAAGGGAAAATAAAGTAGAACCAGACCCGTCTTAATATCATTATGGTCCACTGAGCCGATTCTTGTGTAATGGGCGGGATTTTCTTCCTCGTTTCAAAGACAAACCCAAATTTACATGTACATGCATGGGCCCCCTGAACCTTTGGGGCCCCTGATCAAGTGCCTAATGTGCCCATGTGTTGAGATAGCTGTGAGTAGAACAATGATTATAAGATGCTGGAAACGCAAGGTCGGTTGGAATTCGGACAAAAGGAGGATTTTTGGTGCACTTTCTCTTGGTGTTTATCAAATTGGACATACGCACGTGTTTAAGGTCTTGCGGTAGGTATGATATTGGTAGTAATGTTTATATTATAATATCTGGTTTTGCGTGTGGAAGATTTCAGTGAAGTATGATCTACACTGGCTTATCTGTTTATCTGCTTTTGTGTGTGTATGGGGAGGGGGGGGGGGTTATCAGTCTGTATACGTTTCATTTCCTCTATCTGTGAGTGTGATTCAGAAAAATCGCTGTAATCTGCTTTCATCTATGGTAGTCGCTGCGGGCGGTAGGGTCTGTCCAGATAACTCGACATGCTAATCAACTGAAGACATCGTCCGGTAGTTTCTACAGTGTTGTATGTGCATTTTTGCCATTTCGAGAAAATGAGGACTGAAAGTTGTGTAAAATCGGGGCCAAAACGCATTCTCTCGAATTGATAACACTTATACATAATGAAATTAGGAGCGAGAGAAAAACTTTCTCGACAAAGCCTCAAAATCGACAAAATGCCGCATACAACAGTATGTCAAGAACCGCTCTATGTATCAGCAGGCCGAATGCAATGTGTGTGCGCTCAACAATGTTAGTATTATATTTTTGTAAAAAAAAAAATTTAAAAAGTCGCTATCTCGTAATTGACACGGCGTTTTTAGATACTGTTTTGAAGAAATGATTGGATCTTGAAAGAGATTGGAGCTTCCACCCCGGTTGACATTTGATTTTTTTAAAGATCTTTTTAATGAGAAGAAAAATTCTAGACATGTTTACCGTATTTAAAAAATAACCGCCGCAATTTCAGATTTCGATTTCCCTGAAGAAACAAATTACAGAGGTTCGCTGGCACAGAAAACGTATTGACCTGATTGATGGACTGAGGGCCCGGAGCCAACCAGAGGTCGCCAATTAAAGAACAGATTGATGTTTTCATACACGGGATGTTTGTATTTATTGGCGTGACCTGGGTGTTTGGAGTAGGGCGGTGTGACACGGTCTTCTGGCAAGAGATTAAAGGGTTTTTTTGGGGGGGTTTTCAGTAGAAACGCATGTCCTTAAGTAGAAAGTTCATCATAGGGCTCTGAAGTGTAATTACAAAGCCAAATAGACAAAATAATAAGTTGTGTTCAGTGTCGCGATGTGGGTTAGATGGGGATATTTCGACTGACACTCTTTCGAGGTCCGCTCCCACAATTGACGGACACACAAAAAAAAATACTTGCACTCTAAAAACTAAATAAATCAATTGCTTTGATTTTTAGCAGAACTGTAGGGCAGTTTAATTACAGGAATTAATGTAACAAATATAATTATAAATATAAATATCAATTCAAAGGCAACTGAATCTAACTAATGAAACTACAGCTTTCTATAAAGACTAACGTATTCAATCTAACTACTTGCAGGTCATATGAGTTATATGCCAAATAGAATCCGCGCACGTGGCGACGGATATAACAGTTTAAATTCTATTAATTCAATGAGACATGTTATGATATGGACATTTCCTCTAGACACGCCATGGAGAATGCTTGTACAACCATGCGTTGTCTGGCGGTAGCTCTGAAACTGTCTTCAAAAGTAAGTAGAACGGTTCACTTTCATCATTACACATTAGTATGGACTCTCACCATGAGGCCCTCACTGGGAGTGAGAGCGCTGGATGTAAACGCTGTGGGTTTATATCAAACCAAGTAGCTTAGGCTCTGGAGCTTTAAATCAGGCTCCTCACAATGGACTCCCCAACTGCGTCTCTATGTCTCTCATCTGGCTGAGGACTATCGCCGACCACCTCGTAAATGGATTGTCTACATGTGGCCCAGAACTAAGTTCTGTATGGCCTTAAATACTGGACTGCATCTGCAGCTTACCGTCTAATTCCTGGATTGTGATTGGTGCAACCACTTCTAGCTCAGCTGCCGAACTGAGTTATTTTAAGTAACAGCCCTACGCAACGACCTTGGGTCGACATCAAAGGTCGAATCACTCAAGACAATAAAATGTAATTTTATAGCAATAAATTCTTAACATGTTCAAAACCCCGAGCTTTTACTCTGGATCACGGATTTTCTGTACGTCAACCGACGTCTCAATAACATTTAATTCCTACTCACCCCTTCCCTCTCTACTAAACCTAGTTCAAAACACGAGATATAAAAAGTGCTCAGTCATGCACACCTACGCTGTCCGTCTATCCTTCCCCACACCTTCTGTCTATCTATTATAAAAAAAACTGTTCAAAACAAATTGTTTACGAGACCAAGTTATGCTGGCTCGCACAATAATTACGTTTGTAAAAATTACTCACTGCTCTCTCATAAAAATTTAGTCAGTGGAAACATTTACGAATTAAATCTATTCTTGACATTCAGTGTTCATCTAGGATTAGAATGTTTTTACCAGCACATAGTTACGACCCCCAGGGTTGAGGATAAGGACGGGGTTAGGGATAGGTACGTATACGTACCCGCCCTTAGCGCAAAACGCGCTGGATGCGTACGTACCTATAACAACAGCCAGCTATGTAAAATACCAGGGTCCCCTTGCAACAGCTCTTGTAGAATAACCTACAGACAGACATTAAGTATTAGATGCGCCGTTTTCATAACATTATTTAACCGTCGGGAAATTACAACAAGGAGTCTGAATTGTGGAAATGAATAGGAAAACATGCTACAGTATTGTGTTTAGGTCTTTATTTCAGGATGTTCGCTGCTGTAGGCCTTTACACCCCTACTTTTCTTGTTGTGGTAGGGATGAGATTGTTGAGAATTTTGCTCGGGCAGCGGCCTTATTCGGCCTGCTCTTCTCGATTTCCAACTGCCAAGGTATCTTTAACGTGCGCAGCATGCACACGGGTCCTCTGAAATTTTCGTCCTTATCCGAGAAGACTAGGTGCTTGACCCTACCCGCCACAGGATCAGGGACGATCTCTCCTCCCCCCCCCCCTCCCCCAATCCAAAATGCCTGCACCCGGTACTTTCGGCATGAGAGACGAGCAGCTTGCCTCGAGGCCATCTCGTCCCCTACAGCCTACAGTCTTTGGATGGATGTATATATATATATATTATATATATATATATTTATTATATATATACGGACGTGTCTGTGTAATCGTCTGTGTGCAAGATTGTCTGTCTACCAGCGCATTATACACAACACTGAATAATTGAGGACTTTGGAGGCTTGGTATGAACAGCTTGACATTTTGTTTGCAAATCGCGTCTCAACCAGTGCTGCTCTGGAGCTGTCATCTGAAATGCCGCTCTTGGTTGTTATCATGGATGCGATGAAATAATAATAATACGTACAGTTTTGTTCCGTGGAACCTTCCCTGTAGACGTGAATATCAGCAAGTTTTTAATCTCCCAGGACAGTTTGTTGTCCTTTGTTAAGTCGTAGTATAGGCTATCTGGCCTTTCCAACCTCGTCTAGGCTGGAATTGTTTAAGACGTGAATATCAGCAAGTTTTTAATCTCCCAGGACTGTTTGTTGTCCTTTGTTAAGTCGTAGTATAGGCTATCTGGCCTTTCCAACCTCGTCTAGGCTGGAATTGTTTAGATTCAGCTTAAGAATTGGAAATGTCACACGTACATTGTCATAAGGTTAAATGTTTGAAATGCCGACCTTGTCTGTTTAATGTGAGTTATCCTTTATAGATGGCATCTATAAAGTATGCATCTTGGATTTTGGTGATGTCTGACACCCTCTGACCCCCCCCCCCCGACCCTCAATTGTACGCCTTTCATATGCTTGGCCTCAAACCCGCCCCTACCCCCCCCCACCCTCAATTGTACGCCTTTCATATGCTTGGCCGCAAACCCGCCCCTACCCCCCCCCCCGACCCTCAATTGTACGCCTTTCATATGCTTGGCCTCAAACCCGCCCCTACCCCCCCCCGACCCTCAATTGTACGCCTTTCATATGCTTGGCCTCAAACCCGCCCCTACCCCCCCCCCGACCCTCAATTGTACGCCTTTCATATGCTTGGCCTCAAACCCGCCCCTACCCCCCCCCCCCATCCCCCAATTTTCTTGTTCCCTCTGTCCCCTCTCTCTGCCTTTTGTGTATCTCTCTGTTTCTAACTGTGTATCTCTGTCCCTGTCTCCCTGTGATTTTCTCTGTCTCTCTCTGCCTTTTGTGTATCTCTCTGTTTCTAACTGTGTATCTCTGTCCCTGTCTCCCTGTGATTTTCTCTGTCTCTCTCTGCCTTTTGTGTATCTCTCTGTTTCTAACTGTGTATCTCTGTCCCTGTCTCCCTGTGATTTTCTCTGTCTCTCTCTGCCTTTTGTGTATCTCTCTGTTTATCTCTGTCCCTGTCTCCCTGTGATTTTCTCTGTCTCTCTATGCCTTTTGTGTATCTCTCTGTTTCTAACTGTGTATCTCTGTCCCTGTCTCCCTGTGATTTTCTCTGTCTCTCTCTGCCTTTTGTGTATCTCTCTGTTTCTAACTGTGTATCTCTGTCCCTGTCTCCCTGTGATTTTCTCTGTCTCTCTCTGCCTTTTGTGTATCTCTTTGTTTCTAACTGTGTATCTCTGTCCCTGTCTCCCTGTGATTTTCTCTGTCTCTCTCTGCCTTTTGTGTATCTCTCTGTTTCTAACTGTGTATCTCTGTCCCTGTCTCCCTGTGATTTTCTCTGTCTCTCTCTGCCTTTTGTGTATCTCTCTGTTTCTAACTGTGTATCTCTGTCCCTGTCTCCCTGTGATTTTCTCTGTCTCTCTCTGCCTTTTGTGTATCTCTCTGTTTCTAACTGTGTATCTCTGTCCCTCTCTCTCTGTGGTTTTCTCTGTCTCTCTCTGTCTTTTGTGTATCTCTCTGTTTCTAACTGTGTATCTCTGTCCCTGTCTCCCTGTGATTTTCTCTGTCTCTCTCTGCCTTTTGTGTATCTCTCTGTTTCTAACTGTGTATCTCTGTCCCTGTCTCCCTGTGATTTTCTCTGTCTCTCTCTGCCTTTTGTGTATCTCTCTGTTTCTAACTGTGTATCTCTGTCCCTGTCTCCCTGTGATTTTCTCTGTCTCTCTCTGCCTTTTGTGTATCTCTCTGTTTCTAACTGTGTATCTCTGTCCCTGTCTCCCTGTGATTTTCTCTGTCTCTCTCTGCCTTTTGTGTATCTCTCTGTTTCTAACTGTGTATCTCTGTCCCTGTCTCCCTGTGATTTTCTCTGTCTCTCTCTGCCTTTTGTGTATCTCTCTGTTTCTAACTGTGTATCTCTGTCCCTGTCTCCCTGTGATTTTCTCTGTCTCTCTCTGCCTTTTGTGTATCTCTCTGTTTCTAACTGTGTATCTCTGTCCCTCTCTCCCTGTGATTTTCTCTGTCTCTCTCTGCCTTTTGTGTATCTCTCTGTTTCTGTGTATCTCTGTCCCTGTCTCCCTGTGATTTTCTCTGTCTCTCTCTGCCTTTTGTGTATCTCTCTGTTTCTAACTGTGTATCTCTGTCCCTGTCTCCCTGTGATTTTCTCTGTCTCTCTCTGCCTTTTGTGTATCTCTTTGTTTCTAACTGTGTATCTCTGTCCCTGTCTCCCTGTGATTTTCTCTGTCTCTCTCTGCCTTTTGTGTATCTCTCTGTTTCTAACTGTGTATCTCTGTCCCTGTCTCCCTGTGATTTTCTCTGTCTCTCTGTCTCTCAGTTTGTCTTTCTCTCTCTCTCGGTCTGTATTTCTCTCCCCCTGTCTCTGTCTCTCTGTCTTTCTCTCCCTGTCTCTGTCTCTCTGACTTTCTCTCTCCCCCACCCCTCTCTCTCTCGTTCTCTCTCTCTCTCTCTCTCTCTCGCTCTCTCTATCGCGCGCGCGCGTAAATAATATAAAAAATATATTGCACCGTCCGCGTTAGCTAGATATTCTGAAGCTTTAAATGGCATTTTGTACGAATTATTTGGCTGTTCCATTAGAAATATAGCATGTACTTGATTTGTATGTATAAACCTACAACATAGCCTATGTTTGATTTGTATATAAACCTACAACATAGCCTGTATTTGATTTGTAAATAAACCTACAACATAGCCTGTATTTGATTTGCATATAAACCTACAATCTGTTTTTGTTGAAACAATAATATAAATAAAATAATAAATTATGTGAATATGAACTGTGTGAATGTGTACGTGGCTAAATGTCATTTGGGACACACACAGCCATGTTTGCCCGCCCCACCTCACAGTTTGTTTATATTTTGGTGTGCGGGGTGTGGAATATCTATAAACGTTTCTTTTATGCCGCCGGCACGCGCAGGTGGTCGTTTTTCCACTGAGGAAGTATTACGCTCTGTCACCCCTTGTTCTTTGGTTCCTGTTTTCTTTAACATCTTTGCATTTATTCATTCATTTTTTTCTTCTGTCTTTCTGTCATCTGATATCTGTCCTCTTCTGTCTTTCACGCCTTGTTCTTTTAGCCCAATGTTCTTGATCTCTTTATAAACATTTAATCATTTATTTTGTTTCTTCTGTCGTTCAGTCATCTGATCTGTCCTCTTCTGTCATTTACACCTTGTTCTTTTATTCCTGTTGATCACTTTATATACATTTATGCCGTCACTTTTTTTTTTGGTCTGTCTTTTTGTCATTTAATCTTGTCTTTTTCTATCCTCATGATGTTCATTTTCTGTCTTTCATCCCTTGCATGCCAAGGGTTCACACAGGTCCTTAAAAGTCCTTAAAGTCCTTAATTTTCATAAAAGAAAAAATAAGTACTCAAAAAGTCCTTAAATTCTGAAAATGATGTCAAAGTCCTTAAACAGTCCTTAAAATGTGTGTTTCAGTTAAAACATTTGAGATTCAAATCTTCCAATTGCACATTGGATAATTGGTACTTTGAAATAACTGAACTTTTCAGAGTTAATTTACTACATTTGAACTCTGGATACAGCAACATTTCGTTTCGATGACTGCTGCACACCACTTGTATAGTTGTAATATTTCTTGGTCACAGGCACAAACGTCCTTAATTTGTTTACTGTGAGTCCTTAGAAAGTCCCTAAAAAGTCCTTAAAATTAGTTTCCAGGACTTTGTATGAACCCTGCTTGCCTTTCTCAAGGGGGCAACTGATGGGCGCGTCAGGTAATGTCTGCTTCTGTCCTACCATTCTGTTATAGTCTGTCTATCGTCTTGTTTCTTCCCAGCACAATGTGATCGTTATCGTGTCGACGTTCTTTGTCCAAACTTAAACTCAAATTCAAACCTTTCTCAGACCAATTTCCCCTCCACTGTTTGTCCTTGCTGAAATCTTCTCTCGTTTTCTTCCTTCGTCTTCTCATCTTCTGTGTTCCTTTGGCCTTACTCATAGTGCATTAAAAATCAGCTGTCAGCAGTGTTCCCTCTAATGTTCAGTAGTCAGTGACCTCGAAAAACTCATATTGTGCAAATTCTTTTTGCTGTGACACAGCAGGTAGTTTGGTGCAGGCTTCTGGTATGGTGTCCTGTGTTCAGCTCTTTATTTAAGGAGGTTCTCTGCCCTTGTCATTTACACCTCACTTTTCATGTTTTTGTTGTTTTTTTCTTGTGCTAGGGATTCGTTGTTTTTTTCTTGTGCTAGGGATTCGTTGTTTTTTTCTTGTGCTAGGGATTCGTTGTTTTTTTATTGTGCTAGGGATTAGTTGTTGTTTTCTTGTGCTAGGGATTCGTTGTTTTTTTCTTGTGCTAGGGATTAGTTGTTTTTTTCTTGTGCTAGGGATTAGTTGTTGTTTTCTTGTGCTAGGGATTAATTGTTGTTTTCTTGTGCTAGGGATTCGTTGTTGTTTTCTTGTGCTAGGGATTAGTTGTTGTTTTCTTGTGCTAGGGATTAGTTGTTTTTTTCTTGTGCTAGGGATTAGTTGTTTTTTTCTTGTGCTAGGGATTAGTTGTTTTTTTCTTGTGCTAGGGATTCGTTGTTTTTTTCTTGTGCTAGGGATTCGTTGTTGTTTTCTTGTGCTAGGGATTAGTTGTTTTTTTCTTGTGCTAGGGATTAGTTGTTTTTTTCTTGTGCTAGGGATTAGTTGTTTTTTTCTTGTGCTAGGGATTCGTTGTTTTTTTCTTGTGCTAGGGATTCGTGGTTGTTTTCTTGTGCTAGGGATTCGTTGTTTTTTTATTGTGCTAGGGATTAGTTGTTGTTTTCTTGTGCTAGGGATTCGTTGTTTTTTTCTTGTGCTAGGGATTAGTTGTTTTTTTCTTGTGCTAGGGATTAGTTGTTGTTTTCTTGTGCTAGGGATTAGTTGTTGTTTTCTTGTGCTAGGGATTCGTTGTTGTTTTCTTGTGCTAGGGATTAGTTGTTGTTTTCTTGTGCTAGGGATTAGTTGTTGTTTTCTTGTGCTAGGGATTCGTTGTTTTTTTCTTGTGCTAGGGATTAGTTGTTGTTTTCTTGTGCTAGGGATTAGTTGTTTTTTTCTTGTGCTAGGGATTAGTTGTTGTTTTCTTGTGCTAGGGATTAGTTGTTGTTTTCTTGTGCTAGGGATTCGTTGTTTTTTTCTTGTGCTAGGGATTAGTTGTTTTTTTCTTGTGCTAGGGATTAGTTGTTTTTTTCTTGTGCTAGGGATTAGTTGTTTTTTTCTTGTGCTAGGGATTAGTTGTTTTTTTCTTGTGCTAGGGATTAGTTGTTTTTTTCTTGTGCTAGGGATTAGTTGTTTTTTTCTTGTGCTAGGGACTACTTGTTTTTTTCTTGTGCTAGGGATTACTTGTTGTTTTCTTGTGCTAGGGATTAGTTGTTTTTTTCTTGTGCTAGGGATTAGTTGTTTTTTTCTTGTGCTAGGGATTAGTTGTTTTTTTCTTGTGCTAGGGATTAGTTGTTTTTTTCTTGTGCTAGGGATTAGTTGTTTTTTTCTTGTGCTAGGGATTAGTTGTTTTTTTCTTGTGCTAGGGATTACTTGTTTTTTTCTTGTGCTAGGGATTAGTTGTTTTTTTCTTGTGCTAGGGATTAGTTGTTTTTTTCTTGTGCTAGGGATTAGTTGTTTTTTTCTTGTCCTAGGGATTAGTTGTTTTTTTCTTGTGCTAGGGATTAGTTGTTTTTTTCTTGTCCTAGGGATTAGTTGTTTTTTTCTTGTGCTAGGGATTCGTTGTTTTTTTCTTGTGCTAGGGATTAGTTGTTTTTTTCTTGTGCTAGGGATTCGTTGTTTTTTTCTTGTGCTAGGGATTAGTTGTTTTTTTCTTGTGCTAGGGATTAGTTGTTTTTTTCTTGTGCTAGGGATTGGTTGTTTTTTTCTTGTGCTAGGGATTGGTTGTTTTTTTCTTGTGCTAGGGATTAGTTGTTTTTTTCTTGTGCTAGGGATTCGTTGTTTTTTTCTTGTGCTAGGGATTGGTTGTTTTTTTCTTGTGCTAGGGATTAGTTGTTTTTTTCTTGTCCTAGGGATTAGTTGTTTTTTTCTTGTGCTAGGGATTAGTTGTTTTTTTCTTGTGCTAGGGATTGGTTGTTTTTTTCTTGTGCTAGGGATTCGTTGTTTTTTTCTTGTGCTAGGGATTAGTTGTTTTTTTCTTGTGCTAGGGATTCGTTGTTTTTTTCTTGGATTCGTTGTTGTTTTCTTGTGCTAGGGATTAGTTGTTTTTTTTAAAGAATTTTGCCCAGGCAGCGGCCTGTTCGGCCTGCTGTTTTCGATTTCCAACTGCCAAGATATCATTAATGTGTGCAATGTGCATGTCACAAATCCCAGACTGGGAGATGTAATAGTTTATGTCAGGACAACAATCACGAACAAACAAGTTTAACACTTAACAGAACAATCCATCAGACTCACACATTTATTAAACATAATTATACAGATAATAGCGCAATTACATACATTATATTATTGCAATTAACTGCCGTACAACGGCCTTATTCTCACACACACTCTCCCTCGGATCCACAACCCGGTAGTTACTCCTAAAGGCACTTCGGCCTCAGCCTCTCCCCTCAGGGTCTTAATAGCACATTAATAATTCACTGGCACCGCAGTCTCTCAATATCACCTTCCTATTGTCATACACCTTAGCACTCCCCTAGTACCTCAGCAGGGCAATGACACATTATCATTTCAATAGACATTATCATTTCAATAGTACATTATTAGTTCACTAGCCCCTCAACATGGTAATAGTACATTATCACATTCACGCTCATATCTACGTCCCTGTGCGTGGCCTGACTGCCACGACTTTATGTGCCTCTACTGTCCTGCACCGACAGCCTCACTTCTGGCCTCTGTGTGGCCTCCGGCCCTATGCTGGCCTATCACCGTAGGCGGCGCTCTTTGGCCCGACCTCGGCACCAGTCATCACTGGAAAGACTCTCTCACTAGTCTTCTGACTGCTCCCCTTATGTTCGCCCACTGGGCTTTCTCTTTCTAGCGTCCGTTCAGTAGGACCTTCTAACTTGCAGTGATAGTAATACAGCGCTTTCGCCTCATTCAGACCCCCCCCCCCCTACTCACAACAGCACGCTTTAACTTACTTGTCTACGTGCGTTAATTTTACTCTCTTCCTTTCACGTCTTTCCCCACTTGTCTGCCGTGAGCCCTTCTTACTCTACACCCGCTCTGTAGCAATCCCCTTAATTGCACTCACTCCACTCGTGACATCATCCCCCACCCCAAAAAAATTAATGCAATTAATTTCAAATCGCATCAAGATGAGTGTCAACGAGTGAGCGTGAGCAATACCTACACTAAAAAAAGACCTAGCAGTTCCCCTAGTATATAAAATACCGAAATCAGGGGAAATTATGGTGATCAATATGGCCTGCAATATGCATATATGTCTCACATCATGAATAGCTAACTAAACACAATATCTAATACAGAATCAAAAGCCAATCAACCTATCAACCATTCTTCATATCATATTTATAATGTCAATATTTTAAAGTCGACTCATTCACACAAATCCTGTCAATGTTCCTGTCCTCCGATGTATAAGCTCCTGAACTCTTCCCCTAGGCTCGACTAAGGTAGTCGGCGATATGATTGCTGGTTCCTGGAATTGGTTGAATAACGAAGGTATACGGCTGCAAAGCCAATGCCCATCTAGACAAGCGTGGGCTGGACGAACGATTCTTCGACAAAAACGTTAGTGGCTTGTGGTCTGTCTGGATACAAAATTCTCGTCCCATGAGATAACGTCCTAATTTCTGGACGGACCACACAATGGCAAGACACTCACGCTCTATCACAGAATACTTTCTTTCTCTCTGCAATAACTTCCTACTGACATAACATACAGGATGGAGACATTCGTTCTTCTCCTGTAGAAGACAAGCGCCGACACCAGAGTCCGACGCATCCGTTCTGAGGATAAAATTAGATCGAAAATCGGGTAATATCAGAATGGGTGACGATGATAATGCTGTCACCAAATTATCAAATGCTGTCTGACATTCAGACGTCCACTGGACCTTATCGGGTTGTCCCTTCTTAGTAAGGTCAGTAAGAGAAGATGACAAGGAGGAAAAATTTGGAATGAACTTTCTGTAATAATTTAAAATTCCCACTAAGCTTCTGACTTGTTTCTTTGTTTTAGGGATTTGCAACCCTACTAATTTGTCAATTTTTGTTACTTCAGGTCTCTGAACACCTCTACCCAGGATATGTCCTAAGAATACTATCTCTGGACATGCCAAATCCATCTTTGCGGGTTTAGCAGTTAACCCAAAATGACGTAATCGTTGAAAAATTACTGTTAGTGTCTGAATATGATCAGACCATGTCGACGTATGACATGCTATATCGTCAAAGAATGACACGACATTAGGTATGTCATTTAATACCAGTATGATAATACAGATACTCTGGTCTCTCATGAAACCTCTGCAGCATATCAACGTGGAAAACCTTTACTGATCCATCAATGTGGATAGCGTAATCTACCTTCGAAACAATTCGCTCAATAACATAAGGACCTTTCCATGTCATCAATAACTTATTATGGTCCGTAGGTAATAACAATAGAACCTTGTCTCCTGGCTTAAAAATTCTCAGTTTGGAACCTCTATCTTTATAGTCTTTTGCTCTTTTCGAAGCGATACTAGAAGCTTCTTCCGCAATATTCTGAAGAGGAGTCTGGGGTGTATGACCCTTATGCGTCGTCTTTTGGCACGCCCTGCACGTCTCACAATATAACCGTACATCTCTGTATACTGACGGCCAATAAAAATTTTTCAGAACTCTTTGCTTGGTTCTAGCACTTCCCATATGATCCGCTAATGGAACATCATGGGCCAGACGCAATACCGTTGCAATCAAGGATACCGGCACCATTACCTGCTTCTGAACCGAAGCCACTGTCACATACTTCCGGAACAGAATGCCCCCCTGGATCACAAAGGAAGACGACCCGTTCTTATATCTCCTCGTTTTCTCCGTTCGCGCCTCCCCAAAACATGGGTTTAATGATGGATCCTCCCTTTGTAATCTCGCCAAGCGCTCTGGCGTGATATCTAGGTTGACCGCTGGCGTCGCCAAAGGTCTAATCTTATCTTTATCAGCTACCCGTCGACGTGTTTCGACCGCGGCGCAAAAGTCAATACCTTTTGATTGCGACCATGCTTGCACGTTCTCATCGGAAGGGGAAACTACCCGTGATACATTCCCAATGATGAGCTGGGCGCCTGGAAAACAACCAACGACTGCTTCGACTTCCCCGCTAAGGAAAGGTGTATCTATCACTATTCTTGCCATGGGTAATTTCTCAATGGCCCCCGAAAATTGGATGCACGGGACAGTCTCACCTGTAAGCTGTGAATCCCGAATGCAGTCCCTATGCACTCCCACAACGGTAGATCCTGTATCTCGTAAAACCGAGACCGGTTCGTCCCCAACAAACCCCGGATAAACCCTAAGACCCCCTCCTGTATGACATGAATTTATAACGGGGATCTTTCTCCCACAAGGTAAAACACCGGAAGATAATAACTTCTCACAACTGGGACACTTAGAATACTGCCCGCCTCCGTTGTCCGATGTAACACACGCAGCCGCATGATGAAATTTATTTGGGGAACATGGACTGGAGCTACTGTCCACGTTCGCCGCTATCCTACCTGCAGGGAAATTCACGCTGATGTGATCTGCTCTTCTGCAGTTCCAACACTTCGCGGCCCTACACTCGCGTGAAAAGTGACCCACGCGTCCGCAAGTCCAACACTCCGCTCCCTGTGCTGCACTAGGCCTGGGTCCCCGTGACCCATCGCGACCGGAACTAAAGTCCCTATGCCGTCGGTCATCGGCAAAGGTCACAAATCGCCCCCGGCCATTACCGCGACCTAGCCCTCCTGCTCGGTCAAACTTACCGGGTCCATATGCAGGGGATTGGTGATAGCCCCTACGCTGCCCCTGGGCTTGCCCACTATAGGCACCACGCTGACGCGACCTGTCCCTAAGTCCTGCCGGCGACCCTTCAACAACGGCGACGTACCCAGCATCTTGGACGTACGCCCTGGCCACTGGTTTGGACGGATGTGCCGTACGGTATGCTTCCGCCAAGTTAGACGCCTCCTGCACCGTCGCGGGTTCGTTTTCTTTCAGGAAGGCCACCAGATCTTTATGGCACGACGCGTACAGCTGGTCACGGATCATTAGGTCTTTCAGTTTAGCAAAATCCGCGCCCACATGCGCCAAGTCTACCCAGTTCGCGAAATATTCCGTTAGTCTCGCGACGAAGGCAGCAAAGTCCTCCCTGGTATCCGCACGTGCTCGCCTAAACTGCTCCCGGAAATATTCCTCGGTACGCGCAAATCGGCGAAGCAGCAAAGCCTTCAGCTTATCGTAATCTTGCACGTCTTCGCGCTGTAGCTCTTTAAAGTAGGTTAACGCTCGCCCCTGCAATAGAGACGCCAGGTACGTGGCCCATAATTCCTTATGTTCCCCCCATTGCAATTGTGCGTTCAGTTCGAACCTGTAAAGGAAGGCGTCTATGTCGTCCTTCCGGTCGTCGAACGTAGGGAGCTTAATCCTAACGCCACCTTTATTGTGTACCTGCCGCTCAACTGTTTCTGTTGGCGCATTCTTTTTGAGTTCTAATTCCGCGATTCTTACTCGCGCGTCTGTCTCCCGCTCTTGAGCTTCTATCTCCTTTAACCTTATCTCCTGCTCCCTTTCCCTAGCCTGTCTCTCCTGTTGCTGAGCTTCTAACTCCTTTAACTTAAACTCCCTTTCCTGTTCCTTATCCTTAGCCTCTCTCTCCTGCTCCTGAGCCTTAGCCTCTCTTTCCTCTTCTCTCTGTCGCTCTCTATCCTTAGCACGCTCATCGCGCAAATCCGCCTGCTGTTCTTTAATCCAGCCACGTAGCTCTTCTCCCTCAAGGCCAAGTTCCTTACCCAACTTCATTAATTGTTGGAGTTCCGCCATTTCACAGATTTATGGTTATGGTATGTATTATAAAAACGGCTAACCTGTCGGTATGATCACTAACGACACGACCAGAGACCTGAGATCACACCAGATATAACAATACCCAGTTGTCTCAAATACAATTCAGAAATTTACGTACTTCCTAACTAATTCTATATTTATAAAATGTATTGCCCTATTAATAATAAAAAAGAGTAGAAAAGAAAAGAATAAGGAAATTCAGTAGAAGGACCACAAGTACGTCAAGGACAACGAACCAGACTAGGACAAAGACCTAAAAGAGAAAATATAATGGAAAAAAATGCAACCTGACTACGCCGATTACACTACAAGGTACGAACAAGAACAGAGTCTGAAAGAAAAGAACGTATCTACAGATAGGGAGGAGAGGGACAAGAGAAATGTCTTCCTAAAACAACGAGGAAGATAGAACGCTACAATCTAAACAAAAATACAGGTCCCTACAGAACTGTTCACTGTGATGAACGAAGTTCCAAATTTAGCCCACCTTTTGAAAAGGATAAACTAAGTTCAACACAGCAAACCCGCGCCACCGCCCGTATAATCTATAACGACAAAAACAGCAAAAACAGGGAAACAGACAGATGAAAAGACAGCCCTCAATCCAGGGTACAAAATTTTCACTTAACTTTCAGCCTTATGAGTTTAAGTCCTCCCCTTAATCGGAGCTCTGGCTGCTTGTCTCCTCAGGCTGCACGCACACACACTGTCTCTCTGAAAGTTTAAGTACACATTAGTACATATTTATGGCAATACATGCATCAATACATATTCATCAATATACATAAATCATATCATCATGAAATTTCCATTCATCCCACGAACAAAGACAACACAAATTCCTACCACAAGATAAGTATTACGTGGACAAAACTAAAGTAACAAATGCCCACTGAAAAATACCTACTAACTAACTACAACTAAATATTACGAAAATGGACGAGTCACAACGGACGAGCCCCCAATGTCACAAATCCCAGACTGGGAGATGTAATAGTTTATGACAGGACAACAATCACGAACAAACAAGTTTAACACTTAACAGAACAATCCATCAGACTCACACATTTATTAAACATAATTATACAGATAATAGCGCAATTACATACATTATATTATTGCAATTAACTGCCGTACAACGGCCTTATTCTCACACACACTCTCCCTCGGATCCACAACCCGGTAGTTACTCCTAAAGGCACTTCGGCCTCAGCCTCTCCCCTCAGGGTCTTAATAGCACATTAATAATTCACTGGCACCGCAGTCTCTCAATATCACCTTCCTATTGTCATACACCTTAGCACTCCCCTAGTACCTCAGCAGGGCAATGACACATTATCATTTCAATAGACATTATCATTTCAATAGTACATTATTAGTTCACTAGCCCCTCAACATGGTAATAGTACATTATCACATTCACGCTCATATCTACGTCCCTGTGCGTGGCCTGACTGCCACGACTTTATGTGCCTCTACTGTCCTGCACCGACAGCCTCACTTCTGGCCTCTGTGTGGCCTCCGGCCCTATGCTGGCCTATCACCATAGGCGGCGCTCTTTGGCCCGACCTCGGCACCAGTCATCACTGGAAAGACTCTCTCACTAGTCTTCTGACTGCTCCCCTTATGTTCGCCCACTGGGCTTTCTCTTTCTAGCGTCCGTTCAGTAGGACCTTCTAACTTGCAGTGATAGTAATACAGCGCTTTCGCCTCATTCAGACCCCCCCCCCTACTCACAACAGCACGCTTTAACTTACTTGTCTACGTGCGTTAATTTTACTCTCTTCCTTTCACGTCTTTCCCCACTTGTCTGCCGTGAGCCCTTCTTACTCTACACCCGCTCTGTAGCAATCCCCTTAATTGCACTCACTCCACTCGTGACAGTGCACGCGGGCCCTCGGAATTTTGCGTCCTTTTCCGAGAAGACTAGATGCTCGATCATACCTCCCATAGGATCAGGGACAGGAAAATATGAGAAAAATCCCCAAATTCCAACATGCCTGCACCCACTGGGATTTGAACCTGGCACTGAATGCATGGTGTACAAATGTACACTTGTGGTTGTTTCAAGATGATTCTGGCACAGTCTATCAGTCATGGCTGTTTTTATTGGCCTCTTTCAATACAATACGAGCATGACGGCACTTTACGAAGAAATGTATTTCGTTAAGGTTCAGTTATATACTCTCAACTATTTTTGCTCAGTTTATTGAATTTCTGCATTATTTTGGGTAACTAACTTCTGATGCAGACATTAATTTTCTTTGTCTAGATTATGAAAAAACATGTTATGTTAACATTTTATTCTACATTTTGAACTGGTTTTGGTCAGTTTGTTGGATTTCTACATTATTTGCTAACCTCTGGTGCTGACATTAATTTTATTTGCGCGCTGATTGCAAAATATGTGTGCGCATACGCACAGTTAAAGGAAACACTGGCTGTTATTGTCTCCAAAATACATTTTTAACTTCTTCAATTGGGCAATTTAATCTCTGGTAGCGCCTTTTAAAAACATTTGGCGTCTTGAAACGAGTATACAATGGTGTTTTTTGTGGGCGAAGAAATCAAAATAGCCTCCATGTGCCCAGGCAACAGCCGCACATTGTATCAAGGTATACCTGCGTGAGCACTCTTAGACCTGTATTTGAATGAAGTGTTTTCAACAATAAACGTGTAGAACCCATTTTGTTAGGTCAGTTTTCAGCATGATGTTTCTTTTCTCTCTCTTCTTTCCTTCTCTTTTCAGTGTATGTTTTGGCATTACTTCTTACGCAAGGCTTTGTAATACACAACTTGTTCTTTTTACCAGTTTCTGATTTTACTTCAAGACTTGTTGCGACCCCACAGTTTTTCTGTGGTTCTTAGAATATTTCGTCAATTTCTGTATCCCTGGGTCTCTCAGCCTGGGCCACGGTTGACCTTTTCTCTCCAGCGCCGTGTGACGTGAAGATGGATGGAACTCTTTGCCAAAACTGTAGTCAAAATGCGGTTGTCGTATTTCTGGAAGACAGAACAGTGATTTCCTCAATCGGGAAGCGAAGAGGACCTGAGAGGAATTTCTGGGTTTTAGAGTGTGATCTGTTTGTTTCGGGAGGGGGGAGGGGTGAGGAGGGAAAGAGAGTGTGAAAGGGAGAAAGAAAGGGGGAGAGGGGAAGGAGAGAGACAGAAAGAAAAGGGGAAAGAGGAGGGAGAGAAAGAAAGGTGGAGAGAAAGGGCGGGAGAGAAAGACAGAGAAAGAAAGGTGGAGAGAGAGGGCGGGAGAGAAAGACAGAGAAAGAAAGGTGGAGAGAGAGGGCGGGAGAGAAAGACAGAGAAAGAAAGGTGGAGAGAAAGGGCGGGAGAGAAAGACAGAGAAAGAAAGGTGGAGAGAGAGGGCGGGAGAGAAAGACAGAGAAAGAAAGGTGGAGAGAGAGGGCGGGAGAGAAAGACAGAGAAAGAAAGGTGGAGAGAGAGGGCGGGAGAGAAAGACAGAGAAAGAAAGGTGGAGAGAGAGGGCGGGAGAGAAAGACAGAGAAAGAAAGGTGGAGAGAGAGGGCGGGAGAGAAAGACAGAGAAAGAAAGGTGGAGAGAGAGGGCGGGAGAGAAAGACAGAGAAAGAAAGGTGGAGAGAGAAAGACAGAGAAAGAAAGGTGGAGAGAGAGGGCGGGAGAGAAAGACAGAGAAAGAAAGGGGGAGAGAGAGACACAAAGAAAGGGGGAAGGGAGGGAAAGAGAGAGAGAGTAGAAAGATAGAGAGGGGTGGGAGGGAAAGAGAAAAAAGATATATATATAGAGAGAGAACCATTTCCAATGTGCATTCCCAAGACATAAGAAAGCAATACAAAAGCCGAAAAGAAAAATGACGAACAAGGTCGGTGAGCAGAGAGGAACAAAGGAACAAGATCACACGTACAACCCCCCCAGGAAGACAGAAAAAGAAAAA
>OZ007571.1:50435608-50555608 GCA_963931925.1 Onchidella celtica
ACTGAAAGGTCAGATGTAAGGTTACCTCACGTCTCTTTGTTCACCAGCTGAAAACAATACAGATTTCATATTATTCTCGCCTTCCTCGGAAACACACTGCAGGCTTCTCCTTTATTGCCTATTATTGTTGTGAATGTCTGAAATTAGGCCATCTAAGAGCAAGGAAATAACTTGCTTTTTGCAGCGGTTGGCAGAAATGGTTGGTGTCCAAAATAGTGGTATACATTGTTTCTTTACATTCATCCGGAGAAAATTGGCTTCCGCAGCTGTATTTTGTAGTGATTGTAATGAGGAATTTCATACATTAACAGCTGTCAAGAATGATTGGGACTAATACCTTGCTGGCTGTAAAAAGTGTTGCAGCTCTAATAAAACTATGATTATTCATTAGCACTAATCTCGAGAAAGATAATTTTATGGTTGCTGTTGTGAAGGATAGACTTTATTGAGAGAGTGCATAACTAATAAAAAATATACTTCAGGGACCCCTTTTTTGCCCTCTCGTTTTCTGATTTTGGCACTGGGGACGTGAAACTGGTCTGATTATTCCTTACGTTCATGTTTATTGGGCACAGAAAGGATGCGGCCGACGTTCTTGTTCGTTCTGTCTCCAATATATGGAAAAACTGGAGGTCTTTTAGTACTGGTATGTAGAAGAGGAAGGTGCTTGCCTCTCATCCTGAAGGTACCGGGTTCGATCCCCGGTCCGTGCAGGCATGTTTTTGTTTTTTTAGGGCGGGGGGGGGGGGGGGAGAGGAAGGAGTCCTGTCCCTGATCCTGTGGTAACAAGGCCGCTAGCCGCCCCCAACTTTCTATCACTAATCCCTATTATCACACAAAAAACAACAACACAGAAAGAAGAAGAAGAAGAAGAATAAAAAGAAGCAAAATGAGGTGAAAATGGCAAGAACAGCGAAACCTCCTGACATAAAAAGCTAAACACATGTATGTATGGAGAAAGGGTATAACGAACGCACTCTTTGTCACTTGTCTAAAATGCATAGCGGCACTTATCAAGCTGTTTCACAGTTCCGATTTATTCTAAGTCCTTATTATAATACTAAACTCGCAAACGTTTAACGTCGAATTTCTCAGAACTAGGGCCACAGCGAGTCACAGAAGCTACTCGTTTAGAGCCAAATGGAAACATATGCGAATGTTTCTCGTCTTCAGATGTATCCAGTTATTCTTGAGGCAATGTTTAGTGCAATGTTATGACTTGGAATGGGTGGGTGGGCGGAGTGTGGAAACATAACTGGAGTGTTAATGGATTCGATTTTCACGGTGGTGATGGCAATTTCCTGGTGAGATATAATACTTGTACACCGCTTCAACATAACAATATAGAGCGATACTTGGAGATTTTATTTCCATATCGAGGAATGTTTTGTGTCCGACGTAGTCAAATTGAGACAAACGAGTTTGAAATTTGTCAGCTAAATGAAAATTCAAATAATTGCAATAACTTCAATGCGGTCACATGAATAGTTTTATAGGGTTATAAAATAAAGTCACACATCTTGTGTCTTGGATATCTACAGGCATTTAAGAGCAGTGAATAAACTTGGACAGAGTACGTCCTAATTGATAACCCTTGATATGCTGGCACGTCCCAACCAGCCTACGGAATTCGGACGCATAGGGTTAACGTCAAGTTTGCACGTAGGAATGATATCTTTCCCACGTAGATCTGATGGTTACGACATCGCGCCGACCTCAGTTTGATGTAGGGAACCCGCCCCTATGGTAACCGTACCAATTCGTCACAAAATCCACGTCGGAATGGCGTAGTAAATCTGACTGGGGTGTATTTTTATGGTGATGAAGGCCCCTGATTTGACGTGCAGAGTAACACACCCCCACGGGGGAGCGCACAGCCACTCTTTTACGACAATCTTTGTCACACTCTTTAACATGAAATCCAGTACCATGTCATTTGGTCTGTTTCATACCATGGAGGTAGGCCGTCATGCAGTGCCCGGCAGCTAAAATTCTGGAGAAGCCGCGACTTCTAAAGCTGTGTTTTCATGTATAGGGAAACGGAAACCTCAAAAAGCCACCCAGTAGTAAAATGAAAAGATGTTCCCATGTGTACTGAAACGGCGTTTCGTTTCACACGAAAACATTCCTTGGTTCACTATTTGGAGGGTCTTTGACATTTTCGTTTCCATATAGTACATGAAAACCCAGCTGGAGACGGCAAATGAAACAAATCATTGCCTGATTATTATTGTTTTTTTTTTTTTAATGTTTACAAAATACTTTTCTGGCACATCGATGTCTATGTATGTATTTGTGTGTGTGTGGGGGGGGGGTGGGGGGGAAGTTACAGAGGCAGTGATACTTTATTTATGTGATATTATTGACAGTGTCTTTTATTTTTAAAAATATAATTAAAAGCTGGAGACCCATGACAAAAGACATTGTAATACAGGTAATAACATTTTCGCAATGAATGTTTTGACATGCGGGGGGGGGGGGGGAGAGAATATAAGGATTACAGGATTTGTGTTGTCAGTTTGAGTTTGGGTTTAATGGCACGTCGGCACGATAACCGCGACCCTCTCACGGTGGTTTTTTTTTTGTTCTTTTTTTTGTTCTTTATCTCGCCTGTGACGTCAGATGGAACAAACGAATCAGAACATTTACGCTTACCACAGTATTGTTTTTATGTAAATACATGGAATTTCCTCTCTTTGTATGGAAGTTCATTTGACCTGCCATCCAGTCTATGGCACATTTGGGATGCCTTGTGGTAAATCTGGTGGTCTCTTGCCCGCGTCCCTCGCTCCAAATGAGAAAAATCCGGTGGCTGTCGACGACCCAAGGTGATCAGAAAAGCATGGGCGAATCCATCATTAATCAGGAGTAAAACTCGAGAGTCCCGGTAATTATTTTTTTCCCCTTGGGAATCGGTCTGAGAAAGGGAAAAAAAAACCCATGTTATATAGGTAGACTGGACATCCATCCTCACTTTTGTCACCAGTTTCGTCTTCTGTGTTACCCCTTGGGAATCGGTCAGAGAAAAGGAACAAATAGCCTATTGTTATGTATGTACACTTGACATGCATCCTCACTTTGGTCACCAGTTTTATCTCCTCTGTTATCCCTTTGGATCTGTAGAATAGTCCGCTGTGGTTCCAGAGAC
Organism: Onchidella celtica; assembly: GCA_963931925.1. Classification (NCBI taxonomy): domain Eukaryota; kingdom Metazoa; phylum Mollusca; class Gastropoda; order Systellommatophora; family Onchidiidae; genus Onchidella; species Onchidella celtica. The sequence continues at coordinate 50,438,757 of OZ007571.1, forward strand.
GTACCGGGCCACTGAAACATCCTGACTGTGTATCAAATTTCAAGTAGTTTGTAGTTTCCTGTTCTTGCCTAATATCGAAGTTTCAGTTTTGAAGTCCTTCGTGATAATATAATCATATAGATTATGGACAGAAAGATGGGTATCTTGAGATGCGAAATATATCTATGTTTGTCCGAGCTAAACCTGAATGTATCTGCATTTTTACCAGTTCAAGCAGTCGAAAAATCAATCAGGTACACAGACTTGTGATAGAAAATAAGACATTGTCGATCCTAAAGCAGTGCAATCATTCTTATGTAAATCATAGTTCGTGGTCGGCGCTGAAGAAAAACACACCTGATTGTTGACGACATTGATTGAGGAATTTATGAAAGCTATCAATCGTTTATGCTCAGTGCAGGAATATTCACGTAAATGGAATGCTCTAAACACAATTTTGAAAAGGTTTTTTTTTTTGGGGGGGGGGGGGAGGGAGGAGGGGGGGGGGTGAAGCAGGGTGCGAAGACAAAGAAGAACAATAACCCTACAGGAGAAAAGGGGAAATAACCCAGGCGAGAAATGGCAAACAAGAGCCATTATCGAGATCGAACGTTGCCGGAACAGCTTTTAGTGTTTTCAAGAGTCAAAATGCATACAGTGATGTCATCAGCATCGCCGATTACACAAATAGTGAATACACCCAAAGACCTTTTCGATACGCGAGACCACTAAGAATTACCTGGTATCGCATCTTTCGAGACAAGCTGGACTGGAACTTGGAAATGGAATCAGACCTGTCCTTTCCTAACCAGAAGTATGAAGACAGGATAGTCCGGTCGCATTTAGTTCTCATAATCTGTTGTGCAGTGTTATCTGTCCATGGTCTGTATTGTGTTGCTGACTTCAGTATAAGACATGTTTAAAAGTCGGAGGTTCAAAATGTTACGCTGTAATGGCGTGGTAAAAGTTGTGTTGTCTTTTTCTGTGCAAAATATTTTGATTACATTTGATCTCACATATATATATATGAGTGAGTGAGAGAGAGAGAGAGAGAGAGAGAGAGAGAGAGAGAGAGAGAGAGAGAGAGAGAGAGAGAGAGAGAGAGAGAGAGAGAGAGAGAGAGCTGTTCATGTGTAGTTCAGGTGAAGAGAACTTGTGTTTGTCATCATTTTAGTTTTATATAAGTGAGGCAAATCTCTTGCCTTAAATATCCTTATGACATTTCAAACCTCTGCCACAATGATACACATGAGCAGCGAATCGATTGTCTGAAAGTGTGGACTCCCACTGTCTCCTTCATAACTATCTGAGATAATGCACTGTCTGTTTTGACCTATCATTTATCAGAAGGAAATACATTCTTAATGGGGCGTGATTACAGGCAGCTTCAGTAACCATTGATTACTTATTAGCAAACGAGCCTATAATTGAAAGGATGGCTCAATGTACATAGACTGATTCTAGGGATGAAACAGACCAAGGGGAATATAGCCGCCAGACTGGTGACTCGCCGTCCATAACTTTGACTTTACACTAGCGCAATGGGCACTGCTCGCAGCGTCCCGCTGGGACGTGATGTGGGCAATGCCTATTGTCTTAGTGTGAAGCAAAATGTATGGGCGGCGGGCGAGCCACCAATCTGGCGCCTACATCAGCCTTGGTCTGTTTCACTCCTTAAAGTGTTTACTAGTCAGTGGTCGCTGTGAGATGGACACAAATGAGTAAGCATAATGGCAGCGCCAACAAAATAGGTAACCATGGTGTCTACTGAAATGTGAGCCTGTGGAAAGGTAAATACAGCGATAGTTAACCTGTGTCACACAGGGGCGTATCAGCAATTTTTCCCGTTTTACAGGGGAGTTTCAAATTTTTCATGAGACCGTGATTTGCATGTTGCCAAAACTTTTTCTGCTTATAATTTTAAAATTATGGAAGATATTGATACGCCTCTATGTGACACACTAATATAGATATTATAGACATATAGCTGGGGTGGCCAAACCGCGGCTGGCGAGCCACGTGCGGCTCTTTGGCCTTCAATGTGCAGCTCGCAGCTTTATTTTAGGCACTATAATTTTGTTACTGAGATGCAAATTCGTGAATTTTTCTTAGATGTTTCCGTAGTTCATTACAGTATTTAATACGTTCAGTAAAAGTGAAAATAATCATCAGTCAAGATTTTGAAAACATTTGGTATGCATGGGTACTTTGAGATTACTGAAACTAATACAAATTAACAGTTTAAAAACTGTACACGTGAGTAAATATTGTTGCATGCATGTACCTCTTAATATATATATTATATTTGTGTAAGAAAATGTGTTTTTAACAATAAATGTGCATAAATTTTCCTCATATCTTGTGGCTCTCGAATATCTGAAATTTATCGTATGTGGCTCTTACATTAGGCAAGTTTGACCACCCCTGATATAGAAACACAGATCTCCAGATGTTAAGGTAAAAGTAACTGAAAATCACCTAAAAATCACGGATACGCCTGTATATGAGATGGACGACGGGTAGGGTTATATGACGGTGTCTGATTATTCTTTCAAGCGTGAGGCCTATTGCAATGGGACAGAATCAATCAGTTCATTTAATGATATAGAGCCAAACATAGAGTTTTCAGATACCTTGGAGACTGTTGCTAATTAGGAATTGTGTGTACACAGAACAGACAACAAAATATTCTATTTGTTCATAATATAGGGACATGGAAACAGCAGACTTACGGCCTTTTGCCATCGATTGTGTGTGGCGTTTTCAAATTGACGAAATTTTTTTTTTTTTTTTAAACTGGGAAAATATGTAGGGTCACAGCAAGGGTTGAAATATAGTTAATAATAATGAATGTTGTTACAAGTACGTTTGTACGTTCCACAAGTGGTTGTGGTTTTTTTGCGCTAGGGGTACGTATTTTAAAGCCTTTTGTGACTCCAGGGCTAGAGAGCTCCTCCCGAAATGCTCCTTGACAACAGCCCTAATCAATTACGATGAATTATTCTTTCAGATTTTTTTCTTTTTGTTTTCTTCCTGTTGTTTGGTTGAAAGGGTAGGGGGCAGGGGGCAGGGTTAGGATTAAGGTTAAGATTTAGGGTTGAGACTAAGGACGGGGTTGGGGATAGCACGTCTACGTGCGCGTCCTTAGCGCAAAACCCTCGGGGGTGCGTACATATTTATAACAACAGCCAATAATAACAGTAGTAATAGTGATAACAATAATTTGATAATTCCAAAGCCCTGCATAGCAAATTAGCATGACCAGTCAAAACTCGCTATGTTATGAAATCTATTTTCCATTATTTTTCCAGTATATTTAAATTACAGTCGAGTTGTGTATTGGCAATTGTAGTTCAGAAAAATGGACTTTACAACATGGATATTTTTTTGTTCTACCGGAGAAAAACGAACTTAACCTCATGAAAATAGTGCTCGACTTGTTTTTTTTTCAGCCCAGGGTGATCGATCTTTGAACCCCCGGGCTGGTAGGAGCAACTTAGGTCAACAGATGACATAATGACCGGTAAACACTGGCGTCGGGGGGGGGGGGGGGGGGGAGAAGGCAGCTGTGAACGAAATCAACAGTTTTCTATTTTTGTTTGCCAGCAGGAGCCTGGTGGGGACGCCAATTGCCTGCCCTCCTCATTCAGCACTGTATGTCATTTTGATACAAGAGCACTTTCTCCACTTCGATCTCAACCATTTTGGGATGCTGAAAATGGCATCCAGTGCTGTTTTTATCACAGCTGTTACCGAATGACTCTTAGTATAATGTTATATTTATGGCTGTTGTTATAAGTACGTAATGCGCCCGAAGCGTTTTGCACTAGGGGCGCGTACCAATATGTACCTATCCCTAAGCCTGTCCATATCCTCACCCCAAAGTGTTATCGAATCCCTAACCCTGACCCCTACCCTTTCAACCAAAAAAAAAGAAAAACGGGGGAAAACGAAAAGGAAATCTGAAGAATAATTAATCATAATTAATCAAGGCTTTTGTCAAGGAGCATTTCAGAAGGAACTCTCTAGCTCTTGGGTCACAAAAGACTTTAAAATAGCACCCCTAGTGCAAAAAAATAATTTTAAAAATGGAGGACATACGTACTTGTAACAACATCCAAAGCAAGGAGAGAAAACAGTGCATTGTGTTAGCTGTTCGGCAATGGCTTGTAATGTAAAGTACCACGCGCCTCCAACAACAGTCTTCGTGTTTATCTTTTTGAAACCTCAGAAAATGATCAGCAAATTTTAATGCTCCATTGAACGAAAGTGCTCCAGAAAAAGAAAACGACCCCAGGCATTATAATATTTCATTGATAAGTTTAAATTAGAAGTGTGGACGCATATGGAAACTTGTTATGTAATATGATGGCATCAATAATATTTCGGCTGTAGATATAAGTATATATTTTGAACAAATTGTGAGCTTGGCCTGTAAGGAAATCTTTATTACAATCATTTCTTCTTCCTGTCTTGTAGTTTTTGTTAATGTTTCTGATTACAAGTTGCACGAGTGGTTCTAGCATTGAAAAGTTTAATTCTGCTCGTGAAACATGAAGGAAATAGATATATCACCCAAGTTTCTCGTCGCAGTTTGGCCAGTTGAGGGTATTGGTAAAAGAAATCTCTCACACTCCCTTAAAAAAGTATGTTTTAGTTGGGATATCTGGAGGTACAGCCCGGTTCTGTTTGGCCGCCTTATGTGGCAAGTTAAAGCTGCCCTTTGGGGACCTTAGTTGTTGTTTGTTCCAACTCCACTCTTTGCACAACTGAGAAATTCGAAACTTTAACATTTGCGGTTTTGGTATTATGACAAGGAGTTACAATTAAATGAAAGTGTGAAAGAGCTTGGTAAGTGCCACAATGCATTTTTAAAAAATGTTAAAGTGAGCATTTATTATACTTCTTCTACATACTAAAAGATCTCCAGTTTTTGGGTTTGTTTTTTTTTCTTCAGAAAATGGAGTAGAACAATTTAACAAGAGCGAAGATCGCGAATTGCAGTGTGGCAATGCTTGAACAGGACTGACGTCAAACTCGGTCGCATTAGGCGAGGAGCACACTGTGTCAGGTCTGTTTTGGTCTCGGTTTTTACTGTGGACAATGACGTTGAACGGGATCCGTTCACTGGCCGGACTTAAAACAAACTGGACTCAGTGCTGTACTTGTCGTGGAGATTCATTGCGGGATAGGATGCATGGGACCAGGAAAATAAGTGAAATTTTAAGGCATGAGGTTGCCATCAAATTAGCATAGGAAAATAGAGGAAATTATGTTATGGTGTGCACTACTTGTCTGCCAGCAGCTGACTGTGTCTGACCGGGTTTAGTATGATTGGGTCTTCTTGGATTTACTAAGAAAATAGAGGAAATTATGGATTGATGTGCACTTTTTATCTGCAAGCAGCTGACTGTGTCTGACGGGCCTCGCTATGACAGGGTCTTGTCGGATTTACGAACAAAAATAGAGGAAATTATGGTTTCTACTTCGTGTCTGCCAATAGCTGACTGTGTCTGACGGGCTTAGTATGTTACCCTCCTTACGTGAACTCATATGTTACTAAACCCGGCTGTCACCGAGCCTTTCTCAACCATTTAGCGTATTGTAAGTCACGCAAATTTTGCCTCAATGACTGGGAAACGAAGCTACTTTGTGTGGAGCAACCAGTGCATGATGCTCTTGGCAAAACCATTACTTCCTTTGTCAAAGTACTCACGAAAGCGTTTTTGTGGAAAGTCCACGTCAGCTGAAGACCGTAGTTTCTTCATTTGTCATTTTATCGATAGCTGAAAGATTGAACGTCACGAGAAACAGTTGCGGACAATGCAGTCGTGGAATGGCAGTCAACAGTCTTCTGTTTGATTAAGTGGCGACTTTGTACTGGAATTTATCATGACCATGTTCAGCGGACCATGCTCTGAAGGTTTCCATGGCTAAACGCAGTATTTGCCAAACATCTTGTTCTTGTTAGGCCTTGTCCGTCCACTGCAGGATATAGCCCTCCGTCACTGATCTCCAGTTTCCTTCTTTTTTCTTCGTCTGTCGTGTCCATGCCTCTCCACCTGTCTGCACCATGTCATCTCTTCATCGTCTCTTCGAACGTTCTCCTGTTCTCTTTTCTTTTCTAGGCCTCCATTCAGTGTAAGACTCTGTCCATCTGTTGTCTTTCATTCTTCCGATATGACGAGCCCATTACCATTATATTTATCGCTGTGTAAACTGCGCAATGTCTGTAACCTGGGTCTGTCTCTGGATATCAGTGTGAGGGATTTTATCGTTAAGATTTCTTTTGGAGAATCTTTCTTTCAATTGCTCTTTGCAAAATCCTGCCAAATTTGCCAAACATAAGAATCAATATATAGTCAATGACCAAATTGACAAACTTTTGACAGAGTAGTGCTAGAAGTTGCCTTTGATACCAAAGCTGTGTGGTCCATAGCCCAGCCATGTACATAGAACTTTCATCCGGATTTTTCTTTGACGCTTTGTAATGCCCTAGTCTTTTGGTAACCAAAGTCGAATTTCTTGACTCTAAAAACGGTACGTTCGAAGTTTCCCATAATGCAACCAATAGATCCTCTAATCGTTGAAAACTGTGCGCAAAAATGTCACTCCCTTGTCTAGGGAATTCCTTAACCTGTATAGACTGATATAATGTCTCTATAGTTTCATAGCAAACAAGCAGAACAGCTGAGCTAAGGACTGGGACTTACGAAATAGGCTCTTGTTAGGGGAGCATAGTGTTTTACACAGTAAGCGAAGGTAGAATGCGCACATCCGCCATCTTTGATGTAAGGACCCACGCATCATCATGGCGATTGTAGCATTGATTTTGATTGTTAGCTGACTTACACTGCGGGCGCTAACTTGGGGCGCGCACCAACCGGCGGCGAGCGAAAAGTAGTTCGCTGCAGTAAGCAACGGCACGTGTTTACATGTTCAGTGGGAGACGTTCGGTCAATTCTTTCACTTCCTTTCCCTTGTTTTACACGGCTGGTAGGGAATCTGACCAACTTGGATCCATCCTTTCCACCCCTGTCGTAACAGTCAACTGCAAAACAACCAGCAGGCATTTTAACTGCTTAGACATATCTCGCAGTTACGCTAATCAGCTGATCCAACGGCCATGTTTAGTGTAGGAAGATCAAAACAAAAACACTCTGTGACGACATGCGCATTCTACCTATAGCCGACCAGTCAACACAAATTAGTATTTACTCTATCCGGCCTTGTAATCAGACTAGGGCCCTCTGCAGAATAATTATATACATCCAGATTCGCACAAGTAGTTTTTTCAAAATATGGACAGGAAAAAGCAGGGAATGTTCGTCTGTAAATGCGACCCGGAAAAGATATGGCTCAACTTTCAAAATTGTGTTCACTATGCGTGGTACTGATATGCACCCACGATTTTGCTCTTCAATCGCAAAGTACGGTGTTTTGTGAAAGAATTTAGGTGAAAATAAACATTTTACCAGGTTTTGTAGTTGTCGTGGAATTCTCGGCGTAAGTTTGCAGTTCTCTTATGTTGTTACAGATAACTTAATAATAATGAGCAAGTTTGTGCTGGCAGTGCGTTTTGTCAGAGGATTCGGCTATATCGATGTTTGCCATTAGTAAATCGAGAGTTTGTAACAAAGGCGATAGTCGATAATCGAATTCATTAACCCCATTGAAAGCGGTAGCTGCCGCGTGCTGTCGTGCCGATCAAATCTATGGCGTAGTGATGAATGGACCAGGGGTGATCGGTGGCGAGATGGAGGGTTAACGAGCCGTTACTTGATTGGTCAACACGTGACCCGTCACGTGAATTCCTTTCCGTTGCTTGTCACCCCCTGGGATAGAGTATTTTTCTTTCTTTCTTCCTTTCTTTCTTTCCATCTTTCTTTCTTTCTGTCTTCTTTTCTTTTTTCCTTCTATCTTTAATTCTTTCTTTCTCTGTGTCTTCTTTTCTTCTTTCTTTCTTTCTGTCTTCTTTTCTTTCTTTCCTTTTATCTATCTTTCTTCAATTCTTTCTTTCTCTGTGTCTTCCTTTCTTCTTTCTTTCTTTCGTTCTACCCATACACTCACGGCTGATTCTGGCAATTTTTTCGCCCCACTCCCTCGTGTATGCTGTTCATAGTGTCAAACGCCGCCTCCATGCCCACCCCCCACCCCCTTTTTCTTGTATGAGCTCACACTGCCATTCAAATGGGATTTTTTATGTTCACATTTAGGCCTGATCTTTTAACCCTTGAAGGCATTTGGCATGGGCTATTTGACTGTTTCATTAGAAACAGCCTTTTTATATAATCGTACAAGAAGCTCTGACGATCCACGGCATTACGCCAAGACAGACTTCCCAGCTGGCTGGCAGGCCGAAAGCTCTTTCTTCTTCTTTCTTCTCGCGTCGCCCTTGAGGGTACAAGCAGATTGAAAAAACACAGTGCAAGTTACTGTTGTTTTGGAAAAAAAAAAAAAAGCTTTAATTTATTACCACAACTGAAAAGCGTATGCACATTCCCCACGGACCCACCCCCCCCCCCACCTAATTTACGTTTTTCACACGCTTGGGTGGGCAATCCCCACCCCATCCCATCGCACCCCCCCCCCTCCCCGGGGTGGGTACGTTCTTTTCGGATAGCCCCCCAGTAGATCGATCAGTTAGTTGGTTCGAAGACGGCGAAGATACTCTTTCAAGTAAATTATGTTGGCAATTGTGTAAACAATTGAATCTTGAGTAGTGTGTATTTGAACGACGCATGCAAGGTGATGTAGTGCATAAACCAAGACACTGCCACGTCGAACTGGTCTACATTTGCCAGGGTTAACTGGATGCATTGCACCACAGCCCTGATGATGTTTGCCGTCTATTCTAGTCCTCGTGACTTATAAAATGGCATAATACCGATCAATGCTGGCATGCACTTTCCAATGTTCCAGCATGAATGCTATAATTGCCAGCTCTGCAAATGTCCATTGATTCCGTCTGAGCCTCTGTTTTGGTTCCATCTATTTTGGCGCAATTGATAATTTTGTTTAGACTGATGAGAAATAATTGGGCGTGAAGTTCTAATTTTAATTCTTTTGTTATTCTTGTTTTCTTTTGTTTGCTTGTTTTTTTCTTCTAATTTTGCAAGCATTGTCGTTTCATTGTTTTTCTCATTTATTTCTCCCTTCTTCTGTTCACAGCCTCCAGCCTACATTTATTTAGCTATCTTCGCCTGTCCGTCATCTCCCACCTCCTCCCCCCCCCCCTCACGCACACGCACGCACACTCATGTGCATGCACCGTCCACTACACACATACACATTCAGGCAAGGGCGTACACACACCCACACGCCAACCACGCGTCATCCACTGCACACTCATAGATACTCACGTACACACACGCGTTGAGACGCGCGCACACATACGCACACGCCAAGCTCACATACATGTACACACCCGCCTATACACGTACCAAAACTCTCACACCAAACACACACACACGCCACAATTAATATCCCTCAGAACATCCCAATATCGATTATATCGCCCTCTTTCTTTGTCATTATTCTGTTTCTTCCCTCCATGATCCTCCTTCAAAACGGCGTAATGGCAGCAAATTCACTTCTAATAACCGTTGTTTTTCTCGCCAGTTATATCGACAGAGCAGTTTGTAGACCATACCGTGTGTCTGTTGCCAACCCAGATAGGTTCTTTGTGAAGGGAACGTTGAAAATACGAAGAGCAGGGTATGGGGCACTCTGTCAAATCTGTTTTTGCTTCGGTTTTGTGGACTTTAGAGTCAAATGGGCCGGTTTTGTGGACTTTGGAGTCAAATGGGCCCTGGTGCACTAGTGAAACAAACAAATCTGTCTCGCCTGGACTAGGCGGGGCACCAGTCCAGGCTGATCGGCCGATGAGTCGGATGGTGAAGCCACAACACTGCGTTTCAGTGAGGCCAGAGAGTATGTAATGTATAGAGAGGTTTCACTAGTGATCCATTTGCACTGCGAGGCACGGGAGGCTCCGCGAAACTACTGTTAGCATGGAGCGGAAAGTATGTCGCTGCGGTAAACAAGACCACTTTGTGCATTTCCACGGGGCGTAAGAGCTTTCCAACGGCTGTAAATGGTTTCAGTCAACCCAAAAATATGAGCAAACCACAGTAAACAGACATGCACACTATCTTTGGTGAAGGCGGTCTCTTTCAATTTCATGTTTACCGCAGCGACCTAGTTTTGCGATTTGGCCGAAGTGAGATCTCTCTATAAATATATACTCTGTTATGAGGCCTAGCGGATTAGCCAGCTGTTTTGTTGTTTTTTCTCACTGAAAGTCAATGTCGTGACATCACCACCCCATTTGTCGGCTTATCAACATCGGCTAATGCGCGCTTAGGCTTTAAAGGGACATGGCGCACGAATGAGATAGACACAAGTCTGTCTCGCTGGCTGATTCAAAAGAACGTTTTAAGTCTGAGTCAAATCCGGCGTAAATCAGAGCTCTACTAGTCTAACAATGCAGTGATAATCTGTTTGATGGTAAAGCATTTGGACGTACCCCCATGTAGAGTTGGCTTAGGGCGTGTTGATCGGCCCGCTAGGTGGATGGTGATGTATTTTAATTTAGGTCTTTATTTTAGCAGTTTCGCTGCCTGGGGCATTTGCACATCACTTTTTCTTCTTTTTATTATTCTTGTTGTAGTAGGCATCAGTTTTTTAGAATTTTGCCATGGCATCGGCCTTGTACGGCCTGCTCTTCACGATTTCCAACAGCCAAGGTATCTTTAACGTGCGCGACGTGCACACGCATCCTCCGAATTGTTCGTCCTTATCTGAGAAGACTAGGTGCTCGATCCTACCTCTCATAGGATCAGGGACAGGAAAATATGAGAACTATCCCAAAATTCCAACATGCCTGCACCGACCGGGATTCAAACCCAGTACCTTCGGCATGAGAGGCGAACACCTTGCCCCTAGACCCCCATGTTGGATGGGGACGTCACAACATTGAGTTTTCGGTGAGATCTGGGGCGCCAGCCGACTATAGCTGGAGCTCACTGACATTCGATGTTGTTACGTCACCGTCCAACTACTTGGTCGATTCAAAATCGGCTAATTGGATGGTGATGTGATTAGCTATAGTTTCAACGAGACCTTGCATACCATCCGCCTTGTTGGATCTCATTGAATGGCATTGTTGTGACGTCACATCCAACTATTCGGCCAATCAAATACGGCCACACCGCGGCCGGGTCGTAGTCTTTGAATGCGTGTTTACGTAATATTTGGGTTGTTTGTTTGTTTGTATGTATGTGTGTGTGTGTTTCCGTGCCCCTGGCGGTGGTTGTTATAGTGGTCTCCGGAGCTGGCTGGACCTGGACATTTTCATTAGCGTTTTTTTTGTTGTTGTTGTTGTGGTTGTTGTCGTTGTTTATCTCGCTATCTTTGCCGGTGCGAGAGGCTTTTTGAGAAATTAAGTCTTGTTCATTTTCTAAATGTCAATGACGACACGAGAGACGTAGTGAATATCACTCCCCGGGGAAGGAAGGGGAGAGAAAGAGAGAAGAGACAGAAAGGGTGAAAGAGAGAGAGAGAGAGAGTTGAGTGAGTGAGTGAGGAAGAGAGGGGAGAGAAAGATGGAAAGAGAGAGTGAGTGAGGGAGAGAGAGTGGGAGGGAGGTGGTAGTGAGAGAGGGAGAAAGAGAGAAAGTGAGGGAGAGAGAGAAAGAGAGAATGGGAGAGAGAGAGAGACTTTAACTATTTCTTTGTGAATTTTATTGGTTTAGTTACCTGTTGGTATGTCCGAGGACCAGAGAAGTTGTTGGGCAAAATGGTATGGATTATTTTGATTCCTCGTGAATAGCTTGGTAATTTATTTTTTCATAAGAATTGGCGTGGTGGTCTTGTTGATAGTTTGGAGGATAGATCGATGGAATAAAAGTTAAAACAGAAATAGTGGGAAGGGTGGAGAGTGAGAGGAGATAGAGATGTGAGGAAAGAGGGAAAGAATAAGCGTGAGGAGAGAGAGGAAGAATGGGTGTGAGGAGAGAGAGAAAGGAGAAGTGGGAGGAGAGAGAGAAAGAATAGGTGTGAGGTGAAAGAATAGGTGTGAGGAGAGAGAGAAAGAATAGGTGTGCGGAGAGAGAGAAAGAATAGGTGTGAGGAGAGAGAGAAAGAATAGGTGTGAGGAGAGAGAGAGAAAGGAGAAGTGGGAGGAGAGAGAGAAAGGAGAAGTGGGAGGAGAGAGAGAAAGGAGAAGTGGGAGGAGAGAGAAAAGAGAGAGAAAGGAGAGAGGTAGGGGAGGAGACAGACATACGGACAAAGACCAAGACTGTATTGTTTCAAAATTGTTGCATATCTTCCGTGTAACTCCGCCGAGAGGTATCGATTTTAGGGAGGCGACACTGCTCGTACAGTACACATACACGCGGGCGCGCGTACACACACACACACAGAACACACACAAACACTCACTATTTCCATTGCAACTATTGATAGATTCACCTTGTTCAGGCCTGCATGTCGACATTTGTGCCGGCACGTCACGCCCTCCGACTGTACCAACAAACACACTTGGTCTGGTGTGGACTGCTCAAACTCTCTCGCTGAAAAAAAGAGCAGTCAGTACTGCATCAGCGATCGCCTTTTCCACTAGGAGACCACCACCAGATATCGCCGTTTTCACTAGGAGACCACCATCAGATATTGTCTTTTCCACTAGAAGACCACTACCAGATATCGTCTTTTCCACTAGAAGACCACTACCAGATATCGTCTTTTCCACTAGAAGACCACTACCAGATATCGTCTTTTCCACTAGAAGACCACTACCAGATATCGTCTTTTTCACTAGAAGACCACTATCAGATATCGTCTTTTCCACGAGATGACCACTACCAGATATCGTCTTTTCCACTAGAAGACCACTACCAGATATCGTCTTTTCCGCTAGAAGACCACTACCAGATATCGTCTTTTCCACTAGAAGACCACTACCAGATATCGTCTTTTCCACTAGACGACCACTACCAGATATCCTCTTTTTCACTAGGGGGCTATCACCAGATATCGCCGTTTCCACTAGAAGACCACTACCAGATATTGTCTTTTCCACTAAGAGGCCACCACCAGATATCGTCTTTTTCACTAGAAGACCACCGCCAGATAACGCCGTTTTCACTAGGAGACCACCACCAGATAACGCCGTTTTCACTAGGAGACCACCACCAGATAACGCCGTTTTCACTAGGAGACCACCACCAGATATCGTCTTTTTCACTAGAAGACCACCGCCAGATAACACCGTTTTCACTAGGAGACCACCACCAGATAACGCCGTTTTCACTAGGAGACCACCACCAGATAACGCCGTTTTCACGAGGAGACCACCACCAGATATCGTCTTTTTCACTAGGAGACCACCACCAGATAACGCCGTTTTTACTAGGAGACCACCACCAGATATCGTCTTTTTCGCTCCGAGACCACCACCAGATAACGCTTTTTTTTCACTAAAGAGACCAGAAAAGTCGTCCAGATATCAGCGTTTTTTTTTTTTTTTCATTAGGAGATAACTGCCAGACATTGCCTTTTTCACTAGGAGACCACTACCAGGTACCGCACTTTTCACAAGGAGATCACTGCACTATACCGCAGTTTTCAAAAGGAGATCATCACCAGATATCATCGCCGTTTTCACTAGGAGACCACTACCAGATATCGCCTTATTCTTTTGGAGACCACTTCCAGATATCGCCTTTTTCTTTTGGAGGCCACAACCAGATATCACCTTGTCACTGGGAGATCACTGCACCATATACCGCAGTTTTCACAAGGAGATCGCTGCACCATATACCGCAGTTTTCACCAGGAGATCACTGCGCCAGATACTGCAGTTTCAATAGGAGATATTATACTCTAATAGAACCTGTGTCCAGTTAACAGCTATTCACTTAAGCTGCTTTGGACGTACGGTCATCGATCTGTATTTTCTATTAATTTTGATACAGCCGATGAAGTCACCATTATGATAATCCTGTTGATTTGGGTAAGCCTTTGTGTTTTGTCGTTCATTCTCACCTGTTCATTGTGTCACCCAGTGGCGACCTTAGTTCAGAAAAACTGAAGATCTTTAGTATGTAGAAGAGACATAACAAATGGTCACTTCGACACTTGTTTTAAAGCTGCTGTGGCATTTATCAAGCTGTTTGACAGTTCAGATTTATCCTAAGTCCTTACCATAATGGTTGTTGTCATGCACGGCAGTCCATAACACTAAAGCCACAGACTTTTAACGTCGAATTTCTCGGTTGTGCAAACAGTGGAGTTAGAAGAAACAAGAACTAACCTGATTGCTATGTCAGCTGGGAGAGTTTCCTTCTGTACTGTCTTTTTACATCTATATCACCGGCAAATTTGTGGCATATCAAAATCAGTACTTTTAGGGGGAAGTAAAAAAAACAACAACAACTGTTTTACATCTGTTGTGTGTGTCGTGCAGAAGAACTGTTTATTCCGGACTGATGCCTTAAAAATGGGAAGCAGCTGTCGTCTTGAAACCCCCAGCTAGTCAGATCGGCGAGTAAAAAAAACAAACCAACTAAACTATAATGTATGGGAATTATTTGGCGGGAGGAGGGGATGGGGGTGGTTGACATGCACTAGCTATCCTGGGAGGAGACCAGGTCATGTCATGTTGTTAGCTAGCATTAAAATTACCATCAGCAATAGCGCTCCCCTCGTTTAACACACTGAATTGAAATGGTACTGTCTCTGCCAAGACAGGTTAGTGTAAACTTGTCGTCACTGCTCTTCGGTAATGGCACAAATCATGTTTGGCACTTTGGGGATATTAAGGGAAAAACTCTTCCTTTTTCTATCATTTGGTGACTTTTACCATTGTGATACTTTTGGATTATTATGTCTTCTAACTGGCGCATTTCTTTTTCAATATTATCTGATAGCCCTCATGCTCAGGGATGCAAAAAAACCGCCAGTTGCCATTTGGCGTAAGTCTGACATATGCCATTCTCATAGACCAGTGACAGTGTGTTTCTGCAGAAAAGAATCCCGAAAGTTTTTAAATAAACAAACAAAATATACGCGGGGATAATATCACTTCAGTTTATAAATGATGAAAGGAATAAACAGTAGAGCATGGCGGAAGTTTCGAAGTAAGGAAATCGATTCTGTCCTGCTGTGGCGATTTTTATACTGTCCTTGTAACTTCCTCGTGTGTTTTAAACTTGCATTACCAACCGGCAAAAATGGATGTATTGTATTTCATGAAAAGGGCGGACAAGATGTGGGTATCGTATTTCATGAAAAGGCCGGGGAAAAAATACATTTTTCGTATTTCATGAAATAGACGCCAGGGGATCTGTTTTAGTTTATTTAAGTTTAATTTGTCACGCGGACAAGCGGGATCCGGCGGAAATGCGGACGTCAATAGGCAGCGAGTTGGCATAACAAAGACGGTTATAAATGTGTAATCGATACACAACAAAGACCATTGTTATTCTGGGAGAGCGGGTATTAGAAAGACTTTGCGCAATTTGAAATTTATTGCGTGTCCGTTACATAAGGCCTGTGCATTTTCTATGAAAACGAATCCGGGTCTCGTGATACCTCCAACTTAACTTTTGGTTATGTTGGAAGTGAAAGAGACATACCTCTCTCTTGCAACGTGATATCTCCTTGTACTTCCATGAACTGCCGATTTGGGGGCTAAAACGGCCCTTCTGAGGGATAATGAAGATCGCGAAGACGAGGAAGAAGAGCAAGAACTGCCAAAAAGAAACAAGAAACAAACAAAAAGAACAAGATAAAGCAGGAGAACGAGGCGAAAATGTCGAGGGCTTCAAGCCTCAGTAACAAAGATTCTCCACACACAAAGCACCTTCAGAGACAGTGGATGCCAGTAAACGTTCACCAGGCTGCCTAGACTTGAGCCAGTCAACTGACCTGTGTCTAGGTCTTTTGCCATCTCTTCAAGCTTCTTAATCCCTGGCACGCATGCTTTCCAGTGATATCTGTACTTTTTCTGTCCATTGGTCACTGTTGTAAAGTTCAGGCAATTGGATTTGTGAATTCTTAGGACACCTCAAACTGAGATCCAATTTCTTTTTTATTTCCGCAACAAATTTCTCAAACTTTGAGAAATCTGTTTTTGGATCTTTGCTTCCACCTGATCTTCAACAGTTTCCTTTAACCATCAAATTTGTTCATCCTCAGGTCATGTCAAACCAAGCTCCAGTTTCTTGTTAGTTAAGTATTTTCTCAAACTTTGAGGCGTCTGTTTTTGGACCTATGCTTTTACTTGATCTTCGGTGTCTCCTTTGACACTTGCCCATATCAAATTAGTTAATCCTCAGAATAATGTCAAACTTCCGTGTCGAATTTTTCAGTTTGCCAGTTTGAGATGTCCTTATTGGACATTTGCTTTAACTTTATCTTCAACAGTGGTCTTCATTATGTTCATATTATAAAGGAAGTAAGGCTTCCAATGTAATTATGAAAGGCTTTTCAACCACTGAGCCTTAGATTCTACAAAATATCATATTAGGCATAGAAAGAGGCAAAGGCGTACGTGGGCATTTTTTGAAAAGGTCTTGAGGTTCGCTATATCTTTAACACTTATGTTGCTTTTGAGCCACAATTGAGTTAAACAGAAGAAAGCGGTCCGACATTTTAAGCCGGAAAAAAAAATGCATTTTCTTCGAGTAAAATTAAAACATATGACAGGAAATTTCGTTATGCATCTCACTTTACATATTGGTGAACAAGGAACTTGAACTTTAAAACATCACATCTGTGTATTCTCGGGAGTCAGCGGGCCAACCAGTTAACAATAAACCACCAAACCCGCTCAGCTGGCACACGACCTTTTTTTTTGTTCTTGCTTTTTCCAGACACTGTCACAGTCGCACAAAAACGTGTGGCTGAGAAACGGAAAAAATCACACACATAAAAACCTATTTATGTTTCTTGTCTGGTCTTCAAGGTTGCTCACGTCATAGAGCTGTAAGATTATCCCAGCAGACTCGTTCAATTTGTGGCGTTTTTTCGGGTCATTAACTGCGAAAATCACGGAGGTCGCTGGAGCTCTACATTCCAGACATCCCGGAATATCATCAAATCTCTGTGGAAGAGACTTTCTCATTTCACAGATGGCTCAACAGTGAAGATTGATAAGGAAAAACTTGGCTGCCATTTCTTAAAAAAACAACAAAAAAACGACTGCCTGCTTCCTTTCACGGAACAGCCAAGTATTTGCCCGAGCCCAGGAGGTTGTTTCTAAGTTCCAACATAGTTATAATTATAATCCTTTTCTAAAGTGTCCCCTTAGAATGACAAGGTTCTATCTCTACATTTTTGTTGAACCAGTTACACACTACACACTACTTCTGCAGGCCTTTTCCATTACGTGTCAAAGTATCAGGCGGATTTGGTGTGTAATTTGTGAGTTTTACTGAAAAGAATAAAAATATTATATCACTAAAAGCGATGTGCACATGGGACTTCAATCATCAATTTCTCAAAAATTGACGGAAGGGAATTAGAGCCTTGTCATTCTAAGGGGTCGAAAAGTTCAGCTCACTATTTGAATGATTCAAGGGCCAGTGGCGCGCTCAGTCAATACAGTTTTGCACTTGATTTACTGCTCAGTGTGCGAAGTCTCTCTTTGACCCAACTGACTCGGGACAGTTTTGACGCATCCGAACTGATGTTTATGCAGAGGGTATGTATTTATAGACAGGTCTCATTTCCGCCAAATGGCGAAACTGCGTCGCTGCGGTAAACAAGAAATTGAAGAATTGAATGAGACCGTTTTTCACTAAAGATAGGGTGCATATCTGTTTACTGTGGTTTGTTCATATTTTGGGGCTGATTAAAACTATTTAGAGCCGTTTGTAAGTTCTTACGCCCGGTGGAAATGCACAAACAGGTATTGTTTACCGCAGCGACCTACTTTCCATGCACTATGTACACTATCTTTGTTGAAGATGGTCTCTTTCAGTTCTTGTTTACCGCAGCGACCTAGTTTGGCGATTTGGCGGAAGTGAGATCTCCCTACTCATGCATACTCTTTGGGCGTAACATCCGACAGTCCACCGGCGATATGCGGAAGATCAGTTTCCATGGGATAAACTGACTATTTGGCTGGTCCAAGGACTGGTGTGGCACTGAGTCAAGTCTCAATAAAATCGAAGAGATGAAATTGTCCTTGGTAGACTCCGTCTGGGCCATACCCACCTCACACACTGCTTTTTGCCTGGGGGGGGGGGGGGGAGAGAAGAAGAAGATCCCCTCGAATGTGTGGCACGCAACTGCCAACTAACTGTAGACTGTGTAGACTTCATGCATATCCGAAGAAGACACTATGCCTGCGGCGCCATGAAAGAATTATTCTCTAACGTGGACCCTCAGCGCTTCCCTTGTCATTTCTGAAAGAGGTCGAACCCTACAAGTTGATTTTTGATTTAACAGACTTTTATCATATTTACAAAATTCATAGACATATTTTCCAGCACGGGCCTTTTCCCGATAGATTTTTAATACGGGCCTTTTCCCGTTAGATCCCTAACTTCATTTTTATCTGATCTTATCTATAGGCAACTGAGGGCTGACAGTTAGCCCAAAGAGAGAGAACGAAAAAACCGTCAGAGGCGCAAAGTGCCGACGCGCCGTTAAACTCAAACTCAGACTCGAGTCAAGTCTGTTTTACGCCTTAGTACGCGAGAGCGTTCCACTCGCTAGCTGACTCAGAATAGTTTTGACGGGCCGTGTTTCAGTCTTTCCAGTGCGGGATCACGTTCAACTCCACATTTCACGTCTCAAACCAAAACCGAAATAGAACCAAAGATATTAGAAACGATAAGCCGAGACACTGACTTCTTCGCACCACTATAAAGACCGTGCACACAATTTGCGCGCTTATCGGAGGCGGGGCCCATGGCGCATAGTATGAAAAGAATGTTTGATGTAATGGTCAATTTACGATGCAAAATTGTGACAGTGCTACTGAGACTGAAAAAAAAAAAAAAGCCAGTTTTTCCACAGCGATTGAGGTTATAATTCCACAATAAGTGACGTCAATCAAGGTCTATAGCGATAGCTGAACAGTGAACAAAATTTTCCCTATTTGGCTTTGTAAAATACGGCACTTTTCATGACTTCCGCCCCTTTGCCGCTAGATGGCGGTGCCAGATCTGTGCACGCTAAAAACACTAGCTGTCTTATCTTGTCAGTTTTAGTATCTTTGATAGGACAGGCTTGACACGGTGCACCACCAGCCTAAACCTTGATATGCGAAAGCTGATATATATCCCCCCCCCCCTCCCCCCCCCCCCCCACCGTGTCAACAGTAGCATGTAATTTGAATTGATTTTTTCATTCAGTGTGCATTGCTGGAATGTTGAACTTTGAAATTTGCGCTGATATTTCCAAGGGCCAAGGCAATGATATTGTGTTTATGAAGTTTGTGCCTGTGGATTGGTTGCTATGGTTGGTGCAGTGGGTTTGTTGACATGCCACCATGCTGTTATTCTGCTGAAGACCTTTTTAGGCCTGCGCCGGTGTAGCTGAAGGTGATACATTTTCTTGGGGAAGCAAGAAACGGGGGAAGGGGGAGAGAAGTATAGACCGAGAGAGGGGCAGGGAGTGAGAGAGATAAGGAGGGGCGAAGAAACAGACAGGCAGGTAGAGAGAGAAGGACAGACAGAGATATAGAGAGAAGGAGAGGCGAAGAGACATAAAGTCACACAGACAGAGAGACAGAGGCGGAGAAACAGACCAGACAGACAGACAGACACACACACACGCACACACGCATATTTGAGAGAAGGAGGGAGAGGGGGAGAGTGAGAAAAGGGAGGAACAGAAGAGGTACTGAGCTATTTCTTTTTATCAAATTGTAAAATGCATTCCTCTCCCCACCCCCTCAAAAGACGCCACTGACTGTAGTAACCGTGGTGTAACCCTCGGGTGTAACAGTAGTATTTAGTCCCGAACTTTCTGTACGTGCGCCAGAATATCGGAATCATTTTTGCTGCAATGCAAAAACCCCTCCCTCCACCTCCCAGCCTCCCAGCGCAGTTGTTATCGCTGTGGGGGGGGGGGGCAGAAAATAATAATGACGGATCGGTCCCCGGGGAGGGCAACGCGCGGGAATTGTACCCGAGCTGTGATTGTGTGCCGGCGGAACATGCCCAGAAATGACCGGGCGATTATCTGGCGTGAAAAACTATGGATCAACACCGCTTGTTGTTATCCCGCTGGTTTGGAAACACATTTCTCTTGACCCCCCAAAATAAATACAAACTATGTTTGGCGGGGAGATAAGGTCTGTTGTCTGATTTAGTGGGATGTCGTACTAAGCCCGGAACGACACAAACAGCTGCTGGCAGACAAGAAGACTTAGTGCACGCCATAATTTCCCATATTTTCTTAGTAAATCCGGGGAGACCCTATCATAGTAAGCCTGATCAGACACAGCTGCTGGCAGACAGAAAGTGCACATTATAATTTTCCTATATTTTCTTAGTAAATCCGGGGATACCCTATCATAGTAAGCCTGATCAGACACAGCTGCTGGCAGACAGAAAGTGCACATTATAATTTTCCTATATTTTCTTAGTAAATCCGGTGAGACCCTCTCATAGTAAGCCTGGTCAGACACAGTCAGCTGCTGGCAGTCAAGGAGTGCACACCATAATTTCCCATATTTTCTTAATAAATCCGGGGAGACCCTGTCATACTAAGCCCGGTCAGACACAGACAGCTTCTGCCATTATTTCTGGGTTGTACATTTTGCTGGCAGCAAGTGGCTGTGCCTTTCCGGGCTTAGTATGAGACCTCCCTTAAGTTGTTTTCATTTTTTGTGTGTGTGTGCGTGTTACATTGTTTCTGTTATTTAGCCTCAGCCGATTGGCCGACTAATTTTGATAAGCCGATTAATTGGATGGTGACGTCACGACATTCACTTTCGGGGGAAGGGGGGCAGAGGGGGTCGGGCACCAGCCGACGAGTTGAATCTCACTGAAACTTTTATTCTATTTATTCTGTCAATTGTCTTGCTTTTACCTAGCACAGTTAGTAGAGTCCGTCAGGGCAAAAATTGCGCATTTGGTGATAAAGGCAACTAACTTTGCATGGTTGTTGCAGGTTGGCATACAAATGAGGAGCGTTTTATTTCAAAACTGGGTAAGTCAAATTTTGCCTGAGTTAATGTCCCCTTTCAGATAGTCACTCAAAATTAGTGTGAGATGCAGTGAAAGTGTTCAGTCAAAACTTGCAATGTCCGCGTCTTACAGTCACACTAATTTTGAATGACTATCATTCTGAAAGGGGCCATAACGCATGCAAAATTTGACTTGCCCAGTTGTGGAATAACGCTCTTCAAATAATTATGCATACAGAACCACCTCACCAGATAACCTTGACAACCTCAAAATGACCTTTGATTTCCTGTATATTTCTATGTATTTTGAATGTGACCCATATCGGGTCGACGTACCTTCTCCGAACTCAAACTCAGAATCTTTACTGACATTATTTTGCATAAAATAAATCAGGGGTGCTCAACCAGTCGATCGCGATCTACCGGTCGATCTTCAAGTGCTTGGCAGTCGATCGCGGGATAAATGTAGGACACACCCGAGAGGTATATATATTATATATATTTTTTTTTTATTTTTTTTTTATTTGTCTTTGTACTTTGGCGGGTCGTTTTTCTTGGATGTGGCGGGTCTGTGTTAGTTGTCTGTTAAAGTGAATAATGCCGATAGGCACATCAGCATAGGTTCGGTCTCTTTTATTTTTTGTTTCAGGGCTTCGCCAGACTGGTAGATTTCCAAAGGCTGGGAAATATAAAAGTAGATCCTATGTCAATAAAGGTTGAGCACCCCTGAAATAAATATTCAAAGTGTGCATACAATGTTTGAGACACCCTAGATATCACACGTTTTTTTTTTTTTTGGTTGTTCACGCCACTACACATCAGTCAGTCACCCACTGACAGCGCTCATGCAGAAAGAACAAGATCATGAACACTGGAGCTAATTAAACTTGTAGGCAAGTTTCTTGTGTAGCGTAATAACCAATACCGCCAGTTGTGTCGGCTTACCGACGAGCGTGCGCCGAGTGTCGTGTGCCGCCGTACGCGCTAACGCGTCGATCTATCGCCGGAGCGTGTGAATTATTGATACGCATTCTCTGCGGGGTCCAGAAATTACGCAAGGTGGAGACGGAGAATTTAAAGGAAAAGGGTTTTTAAAAAAAAGATATATGTGACAAAAGTAGAGTTTACTTGGAAATAAAAAGATGAGCTCACGTAAGATTGCAGAACGCAAATGCACGATTTATGTATCATATATCTGTTATCTTTTTGTTATCGAAGTTGGAGGCGTCTTACGGAAAAAAGTTGAAAAGGATCATTTGTCTACGATTCGTATGTGGAAATCAATCTCCGAGCATCAATATTAACAATCAACATTGTTTTGTGAATTAATTTTTTTTTTTAGGTTAACTAAAAATAACACCAGCAACCGAATAATGAAAGCTGTGGAGAATAATCGTTGCGGTTATCATCATTATTATCATCATCATCACCATCATCAACAATCTCCTCGTCATCAACATCTTTACCATCATCATCCTCATTACTATCAACCTCACCATCATCATTGTCATCAACATCATCATCGTCATCATCACCATCGTGAACTTGGCCATCACCAGCATCATCGCCATCAATATCATCATCATCACCACTAGAAACCTCGCCATCTCCATCATCCATCTCACCATCACCATCATCATGACCATAAATATCATCATCACACCACCACCACCATCATCATCATCATCATCATCATGACCACCACTATCACCACCAACAGCGTCATCACCACCATCATCAGCCTTATCATGACCATATTTTACAAGCATAACATCGTCTATCCAACTTCATAATCATATTCACCAACCACAAAGAAAGCCTGCCGCAGAATCATTTGAAAATCAGAACAACTCAGTATTAGTCTAGTCATTAACGTCAGTGCAGTCATAATAGTTTTCACAATCATCAGTAATACAATAATGCAATAATAACTATGACGTGAAGGCGCTGCAAGCCTCGCTGCGTGTCACTGCTAAACTCGACATCGCATGCAGCGGCTTGTGTCCTAGGCCCGCCTGCCACCACCGCCACCGGCTGTCGAGGGCGACTTCTCTCGGTGGTGCCTGGCGTTCTCTGGCACCAATCTGACACCCGGTGTCAGCAGACATTGTTTTGTCAGTCGGTTGACGACGGCGTTGCTTCTGTTGTTTTGATTAGAGGGGGAATCCCGCTCTCTAGACAAAAACTGTGGGAGATGTGCCAACGGTGCCAGAACCCTCAGCAACGGTGTTGTTACTGGTTAACTTTCAAGACGGTTCGTGCTGTTACTCATTAACCTTCAAGACAGTTCAGGATTAATTATGAGTTGGATTTCAGGTGGATATGACAATGTATGTCTGTTTTTAGCAGTCGTTTATTGCCAGTAATGCTATAAAAACGGAAGCGTGTGAATTCGTTATAACCCAATGTGTTTAGATGCAATCTGTAGGTAAATAATCAGCGTTTTAAATACTGTTTTCATCTTTCATCAAAGTTTTGGCATCAATACCGTCAGTCAAGAAAAGATGACGGCTTCAAGCATTGCTTTGAACAGTTTGGTAGAGAGCGATTCAGTGTTTATTGTTTTTCATAGTTGTGCCAAGACTTGTTTTTTGTACTAATAATTGGTCACCGGTATCTCGTTGTCTTGGCCGGATTGGTGAGGATTTCCATTGAATCATGAGGGATTTTCCAGATGATTTCCAGTCAGTCATGCACGCATCTGTTGGTTGTCGTCAATTTGTGTGAAACGCTCGAGCATTTTCTACCGTGTTTTGTTTTTAATTATTACTATTATTATTATTGTTATTATTATTATTATTATTATTATTCTCTGGCTGCGATGGCGAGTAACAAAGGATTGTTCAGGATCATTAGACTAAGACAAGATAGGAATCACTTTACTGTCCCATGAGTGAAATTCACTTTCACATAGCGTTTAAGAGGACGTACATGATACACACGTGTAAAGCATCATTACGTAAACATGAACTACATAACGAATGTGGATATACAACGTGTCAGTTATTTAGCAATGAAACCGGTGATCTGCTTGCCTCGGACGCATTGCTCATTTGTCAAGATCATGTGGTCTACTACCGTTATTAACTGTTACAGTGGAATTCCAACGTGATACGTTGGGGTGTCACTTGTACCAGAGATCTGTAACTGATTTATTTATGTTTATCCGCCAGCTTCAGTACATTTTATTCAGGTGTGAGTTGAGAATCGATAGTTTTCCATTCTGAGTTTTGTCTGGGTTTTTGGTCAAACGAAGTCGTGGCTGCTGAAGGTGTGTTTAGATAAATTCTCATTTCGGTAGTCAGGAACGCTGTTTACTTAGTTACAGATGACAGGTGGGCTCAACACTTTTTCTTTATTCAGATCATATCAAAACACTTTGGTTTAAGAATGAGATGATTAGCAAGCAGTTTTGAGACAGTTTGTATAGAGTTTGATCTTCAAAAAGAAGTATTTATCCTACATTGCGTTGATAAATGAAAGTACATGAAGAGTTCAACTTTATCATAAGTAACCTTTCTCACTATAACTTGTCTCTACGCAGCACGAGATTTGTGAGGGTCGAACGTGTTCTCTTTCTTTCTCTCTTTCGCTCGTTCCCCGCAATCACTTTATCTTTAATTTGTGTCTTTTTTTCCTGCATTTTCTCTAATTGGTTTTCATTTTATCTGTTGTTTTTTTTTTATTGAAAATAATAAAATTTAGGCGGAAAGCAGGTTTACAGTGGTTTTGCTCAAGAAGCCGAAGAATTTTTATGTAACTGCCAGGTTGTTCTGCCCTTCAACTTTTTGGTAGAGGATTTGTGTTACCGCTGGCAAATTGGTGTTTATGTTGAGTCAGATTTTATGGTGATTTCCCCCCCCCCCACTGTCTTTCTGTCTCTCCCTCTGTCACTATCTTTCTGTCTCTGTCTGTCTGTCTGTCTTTGTCTCTGTCTCTCTCTTCCCCTCTCTCTCCCTCTTTCTCTCTCTCTCTCTTTCTCTCTCTCTCTCTTTCTCTCTCCCCCCCCCCCTCTCTCTAATGACTTACCTTCCCCAATGCATTTCTTCTTCTGTCTGTCTCAGCCTCATGTTTCTGTCGTCGCTGTTAATCACTTTCTTCTTCTTTGTCACTCACTGTCTTTCCGTCTCTCTCTTTAATGTATACCATGCAATGCAGTCTTTGGTCTGTGTGTGTTCCTTGGGTTTCTGCTATGTTCTGTCTGTCCTTTCCTCTCATTCCCATCATTTACGTCACACATTATTTTCTTCACAAATTTGAAGTAACCACATGCCCGATCTCAAATCCTGCTAGTTTTCAACGCCCAAAATGACGAACTTTCTTTGTAAAATAACCCACCCAATGTCATTTCAGTTAAGTGGAAAAACATAAAAATGTCAAGTTTTAAATTTTGAGATGTTCAACGTTAGCCGGTGTTTCGTGTGTACAGAAACGGAAACGGCAAAAGTCCATCAAATAGTAAAAAGAAAGAACTGACTCCATGTGTACGGAAAAGGCTTTCCCATACAAATGAAAGCGTTCTGTCTATTTCACTACTTGAAGGATTTTTGTACGTTTCCGTTTGCCGTCCCCGTTTGCCGTACACGTGAAAATACAGCGTCAGTCAGTTCTAGGCAGATCACTCAGCTAAGTGAATAGGCTACTTTTATCTGAGACCAGTTATAGAGAAATGTCCTCCCTTGTTCAGAATGACAACCGCAAGCTGGAACATTATCGTGATGTTTGTATTGAATAGCTGGAAAAAATGACAGTGCGGCATTTATTTTTTTTTTTGTATGCATTTTCCATTTGGAAATGCGGAGATGCGAAAAGTCCGTTGTACGATGACAACCATCTTCACGATTTGAGGGCAATTTTAGTAAGCCAAGCAAGGATGATGGTGATCTGGCAGCTTCGGGTCGGAAAAAAAAAGAAAACCAGGACACTTTTTGATGTCACGATCTTGGCATTTTAAATCTAGACGCATTTTTCCTTTAGTTCCATTTATCAAATCAACCAGGCTTGAATAGTTTTTGTTTAAGAAACCACAGAAAATATTTAAGGCTTGGAACGAAAATTAAATTGTGTGGAGAAAGTAGGCTGCATTCAAACAAGTCATAAAGAAACAACAATAAATCCAAAAGAATTAGAAAAGAAAATGAGGGGAAAAAAATTCCCTCAGGCAAAATTGCCTTTGCCTTCCATTTCTGATTCTTTGGGGCGGGGTAAGAGTGTATACATTGTTTTTTTCTGTCGTATCGCTCTGTTATATTCTGTCTTGCACGATGTGACGGTTGTCGTATCGACTGTGACCGTTATTGTATCGAGTGTGACCGTTGTCGAATTGACTGTGACCGTTGTCGTATCGACTGTGACCAATGTCGTATCGACTGTGACCGTTGTCGTATCGACTGTGACCGTTGTCGTATCGAATGTGATCGCTATCGTATCGACTGTGACCGTTGTCGTATCGAATGTGATCGCTATCGTATCGACTGGTGCCGTTACCGTATCGGCTGTGACCGTTATCGTATTGGCTGCGACCGTGCTCATATCGACTGTGACCGTTATCGTATTGGCTGTGATCGTTATCATATCGACTGTGACCGTTATCGTATCGACTGTGACCGTTGTCATGTCGACGTCCTTTCTCCAAACTCAAACTTCAACGCGGGAGCTTTGAGACACAGGCCTAGAACATTTTTAACAGACAACTTGCACGGCGTCTCGTTTTTCGGATAAAGAATTTCATAAGCTGCCGTGTTCGTTCCATCAGTTGGAACCTAAATGTATTTTAAGAGGAGAGCATTACATGCTTTTGCATCCAATTGCCTCTCTCTCTCCACCCCCCACCCTCCACCACCACTATCACCGCCCTCTTTTTTCTCTTCCTGATGACTGTGACAAAATTAAGTGCCGCACGGAAATGCGCATCGATTGCGGGTAAATTTACCTGCGATGGAAAGAAGAAAAAAAATGGATGGGGAAACTAAAAACAGAAAGTGTTGAGAAAAAGGTAAAACGTTTTTATATTTTGGCGTCTTAGCAAGCGGTCTGTGTTTGCCGTGACGTATGAAAGTGTTTGGAATATTGAACCGAGTCCCATGAATGAAAGAGTGGCTCAACTCCACTTTTGTCAGAAACACAGATAACTTTATGAGCGTGTGCAGCACTCTCCAGTGTTTCTGAATGATTTCTTCTTACTCGAGGCTTTGCTACTTACGACTGTTTTTTCTTTTTGCTACATTTTGACAGTGCCTTGGGGGGGGGGGGGGGGGGGTTCTTGCTTTTGTCGATTTTTGGAAGGTTCAACCATTTCTATTTACGTTTTTCATGCTCATTTGACCGAGCAGCGTTTTTCCATAAAAAAACAAGACTGTCATGGGAGAGGGTCGAGTAAAATATTCGCTTCCAATCGAAGAAAATACGCTATAATTGCCAATTCAAGACACAATGAAACGCCATTTCTGGCTGATTTGTGGTACAGGGACCCTTATATTGGAATCTCCCACTTGTATGAATGATCCAGAACGGCCAGGAATGTATTGAAACATTTGGTAAACATTCAGACACTTTTTTCAGCCAAAAAAACTTTGCAAATTTTCAAACGCGTTTTTCTCAAAACTTACCTTTTTTACGTTAATTTCCTAACTCCTTTTTTATATTTTGTTGGATGTCGATGAAAATGGCACTATAGCAACTTTATATTGTATACTAAAAAAGTTATTATCCACGTTTGAGCATCTTTTATAGTTTACGAGAAATCTATCATTTTTGTGGTGAAAAATCAAGAAAAATGCATACGCCCAATATACAAGTTTCAGAATTTCTTAGAAAAACATCTATCAAAGATATCCAAATAAAAATACTAAAAATAATATCTTTAATATGTATTGAAATATAAGCATACAAAATTTCAAGATCATTTGTTGAAAAATGACCGAGCCTTTAGGTTTTAAAAAAGTTGTTTACATGGAGGTGAAATTCAAGATGGCGGCGTTACCATGGTTACCAATAAGTCCAAGTATTTGTTTTATACTTTTCCCCCCTAATTTGGACATGCTGAATTCAAATATGGAAGTTAAAATTGCCTACTTTGTGTTATTTAGAATATCACTCTCGGGAGCCCCCCCCCCCCCCTTAAGCCTGTCTTAGGACGTAACCCTCTTCACATAAAGTGAGCTAATTGATTCATGTCTTTTCTCTCATAGCCTACTTTTTAAAGCGATGTGTCTTTTAAATGTTCTACTTCAGTTTTCTTAAGAACAATTGGTCGGTTTTTAGAGACAAGGAGGTGTTATTCTCTCTCTCTCTCTCTCTCTCTCTGTATGTGTGTGTCTTTGGCTCCCTCTTTCTCTCTCCCCCTCTCTGTATTCTCTGTCCCTCTCTCTTTCTCTCTCTCTGTCTCCCCCTCTCCCTCTCTGTCCCCCACTCTCTCTCCCCTAAATCTCTCTGTCTCTTCCTCTGTCTGTCTGTCTGTCTGTCACTCTCTCTCTCTCTCTCTCTCACTCTCTCTCTCTCTCTCTCTCTCTCTCTCTCTCTCTCTCTCTCTCTCTCTCTCTCTCTCTCTCTCTCTCTCTCTCTCTCTCTCTCTCTCTCTCTCTCTGTCTCTCGCTTTCCCACCTCCCTCAGTTCGAAAGCAGTTTTGAGAAAAATTAGGTTAAAGAGTTTGGGCTCTTAACAGTCCGTCCCTTTAAAATATCCAGGTTCTATCTCCACGTTTTGGCTGAACTGAGTTCCACACTACACATTACTTCTACAGGCCTTCTCCATCGCGTGTCAAAGTATCAAACGCAGAAGAAGAAGAAGAAAAAAGGTCGTCTCTCTAAAAGCTATGAGCACATTAAACTTCAATCGTCAGTTTCTCAAAAGTTGACGGAAGCTAGTTGGAATCTTGTCATTCAACGGGGACAAACTGCCAATATCTTATTTACTTTCTGGTAGATAAAATACTTATGCTTTTAAAATATGGTTTGGAAACGAAACTTGCCCATAAAGGTAGGACGACATCCACTTTGGACGTGTGGGGTGAAATAGGAAATCTTGCAAACTGCGGGATAGCCACAGCGCTATCTATCTATCTATCTATCTATCTATCTATCTATCTATCTATCTATCTATCTATCTATCTATCTATCTATCTATCTATCTATCTATCTATCTATCTATCTATCTATCATCTATCCATGTGGGGATAGCCCACTTGTCTTTACAACCGATCAATTGTTCTGAAGAAATGGAATTCAAATGGAGTTAGACCAGTCTTTTCTTCATGGGCGCAACTGTTCCACAGTCATCATGGGATTTTGAACAGAGGCTCAAGATCTGTTACAAGAAATGGCGTCCTAGAAGCAGGGCGGGGAGAAAATTCTTTCCCCATGGTAGATCGATTGCCGCTGCATCAGCGGGAAACACTGCAGTCCGTCAAGCGTACGATCCTGCAGTCTCTCTCGACTGAGCCCATTGGCAACTGGCATTAGGCCGCTTTGAATATTATGTCGATGCTAGTGGCATATTGTTCGAGAAGTGACACACAATGACCAGCACTGAACCCTGCATGGGAAAATCGCACGAAACAACAACAAAAGTAAACAAAAAAATAAACAATACATTCAAAATTCAGTGGAGCAGAAACTGAAAAAAAAAAAATGTGCCGATCATAATATTTTGAACTATGATGAATTGGTTAGTAAAATTTTGCTATTCGTTAATTTTCCCATACACCAGCGGCGTAGCTCGAGTCTCCTCAAACTTACATGTAGGGTTCAGCCGATACCAACTGCCACAAGATGGCTACAGTAGTAGATATCGTGAGGGTAAGGAATTGGAGTGTGGGAAGAGGGGGGAAGATTTGCCTTGTAATGTAATTAAGGGGAGGTTGAGGGCAATCGGTGAACAGAGTAAATGCGGATTACGTCGATCGAAGAAATTTCTAAGACTTGTTTTAAATCTGACTTTAGTCAACTGGTTGGGAGAAGGGGGGGGGGGATTTTTAGTTAATTGATTGATGGATGGATGGATTGACTAATTAACTGATTCATTTGGGTATGATGGGGGATGGGGCGGGTGGGTGCTGTGCATGATACCTGCAGCGCGACGAATTTTCATACGGCAGACACTACCGTGTATTCGGCTAGATGTTATGGATACATTCCGTTACAGATTTTTCAGTGCCTGAGTGAAGGCGTCTTATGTCAGACATATTTTCATACGGCAGACTCTACCGTGTATTCGGC
This sequence comes from Onchidella celtica, assembly GCA_963931925.1. Lineage (NCBI taxonomy): Eukaryota > Metazoa > Mollusca > Gastropoda > Systellommatophora > Onchidiidae > Onchidella > Onchidella celtica. The sequence goes on from OZ007571.1 coordinate 50,469,101, forward strand.
TAGATGTTATGGATACATTCCGTTACAGATTTTTCAGTGCCTGAAGTGAAGGCGTCTTATGTCAGACATCCTACTGTCTGTCTAAATTACGAGTTACATCAACCTCTTTGTGTTGACATTTACACAAGTGCAAGTGATAATTACACGGTTTGAATTATTCTTTGCATTTTTAGTTCCGAAAATAATACGTCGGGACATCTTCCCTCAGGCCAGAATTGCGAGTGAGTTCGTTTTGCAAGAGTTTTAGTCACGAAAGGGTGGCCATGACCGGTTCAGAGTTGATCCTTGCAGTAATTCTCCGTGTGGGTTGTCAAGGCTAACATTTGTGATTTCTGAATCTATTGTGTTCTATATTAACGAAGAACTGAACCCGGCACGGTCTAGGACAAACCTGACAGGGAATTGCACAGACAGAAGTGAACTTGTCTACCCCCTGATGGCAAGGAAGATGGACAGATTGACAGACTGATTTGGCAGATTTTCGATTGACAAGATAATTATAACAATAATGTTAACAATAATAATGATAACAATGATAATAATTTGATAATTGTTTTCATGATTTTGTGAGATTTTTTTTTTTTAAGGGTGGGGGGAGAGAATGATAGACGTCAAAGTTTATTTCAACTCAGTGGTGATTTAATGAGTTTTGCATAAATATACCGTTCTCCCCTCCCCGAAAAAAAATCGACGTCAAAGTTTACCAATATAACAGGTTGAAAAAAAAAAAGAACTACAACAGCAAAATTAATAACAAAAAACATTATAAAGCAGAGAAATGGATGTCATAAAGACAGAGCACGTCCACATTTTGTCCTTTTTCTTTGTTTGTCAAGACTTTGCCTTAGCGTAGATGCATGAATGTTTGCACGTAATATTGATTGTCCTTCACGCACTGTAAATCTTCACTTCAAAACGGGGGGGGGGAGACAACACGATAAAAATCGAAACAGTCACACCGTCTCCACCGAGTGAAAACCAGATAACTCTGCGCTTTGAAGTCAAGCTGGCAATGGCAGTTAATTCCCCCTTTGTTTACATTCGCTTGCTCGCGCCTGCGTTCCCGCCATTGTAACGACTTCCACTAGTTCGTCATTTATTTACGTTTCAAACAATGCCCGGGGTGCTGTTGTGACTATTTTCCAATTGTTTTATCGCAACCAGTTGAATTATTAACAGGTGTTCCAGAATTTGTGATTATGTTGGGGGACATTTTGTGCTGGTCGGTGTGTTTAGAACGGCGACCATTTTTTTTTTATTATCAGAGCAGTCAGCGTGACAGGTGTTGTTGGTTTGCTTTGTACGGGTAGTATTTGTTCATTTTGATGTTGGCAGATAATATCAAACGCCGCGGCTTTCAAACCCATGAAGACGCAATCGCACTAATTATTTGATAGTGAACTTGAACAATTGAGCAAGTCTGAACCACGCCCACCGTACTGCTGTGGTATAATTATTTTTTTATGGATACGGGTTTTATGATCATTTGGCCGTATTTCCGCAATTTTGAGCTCTAAATTTCGAAAATGCCACATTTGAGGTAAAATGCAGAAGAACCCCAACTCCAAATCCAATTAAATACAAATGTCAACGAACATGGCCGTCTCTTGAGAAAGTTCTTGACTTCCGTACGGCCTGACCATTCTTTACAGATCATCTCAGTATGATCTTTTTGATTTCTGGTCGAAAGAGCAAGGGTTTGGGTTAGGGATAAGATTAGGGTTAGGGACAATGACCGGATTAGGGATAGATCTAGGGTTAGAACTTGGAGATTAACTGCGTATGGAACTCTTCCCCGGAATTGTTCAGTCCAACCGATTTGATTTTTTTTTTTTTTTTTTGCTCAGTTGATTCGTTTTCATTCTGGCATTTCCGGCGATATTAAGTATATACACATTTTTGTCAAAATCAACATTCAGTATGTATGTTCGAGAAAACATGGCAGTCTTTCCTTTTCTTATTCTGGCCCAAATGTAGGGAATTCTCTCCCCGAACTATTGAGGGATATTTCGTCATTTGAGAATTCGAATCAGGGTTAAACCCAGTCCTGTATAGGAAATGTCTACTGACTGACTATGTCGCCCCTGAGCCTCGTAGGTTTTGTACAGCAAGAGATGTATATCGTGAAATATGTGAGAGAGAGGCGGAGAGAGAGAGAGAAATCCACTTTGTGGAGACAGGTACATAAATAAACTGCATTATTTATATCATTATTAGTTATACATGTATTACTGTATGCTCGGTAGGTTGGGGGCGAGGGGGGTCTGAAAGGCATGACAAAATGATTTATACCAATCAATAGTCGATCTTTAGCCAGTACATGTACGCAGATTGTGTGGTTTTACTCTTTTGTATCTCTTTGCTGTAGCTAATTCTTTCACATGCCCGAACCGTTTATTTGTTGTACGAGTTTCTGATGCATGGCGACACGAACAGTGTAAACGTGATCATTTGCGCCTCTCGTTTTGTTATGCTAACTGTGGCCGAAATTCTCTTGAACCCGTCACAATGATTTATGAGCGGTGGCTTTTTAGTTTTGAGATTGGCAATACTACTTACTAGACGACCTTCAGTGTAACGGGGATATAATTATTTTTGTCGGAAAGAGTTCCGTAACTCCAAGTCAATTTTAACTATTTACAATTCCTCACAGATTTTCCTTTTGTGTTTTGGTTGAAAGTACAAAGGATAGGGTTAGGGATAGGATTAGAGTTACAGTTAGGGAAAACGGTGGGTGACTGGGTGGATGGGACGTAATGGAACTCGTTCCTTTTCGTCCTTGAAGATGATAATCCTAAATTGGTTTCATTAATTGATATGGCATGCTGTAGATGCCGTAAGATCAAAGGCTGTATGTACATGCGTGGATATTGTTGATGATATCGATCTGCGAGGTTCGTCGTGGTGGGGTTTTGTTGAAATTATTTCTGAAGATCGTGTTTAAACAAACATTGGGTTTATAGAGACTGGTATACAAGTAATCTCAATGGAGTATAATTTGTGTCGTGACTTATTATAATGACTGTGCGAATTTGTCTGAATTTGAGTATGGTGGAGTCAGTGTTTAGTTTCTGCAGGCCTCGACTGTTGGACAGCCAGGAGATATTACGCTTTTACCTGATCGAGCCTTATCCCATTGTGAAACCTTTAGCGCAGTGGTTCTCAATATTTTTGTGGCAATTGCCCCCTTGGGTCCCAAATTTCCTTTCGTTGTCTCCTCCTCCTTCTCCCTCTCTCTCTCTTTCTCTCTCTCTCGTTCTCCCCCCCCCCCAACACACACACACACACAAAAACAACATACTCAAACCCAATTGGATACATGTCACAAGAAGACAGACTACACACAAATTATGTTAACTTTCTCAAAGTTTTTTTTTTTATAATGACAGTTGGCGTATTGATTATTCATTATAAACCAGAAAGCATTCTGTATCAAGTGCGCAACCCCCCCCCCCCCCAACAGGCCTTTTCAGTTCATAAAACCCATCTACAGGTGCTGACGTTCAACAAGTCATCGACTGTCATGTATTTGCCCCCAAATCGTCTTTATCAAATGCACCAAAAAGAGGCCTTTTCCGTTCTTAAAACTGTCATGTATTTGCCCCTAAATCGTCTTTATAAAAAAAAATGCACCAAAAAAGAGGTCTTGTCTGTTCATAAAACCCATCGGCAGGTGCTGTTGTTCAGCAAGTCGGTGACTGTCATTATTTGCCCCCAAATCGTCTTTATCAAATGCACCAAAAAAGAGGTCTTGTCTGTTCGTAAAGCCCATCTGCAGGTGCTGTTGTTCAGCAAGTTAGTAACTGTCATTATTTGCCCCCAAATCGTCTTTATCAAATGCACCAAAAAAGAGGTCTTGTCTGTTCGTAAAGCCCATCTGCATGTGCTGTTGTTCAGCAAGTCTGTGACTCATGTATTTGCCCCTAAATTGTCTCTATAAAAAAAATGCACCAAAAAAGAGGTCTTGTCCGTTCGTAAAGCCCATCTGCAGGTGCTGGTGTTCAGCAAGTTAGTAACTGTCATTATTTGCCCCCAAATCGTCTTTATCAAATGCGCCAAAAAAGAGGTCTTGTCTGTTCATAAAACATCTACAGGTGCTGTTGTTCAACAAGTCAATGATTGTCATGTACTTGCCCTCAAATCGCAATAAATTAAATTCACCAAAAGAGGTCTTGTCCGTTCATAAAACCCATCTACATAAGTGCTGTTGTTCAACAAGCCAGTGACTGTCATGACATTTGCCCCCAAATCGCCCCATATTCCTTTTTTGGCCGCTCCCTTGTCGCCGTTTTCTTAGTTTTCGCTGATTGCCATAAAATAATGAAAGGTTATTGTTGATGTTTGACAGTGAAAATTCCAGTACTGTTCAGCTAGTGCAACCCTGTTCATTATTTCTCTTTTGACGTTAATTTGTTAAATGTCACCACAACACTAACAGAGCATTCGCCCTTACAAGTTATGCTGGCGAAAGTTTAACGAAGCGTGCATGATAATAATTACGAAATGAGTACAGAAAAAGTCAAGGGAGTTTGCTCTGTGATGAGCTCACAGGCCCTTGTGTTTACACTGTTTGCTGGCTCTATGATATCGACATTAGCAATCATTGATATGCGTTCGATATTGATATTGTCAGAGTGAGTAATTCATAGTTGCTGTGTTTTTGTGTTTTTGTGTTTTTGCTCCCGTTTGACGTGCATGATTGACAATAACAGAGAGAGAGAGAGAGAGACAGAGAGAGAGAATGGTGAATAAGTGGAAGGAATGGATGGATGGATAGGTGGATGGGTGGATTGGACGAATGAGTGGGTGGATAGATGGATGGGTGGAGGGAGAAAGGGATGGATGTATGAATAGCTTTAGGTAAAGGATGTATAGATCAATACACGCACGTGTATATATTAACAGTGGATGGATGGGTGAGTGGGTGGATATCCAATTGTGGGGCATAAAATGCTTAGGGCACTTTCCGTTCAATAATTATTTCGAATTACATTCTCTCTCTCTCTCTCTCTCTCTCTCTCTCTCTCTCTCTCTCTCTCTCTCTCTCTCTCTCTCTCTCTCTCTCTCTCTCTCTCTCTCTCTCTCTCTCTCTCCCCTGTCCCTTTCACTCTTTTTGTCTTTCCTCTTTTCTCCCACCCTCTCTTTTTCTCTTTTCTCCCTCCCTCTCTCTCTCTCTCTCCCCTGTCCCTTTCACTCTTTTTGTCTTTCCTCTTTTCTCCCACCCTCTCTTTTTCTCTTTTCTCCCTCCCTCTCTCTCTGTCTCCCCTCTCCCCCTCTCTCTCTGTCTCCCCTCTCCCCCTCTCTCTCTGTGTCTTTCTCTCGACATCTGCTGATTTTATTCTCTCTCTCTCTCCATTACTGCATAACTCACTCTCTTTCTGTCCCTCTCTCTCTCTCTTCCTCTGTCTGTCTGTCTTTCTTTGTTTGTCACTGATCTGTCTTTCTCCCTTCTCTTCTCTCTTCTTCTCTCTCTCTCTTTCTCTGCCTGTCTCTCTCCCCCCTCCTCCCCCCACCCAAAGTAAAACAAAACGAAAAAAAAAAAGAACGGATATGAACTTTGCAAGACCGGTATTGTAAGGTGTCAGACGCAAGGTCACTGCACATTTCTTCCCACCTCCATGAGAAACCGACGCCATTGCCAGCTGCCATGTAAAGAATTAACTTGACAAGAAAAGACATTTAATTATCTGTTGTCACAATGACGTGCCTGCCAGTCCCATCTGGCACATTTCACTCTTGTACTCGTCATCGTAGTTTTTACTTTTATTCGATATCGTTTTTTTCCCCCTCGCGTCTTCTCTGTCCCTGTCATTCTCCCTTCTTCTGTTTTTTTTTTTCTTTCTCTCCTTTCAGCACCTCCTCTCACCCGCTCTCAAAGCGTTCCTAACCAAATTCAGAAACTAATGAGAAGTACTTGCGTCTGTCTGTGATCAATAGAGAGCCGAATCAAACAGTTTGTTAGCGAGTGAAAAATCGATACCCAAGCATTCTCCACTGCATTGTTGTTACCGTGGATTAACTGTAGCCAGGATTCCCTCCGCGTGGCAAGGCAACAAATCTTTTGTTCTGGAATCGGCCAACTTTTAAATTACACCGAGGGGCTTTCTTTGGCTTTATGAGTTCAGTCTGGCCTGACTTGGGGGGGGGGGGTGCAGGAATTTGTGAAAAGTGGCGCCAAGTTTTTTAAAAAAAATAGTAAAACAAAAACTTGTTATGTTATTTTGCACAATTTCTAAGGCAGCGTGGCTCTGGGACGTGAAATACAGTTGAGGGGGTAAGGATTAGGGGTTTAAACTCTTTGTGTGCCAGTCACCGATACATGGGTTCTTCCGCTGGTCACGTTTGTGCCAATCACCGGTGTATCAGTGCACAAGAATGCTAGGCTATTTTGTTTCGGGAAGAAAGAAAGTCGTCTTCCTATCAATAAATGTTGCTGTAATTAGTCTTCATTCATCTCCCCCACTATTTTCTTCCCGTATTAGCAAGCGTGCAGAAATGCATGGCACACAAAGAGTTAAGTGCCATTTGCACGAAGATCCCTCGTTATTCTAACCCCTTTAATAGCCCCCATCCCCTAGCAATAACCTTTCAGGGTAATGCAGTGAATGAACAAGTTTAGTTTTAGTATTATTAATATATTTATTATTTTTTTTTGCTTGTTTCTCTCCCCCCCCCCCCCCCCCCCCAGCAACAAGTTGGTAGATTGTATAAAAATCATGTCTCTAATGAAACAGTCAAAATAGTTAATGGAAAAATGTAATTCAAAGTTTTGAAACATCAAGGCATCGACATTCACCACTATAATGGCCCCAAAATAGAGAGTAGGGTCTACTGACTTTATGGACGGTCCCCTCAATGAGGAAAAAATATTAGCAGCGCCCGATAGTGTCACCGGCCAAGTTGACAATCACGCTGGGGGAATGTTAAGATAATATTAGAACGAATGCAAATATGAAGCATTTCTCACTCATTGACATAATATCAGAACTGATAATCTCTGGTCAAGGCACTTTTTTTGTTCCCTGATCTTTTTGGTTTGAAAATTTTGAAGAAATGTAGGGAGGCATCAGTACACACATAAATGTGAGTGGATCTGACGAAATTAGGCTGACGTCGACAGACCAAATTCCTGAGGAAACCACCCTTTCAAATGGGGAAAAAATTATATTCTATGGAGATTGAGATTTGCTCATAATAAGAAAGATGAGCCATTTTTCTGCATTTAGATAAAATATTTTGCTTGAAATTTTGTCTTGAGAAAAAAAATAAATTATTTTGATTTTTTAAAGAGTTAATAATTATGTACTTCACCTTTCGCCTGTGTAACAGCTGAGGTTGTTCTAGCACGTTATAGTAGGGGGGAGTTAGTTGATCTAACTACAACCCTTTAGAAAACGAAACTATTACAGCTGTAAAATAAATAAACACGAGATCCGACGATAGATTAAATAATACTAAAGTTTAATAACTGTATAGTGAACAATAAATTACTAGGAAGACACCAGCGAAACTAAATATCTACGCCACACAAAAGGAAACTCACTTACTCACCCCCCAACCACTCACACAGGTCTATATATATAAACATTTCTATAGAAAGTTCCCGAAATAAACGTTACCTTTGCCCTCGCACAAACTAACCAATCACGCATCAATACGTCATCAGGTTACATCACCCAAGGCCAAATCTGGCGTAAACATTCGTTTCCACAACGTTATCGAATATTCGGGAACATACTAATATTTACTGAACGAGTCAAAACACCTGACAACAAGCGAGCGAGGAAAAAAACTACTCACTAGAAAAGAAGGTCAGGTCACGGAGTACAGCACACTCTGACGGTAGTCAACAATAAGATGGAAAAAGTAGTGGACACATGCTCAGCCACCAGCACAACAACAAAACCGGGGGAGGGCAAGGGGTAGCCCGCAGATGCTACACAACTCCCCAATTTAAGTTGAATATCTTTCAACTCCAAAAACATTATACAGCGTCTGCACTATCGTGAAATAATTTTATAGCACTCCCAATCTCACAAAGGTAGTTGCTAATTCTAATACAATTAATAACAATTTCAGTGTCTTCCCGAATGTCATCACAAATACGATACAATGCAGTGTACTTTGCATCACTAATACCATAACTAATACAATACCGTCATTGCTTCCCAATAGTAAACAGTAGGCCTACTAGTCAAAATAACACAACGCCACCACTGTGGTGAAACAATGGTCAATGATATTATTACAAATCATATAAGGTGAAACGATGGCCCATCGTTTACACAATGCTTCGTGCACGAATCATAGCATATAACTTGTTGTACATAACATGGTTATCTCCAAAATGTATAACTCATACGTACAATGGCAAAAATACCAATACATACCGACCACTGATCAGGGTCTTTCTTCATCACATTAGGTCAAAACAAGTTACAACATTGCAATATAACACACACACTGCTTGCTCGCAGTCCCCATTTGGGTTACATTTTTCAAAAATTACACCAAGTTCCATTGGTAACTAATATGACATAGCATAAAACCAAAATGTGACTAACCATCATGACTCTATATCAGCCATCAATTCAATATTCAGTCACAGATGAACTATGTCCCCAATTACAGTACAATACTGCCGTCCTAGAAATTCATCCAGTAGGCAAAAGTATGGGTTACAATGCATTTCACTGATAGTGTACTACTTTAAAATACCCTGCTCAGGAAATCGGCACAGACATTTTCTCTGCCTTTTACGTAGTGAATCCTAAATCGATGAGACTGTAAAAATAAACTCCATCGTAATAACTTTGGACTGTCAAACTTGGCAGAGTTCAAAAACTCTAATGACCGATGGTCAGTTTGGAGCACAAACTCCTTTCCATACAAATACAAAGTAAACTTTTTTACAGCCCAAACAATGGCTAAACATTCGCGCTCTGAGACCGAATATTTTGTCTCACGAGGCAATAGCTTACGACTAGCATATGCCACAGGGTACAACTTTCCCTCGTGTTCCTGCATAAGACTAGCGCCTAATCCGCGATCTGATGCATCAGTTGCTAAGACAAACTCTTTGGAAAAATCTGGCAAACATAACACGGGTTTGGAGATAATGACATTCTTCAAAGAGGTGTACGCTTTCTCCTGCGTTTCATCCCACTGAACTATATTGGGCTGACCCTTTCTAAGTAAATCAGACAATGGTGATGCAATCGCTGAAAAGTTAGGAATAAATTCATGGTAATATCCCACTAATCCTAAGAATGCTTTCACTTCCTTCTTAGTGGTGGGTCTGGGTGCGTCTCGTACCTTACATACATTCTCTGTCCAACAAAGTCTACTTCAGACGTTCCAATCAGACACTTCGATGGTCTTGCAGTTAATCCAGCTTGGTCCATCCTCTGCAGTAAGTCCTTGAGAGTTTTCACATGCTCGTCGAATGTCTCTGTATGAATCAGCAGGTCGTCCACATATGCTGTCACATTGTTCATTCCACGGATCAATGGCTTTACGATCCTGTTCAGCGTGGCTCCTGAGTTCATCATCCCAAAAGGCATCCGAATGAATTCATAGTGTTCGCCCATGGTGACGAACGCCGTCTTGGGAATGTCTTTCTCTCGAACTTTCACTTGCCAGTATCCCTTGCTCAGGTCAATCCGAGAGAATAATTTTCCTCTCGAGAGACTCTGAAACACTTCTAATGGCGCTGCTGTCGGATGAGGGTCGAATACTGTGATCTTGTTTAACCTCCTGTAGTCGATGCAGACTCGGTTGGATCCGTCCTTCTTCTTGACGACAATAGGTGAAGCATAAGCTGATGAGCTCCTTCGAATGATGCCCAGCCGTTCCATAGTGCTAAGCTCCTCCTTCAATGAGTCGCGCATAGCGTAGGGCACCGGGTATGGTCGTTGACGAACTGGTACTTCTGTCGTCAAGTCGATGCGATGTTCACCCAACTGACAGCATCCAGGAAGATTAGTGAAGACGTGCTGGTAATTCTTCACCACATTGCAGAGTTCTTGACGTTGTTCCGATGTCAGTTGCGTTCCATACTGGACATCTCTGTAGCTTTCCTTCTGGTCCCAGCTTCCTAGGTCGGCAAGGTCCTCCGTCGTTCCACCGTTGTCGCCTTCCAGGTCGCAGTCCTCGATGACTGTCATGCTAGCTGACTCCACGGGTTGACTCTTGTCTATCAGGTCGTCCTCTGCCAGTAGTCTCAGCACTATCACCGCCGCCGTCCTTTATGGCGTTGACATGTTCAGGCGTGGTATCTCTCCTACTGTTGTCCATCCCACACATCTCGGTCACAATAGGTCTCGGTTCCATTGCCACTGCTGCTGCTTTTGACGTCCTTGGAATGTATCTCTTGAGGAGGTTGGCGTGCAAGGTCTTTTCTTTTGCACCCATCTTGACTCTATAGTCGTTAACACCGACAACTGAGACTACCTTATATGGTCCCTTCCATTGGACTAGGAGCTTGTTAGTGTTCGTCGGCAGTAGCACCAACACTTCATCTCCGGGGCGGAACTTCCTCTCTCGCGCCTTCCGGTCGTAGTAGGTCTTCTGTCTACCTTGAGCCTTGGAGAGTTCTTCCGTCGCTAACTTCCATGTGTCCTCCAGCCTCTCACGTAGTTCCATGACGTACTGGTAACTGGTCTTCGTTTCCGGCTCCTCTACGTCCTTGGTCCATAGTTGTCGTAAGATGTGCATGGGTCCTCTCACAGTTCTCCCATACAGCAACTCGAATGGGGCAAACTTGGTCGACTCTTGGGGAACTTCACGATATGCGAAGAGCAGCGGGTTGATGTATCTGTGCCACTGCTTGGGTTGCTCTGCGCACAGTCGTCTCAATGTTTTCTTCAGTGTGCCGTTGAATCGCTCCACCAACCCGTTGCACATAGGGTGGTAGACTGTAGTGGTCGACTGTTGAATTCCCAGTAGTCTATTCGTTTCCTCCATGACATCTGACATAAACTGGGTCCCTTGGTCGGACAAGATCTCTTCGGGCACACCCAAACGGCTGTAGATGTTCACTAAGGCTTCTGCTACCGTTTCTGCGTCGATCTTCTTCAAGGGTGTGGCTTCAGGGTAACGAGTAGCGTAGTCTATGTACACCAGGATATACCGATGTCCACCTTCACTTGGGGGGTCGATAGGTCCTACTAAGTCCACGGCCACTCGCCTAAATGGTACGTCCACTACTGGCATACTCTGCAGGTGCACCTTTGGTGTCGCTCCTTTGTTCACTGTCCTCTGGCATATGTCGCATGAGCGGCAGTATCTCGCGACGTCACCTTCAATTCCAGGCCAATAAAAATTGCTCATAACTCTGTCTTTGGTTTTCTTCACGCCGAGGTGTCCTCCGACGATCGAGTGGTGGGCTACACTCAATACATACTCTCTCAGTTTCTCGGGTAGTACCACTTGCCTTATAACCGTCGCCTGTCTCAGGTCCTTGTAGATCCGGTACAGTACTCCTCCATGTTTCTCAAAATGAACAGATTTATTGCCTCTATTAGTTGGGATCTTCTTCTGCTCTAACTTCCTAATGACTTCGTCTTCTTCTTGGAGTCGGATAAGTTCCTCTCTATCCACTCCCGCGTGCCGTTCTGCCCTCGGCACCTTCAGCGACGTAGACCGGTCCTTCCTCTTCTCCTGGGCCCTCGTGGTCACCGCTCCTACCATCACCTCAGTATCAGGGTCGTACGGGTCCTTCGCTCCGTCCACGTTCCCGACTACTAGGTCGCAGATGGTCTCCGGGAGACACAGCGCCGTCACTTTGCCCGTCAGGTAAGGCGTCTTCACGTCGATAACGGCTTCCTCCGCCGCTAGCAAGGAGTTATCGATCCTCGCGATAAGTTTCTTCCCACCGGTGAGCTGTCCGTCGTCCACCAGTGCTCGCCGCACCACTACACCTTCACAGCCGGTATCTCTTAGGACATCTACCGCTCGATTTCCAATCAAGCCCTTCATCACTGGTAACTTCAGTTTCTCCACGGTCCTTCCGTCACTGCATCCTCCGCAAATAACAGGCACCGCTAACTGTAGCTTCCCGTCCTTCATTACCGCTTGAACGTTGAAGCTGGTGTCAGCCGTCGTCACATCTTGTCTTGACGACTCGTCCGCCGCTATCACTACGGCCGCCGCCGCCTTGTTCGGCTTGCCTCGTCCCATATCCTTCTGGGCTGGACACATCCTCCGAACGTGGCCTGGCTTTCCACAAAGGTAACATTTCAACTCACCTTTGTCGTTTAACTTTGCACGACACTCCGTCGCCTTGTGTCCCGGCCTCTGGCACCTATGGCAGACCTGTGGGCTTCTGTCTCCGTTGGGCCTCTGTCGCACTGGCCGGCTCTGCAGTCTGGCGCTCCCGCTGAGCGTCCGGTTCCTCGCTACCAGGTACGCCTCCGCTGAATCTGCGATGTCCTGTAGCGTCTTTGGTTTCCTCTCCCTCACATGGGTTGCAAGGTCTGGTGGGCAAACATCCATGAATTGCTCTCTGACGAACAGATCTCTCACTCCTTCGTAGGTCTCCTCCGTCTTCGACAGCTTTATCCACCTCTCTAGATAGGTCTTGATCCTGGTCAAAAACATTCCAACATCTTCTCCATCTTCAGGCTTACCTTGTCTGAACATGAGTCTGTATCCGTCCTCTGACAGGTTGTACCTCTTCTGCAACGCTTCCTTGACCTTGTCGTAGTCCTTGGCTTCGTCGATCGGTAGTCTGCAGAAGCACTCCAAAGCTCTCCCGGTCAGCAGGGCAGACAGTGATGTCGTCCAGGTGGATCTGGGCCATTCAGCTGTCTCAGCAAACCTCTCAAACCGCAGCAACCAGCTATCCAGATCGTCCTTCTTGTCCTGAAATGCAGGTAGCTTGGGTCTCTTAGAACTGGCGTGGTCGCTGGTCCCCTGCGTCGACTCGCCTCCACGCTGATGGCGGATCCTCTCCATCTCCAGCTCGTGGTTCATCTCCTTCTCCCGAGCCTCTATCTTCAGTTGCTCCATTCTTTCCTCCTTTAGGCCTTCACGGATGTAGTTCTGTCTCTCCTTCCCAGTGAGCTCCAAGGCGTCTGCTTCCTGGCTAAGCCTTCCAATAGCCTCTGACATGTTGTAGATAGCTTGTCGATGATATTCCTACAATAAACTATGTAAATAAATCTAGTAATTTTGATCTGGTCCGCTCGAATATGGTCGGATCCCGGACGAGCCCCCAATATGTAACAGCTGAGGTTGTTCTAGCACGTTATAGTAGGGGGGAGTTAGTTGATCTAACTACAACCCTTTAGAAAACGAAACTATTACAGCTGTAAAATAAATAAACACGAGATCCGACGATAGATTAAATAATACTAAAGTTTAATAACTGTATAGTGAACAATAAATTACTAGGAAGACACCAGCGAAACTAAATATCTACGCCACACAAAAGGAAACTCACTTACTCACCCCCCAACCACTCACACAGGTCTATATATATAAACATTTCTATAGAAAGTTCCCGAAATAAACGTTACCTTTGCCCTCGCACAAACTAACCAATCACGCATCAATACGTCATCAGGTTACATCACCCAAGGCCAAATCTGGCGTAAACATTCGTTTCCACAACGTTATCGAATATTCGGGAACATACTAATATTTACTGAACGAGTCAAAACACCTGACAACAAGCGAGCGAGGAAAAAAACTACTCACTAGAAAAGAAGGTCAGGTCACGGAGTACAGCACACTCTGACGGTAGTCAACAATAAGATGGAAAAAGTAGTGGACACATGCTCAGCCACCAGCACAACAACAAAACCGGGGGAGGGCAAGGGGTAGCCCGCAGATGCTACAGCCTGGTTTTGTCAGATTCAGTCACAAATACCGGTATGTCTTTTCTTAGCTTTGGCCCCGCGTAGCATTAAAATCACCAACCATTCAGAGCTGGTTCAAGGAAGAAAATGGCCTTTCCATATCGAAGGAAAATTGAAAAGAAGAAAAGAAGAAAAAAAAAGAAAGAAAAAAAGGTAAGCTGGCATGATTTCTCGGTATTGATCACAGGCAAAAATTAGATTTTAGCACCAGATGAAATGCGTCCATTTTCCTCACGGCAACACAGCTGTTTTTGTTGTTCTATTCTGGTTTTTGTTGTCTTTTTTAGATTTGAAATGGCTTGAAATGAGCGCAAATTTCAGAAAATGTCACGGTGAAAATCGTGTCAGTGCATGTCCTTGCTCGCTGGGGGAACTTAGTGCGCTTGCGTCATGTATGTGTGTGCGCGCGCGCGCGCGCGTGTGTGTATGTGTGTGTGTGTGTGTGTGTGTGTTTGCTGTGTTTCACCACAGTCATAAGACATTTGCCACAGTTTTCAGAAAGCGTGACAAAGTATCATTACTTTGGAAATCTTGTGACTTGTGCAAAAGTGGTTTCATGTCCAAATTCAGACTTTGAAGGCTCGGTACGAAACTTCCATGATTTTTCAGGAAACAAAAGAAACAAACTTTATTGATCTGGGAGTTAGGCCCTAACTTAAAAATATGTTTAAAATGCCTTAGGCAATCGTATTATGACTCTGACAATTTGATGAATGGGGGGGGGGGGGGGGAGACTTTGAATACGGTGTTTTTGCGCATGTAACAGACTTGAGATGCCGTCACGGGCAGTCGTGTTGGGTCACATAGCGGCTTTATCTAGCGAATAATTTCGTCATACATTATTTTGCGTTTCCAACACTGTTTCGACTATCTAAGTGTTTCCTTACAAAATAATTATACACCTTCATGAGCGACTTCACGCGACGATGTGGAAGTATTGTATTTCTTGCATCCTCACACCACTCGATGATTTCTTTGCTTATTTTCAGACAACAGTGTTAGAATTTGTAAACTGTGTCCTCATCGAATGCGTTTGAAAAAAAACAACAAAAATTTGAGTGTCGAATAATTTCAAAACTATATGAATGAATAACGTAAACGTTTGACGTCGAATTTCTCTGTAGTGCAAAAAAGGTGGAGATGGAACAAACAAGACTTAAGGTCAACACTAGTCACGACATAGCAGCAAGTTGAAAATGAGCAAGTTTTTTTTTATTTTGATCTGCAGTGAGCGAAAGATGAGACGCTGCAGTGATCTATTTTTGGCTCGCATGTTTCCATTTTTAGATCTACCTGGTTCAAGAGTGCTTTCGCTGACTAAAGTGCACCACGCCATCCTGCAGCGGTTTTTTTGTGACTTCTGTTTCCAGTAGTCAATATTGGCGTTCCTAGTGCGCAGAGACCGAAAGGTCAAGTGGAGATTGATAATCTTATCGTTAAAAAAATGATTCATTTCCACCAGGGGATTCCGTGATAAGACATAGGGAGGGAGAGGGAGTATTTTTATCTGGAGGAGGCAGACTGCCGTGAACGCGGAAGTGAATCAAACCCGAATCTAATAATAGTCACTGCTTTACGCTGATGGCATAAGTTATTTTTGACATTTTTTAAGGTATTAAGAAAATATTTTTTTTCCCCCGTCTTTGGTGACTTATGCCATTATTGATTCTGTTGGATTCTTATATTTTCGTATCGACACATTTCTTTTTCTACAGCTCTAATATTATCTGATAGCCCTCTTGCTTAGGAATGCAGTGAACCGTCTGTTCTCATTTGGCATGTCAGACAGTCATATTGACATTTATGCAGTTATCATAGAGCAGTGGCGCATTGTAGTTTGGTAATCTGAAAGCTTGTTCCCACTTCAAAAGAAAACAAACAAACAAACAAACAAACGACTAAACATACAGCCATACAAGTTTGGGAAATGAAAAGTAATGGAATAAGCTAGGCTTTTATAGAGCTAGTTTGCGGATAAATGGTCGTGAAAATTATATTGACGAAACAAAATATTATGTTACTTTGGATTTCCTTCGCAACTTTTTAAGAATCCCGTTATGCACAAAGCGCAATTGATTTACAATATAAATAGCTCAGGCAAATTATTCTATTTGTCGAGGGGGTAATCATGCTTGAAATTTCGTATTGGTAAAACACATCTTGTATAGTGCAAAAGGTTTGTTGTGTAGGACGGAAAGAACGGCACATTTTTTAATTTTTTAATTTTTTTTACAGGTTTTCTGTCTGGTGAGAGCAAATGGTTCCCTCACCTTTTGACCAGGCATTCATTTTTTTGTCTATGCTGTAATTTGGGTTTTCCGTCGTTAAATGTGCGCTCGCTCTCTCTCTCTCTCTCTCTCTCTCTCTCTCTCTCTCTCTCTCTCTCTCTCTCTCTCTCTCTCTCTCTCTCTCTCTCTCTCTCTCTCTCTCTCTCTCTCTCTCTCTCTCTCTCTCTCTCTCTCTCTCTCTCTCTCTCTCTCTCTCTCTCTCTCTCTCCGCGTAGACATGTTTTCTACATCAGCTTTGAACTCAGTCGTGTTTGCCATTGATAATTTTGAGTTTGGGTTTAGGGGTGAAATGGACCACCTAAGCTGGTGTAGGGGTCAGTCCGGTGGCTCACGGCCCTTAAATTTTGCTTCACATGAACACAATAGTCAAAGCTTAGCTGCATCCTGCTGGGTGGCTGTCTAGCGCCCAAACCAGCCTTGGTCAGTTACAGTCTTAGAGTTTGGAGAAAGCAAGTCCGGCACGATAACGGTCATATTGTACTAGGAAGAAACAGTACAATAGACAATAATTATAAGGGTGACTTTATATAGGCTACATATAGCCTAAATAATCATGTTAAACTATATATGTTTATTGGGGCTACATGTAGCCTACATTAGCAAACCCTACCCCTGAAACTTATTTGGGCTACCTGTTTCTCGCTGCAAAAATACTGAATCACTACGATAATATTGATCATGTAACCCAGCCCGAACCCTACCTAACCCTAATCCTGCCTAACCCCAACCCTAGGCCTGCGGAAATATTGAATCGCTAAGGTTATAGTGATCATGTAGCCCCAATAAACGGGCGACCTTATTTAGTCTACATATAGCCCCAATAAACACTCCCTAATTATAACCCAGTGATAGGACAGAGGGTGACCCTTTCAGAAGCGCGCCCCCCCCCCCCCCCCCCGTTTGCCACTACGGAAGTGGAAAGAAAATGAAACAGAAAATGGACCAAAAGAAAGCATCTTGTGTCAGAAGTAATCTTTTTTTTATTTTTTTATTCTGTTGTTAGGAAGCGTTTAATACTTTTTTGTTACACTCTAAGCTGTAGATGAACTGTGAAAGAAAACTCAGTATTTTCACTATTTGACTTTGTAATTGGAGTCACCATCATCATCAGTTGCCCTGTCTTTAACGGACATTGGCGATCGTGGCTCTCCACTCGGATCTGTCATCAGCCAACCTCAAGAAGGAGTTGTTGTTGTGATGTTTATTAATTTGTTGTCCATGAATGAAGAATTTCAGTGAAAGTTTTTCTCTGTCTACCCCTGCTTTTCCTGCCTTCGATCTTCCCTGTGACTGCTAGATGTTCGAGGTTCCTGGGGCGACAGAATATGGTGGAATATGGTGCCAAAGAACAAAACAAAACGACCCAATTTATGGTGATTGTGTAACATTTTTGTCTTGGCTTCTTAAATTTCCACTGTTTTGCGATGGCATTGTACTGTTTATGCCTTCTTCAGAATTTAGATCACTTGTCTCAGACAAGTTTTTGTAGTTCTTGCCGAGGGCTTATTATTTTCTGTCGAGTTGTTTCAGGCTGTTATCATGAGGATAAGTGATCTGAAATCCTGTCATGGTCCAGATAGACCGACAAGTTTTATAACGATAATATTTTTGTTTTCATTAATGGATTAAAACTGCCTGGGAAAGTAAAAGACATATTTATAACATTTCATATTTTGTCCAGAGGGCCGCGTAATATTCACTCTATTTTGTTTATATACTGGGCCGCATGTTTATATACTGGGCCGCATTACACGTGCAACGAATTCTTAAATGGATGCAACTTTTGAACTGCTGGAGATAAATGAAGGAAATAAAAAGCCTTGGGATCTTTTCTTCAAGTTCTATTGATCCCATAAATGAACTAGATCTGAATGAGCGTTTCAGGCAAGATAGAAAATGCCAAAACACTTCACCGGACATGCAGAAACCTCATATGAGTACAATGCGGTTCTGTACCTTGTTGTTTGGTTGTCCAAGACAGGACATCAAGTCATTCGAAAAATGAAAAATTTTTACTTTCTCGGGAAGAATCTTTATTTGAATTTTTCAAATATTTGAATTAACCTAATTTGTTCCGAAAAATACAGCCGTTTAAAGTTTGTTGAAGGACTTATGCTGCTCAGTATGGCTTCGTCTTTTGTCAAAATTAGAAAGTTGTAAGGGGACACCTCAGTCAATATTCCCCTGAGTGTTGATGCGGCCTGTAGTAATGAATGAAGGAGGATGCTTTTTGTTTGCGTGTGGGATGCAGCCCGTGTTGTGTTAGTGTTAGCTGCCCGTTGTACAGAAGGAGGTTTGTAGCCAGACATCATTAGATAGTCTGTAGCTGAATGTGGTTGTTATGGCTCATATTGAATGACACACCTGATCTCTCCGGCTCTGTCAGTCGGTCTATCTGCTCTCTCTGTCTCTCTTTCATTCTCTGTTGTTTTTTTTTTCTCTTTCTTTCTCTCCCCGTGTCTCTCTGTTTCTTTCTGTTGTTCTTTGTTTGTTTCTTTGTTCTTTCTTTCTCTCTCCCTCTCTCTCTCACTAACTGCTTTTCTTTCTTTCTCTCTGTCTGTCTGTCTGTCTGTCTGTCTGTCTCTCTTTCTGCCGTTCACTTCAATTGAAGTCAGGAAACACACTCTTTCAAACTCCTTTCTTTTTATTTTACTTTCTTTCATTCTGTCTGTTCAAACCACCAATATCTTCATAAGGTAAGATGGAAGGGTGAAATCGATACCGGCTATTGTTGAATGAGCAGTATGGAAAATCTCAGAGCCGCCGGGCATGAAATCTGAATTTGCACGAAAGCGGACGAAATAATGAGACCCCAAAACAACTGGAGTTTTCATTTGTGGGCGGAATATGAGAAACAAAAATGACGGGAAGTCATCGGATCTGGCCTGGTTCATTTTACCTTTATACAGTAATGACCAACATCAGCGCAGTCGTCATTATTTTAATTGTTACCAGTAACAACAGCCACAAGGACTGCTTCGTAGCAATGAGAAAATCTTTCTGGAGTGTTCCAGTTTAGATTTAGGCGCACATATGCGATTTTGTTATGTTGCTGTCGCGTCGCAGTCGCGTTGCTGTTTAGCAACTTTTTATTGTCCCACCTTTTATTGTCTGGTAGTGTTTCTATCTGTCCTATCATCTATATTATATATTTTGGTAACTCGAAACTTTGGTCACCTAAGGCTCAGGAACCGCATCACACTCAGGCTTCAAACTTAGCACAACAGTATATTATCAATGCGAAATTAACATGGGCTATATTAGAAATTATGAAATGCTCAGGCTTCTGCGTTTCATTTTTCATTGTTTCGCCATCATTTAGATCCCTATTTCGAGTCATCATGGTTCGCCATTTTTAGTACCGTGGCGCAGTTCCCCTCATCGTCCATTCGCTGAAGGAAGCAAATTGTGGATTAACGAAAACATGGATCGCCCGTAAACTTTACCGAAAAAAGGGTAAACAAACTCCAGTCCAGAGTAGGCGCGGAATCCGAGTCGATACTAATTCTGTCATTGTATTTTTTTGCCTGTGGAAGGAACTTTGTGTACTAGATCTAGATCATTATAAGTAATAAAGATATTTCTCCCGGGCAGGGCCGTGTAACTCAGCTAGTTCTTCTATAATTCTGTATGCCGTTTTGCTTCTTCATAGCACACACCGTGGCCGTGATCGTGGGGTCGTGATTTCTCAACATTAAAAAAAATCAAAATCTCAAACTCCTAAACTTGTCACGTTCGCTGGCGTCGGAAGAATGGGTTGAATGTATCATATCAATTCCATTGTCCCGGATTATTATTATGTGGTAATACCCTTTAGCCGGTATTGATTTTAAATGATTAAATCTTTCCAATATCAGTGTGTATGCGCGTGTGCCATGCCAATCAAGTTGTTTTAGGCCGCTGTTGTTCGGGGACCGTAGTCCAAATACAACGCCAAGTAGAGGAAATGGTTCCGATAACTGTTCAACCGTAGACTACTATGCAAGATACGACGGTTCCCTAGCAACAGTGCACAGTATCAGCGGCTTTTCCTTTTACGCACACGCGAAATGTCTGGAGACAGTCGGTACATTGAGGAAAGCTTTGCCTGCACGCGAACTGACCTGATAGCGGTGATGATGTCTGCCAAGCGATGATCCATCTTTGTTTTGACTTCTCTGTGATTGGTTGTCGGCCTTGCTATCGTGTACTTAGAGAGCACGTGAAGATCTGGCACCTGGATGATGGTCTCCCCAGTGTCTGTAGATTTACCGGTCTTTTTTGTGGTTCCTTCTGTTTTGGAGTTAGGAGGATAGTAATGGAGGTTTTGTAAAGCGAGTCAATTGGGTAAGCCGCAAATGGTAGATGCACATGCCGGCTTTGATCTCTTTAATCTCATTAGAAAAATATCTATCTATCTATCTATCTATCTATCTATCTATCTATCTATCTATCTATCTATCTATCTATCTATCTATCTATCTATCTATCTATCTATCTATCTGTTTGTTCGTTCGTTCGTCCGTTCGTCCAATAATCCACCCATCCTTCCATCCATCCATCCATCCATCCATCCATGTCTGTCTGTCTGTCCATTGGTCCGTCATTCCGTCCATCTGTCCACCCTTCTGTCTGCCGGGATAATATCTGTTGACCTTCACTGATTGACAGACAGCACATCGTGCCCTGCACATCCTTCCACCCGCGAGTATGTTTGTGGTCCACCTTTCCTGGCCCCGTGGTGCCCCGTGCCGGAAGTGCATCTTGGGACGGTGTATCCGTATTGATCTCCCTTGGCTTGACCTTTTGATGAATGGGTTGTCGCCCGCCGCCCTCTGCTGAGTAACCCCCCCCCTCCCTCTCCCCCAAACCCCAAACCCCAAACCCCGTCCATTTTTCACAGTAGATTCCGCCCTTCTGTCTCTCCCCCCCCCCCTCCCCTCCAAACCACACCATCGCTTCGTACTCACTAATTAGGTGCATGCAACTCGGGCTCGGGGAGATGGTTACACTTCATGTGGCAAGCGCTCTGTTCTTGTCCATCAGGCGATTTTTCTCTTTATTCGACTTGTTAAGGAATCAACAGTTGACGTTTGTTATAATTTTGTTGTTTGTGTTGTTTTGGTACGAATGCAATTCATTCGTGGTGGTCTTAGATTGTATGCGGTGGAATGTGTTTAAACTACTGTGCCTCACCCGATAGACTTCATAATCTGTTTTGTATGGTTAATTAGGTATTGTTTTTTAGTTGCCGCACAGCTGGGTATGGGTGGATCTATAGACGAATAAATGGGTGTGTGGGCCTGTGGACGAGGAATGGGTGGATGCGAAAGTCTCGATAATACCCGCTTCTTTCTTACATAAATTATGTCATTTTTAGGTAATATTTCATCCATGAAATTGTCACTAGACGGATGGGTGGGTAGATGGATGGACAGACGGACGGATAAATGGATTGAAAGACGAGCGGATAGATAGATGGATGGATGGATGGATGGTTGGATGGGTGGGCGTGTGAAAAGGGAATAGGGGAATTAGCTATCCCTGAAATTCACTGTCCTTCTAAACATATTCTTTAGATAATACTAGACGCTTAGATGTGTAGCTAGAATAACATAAATGTTAATATAACATGTAATATAAGTGTAAATTTAGAACCGCACGACCTTTTCCAGTATTCCCATCAAAAGTACCGAGCAATAGCCAGGAACTATAAGACGGATATCAGAATCTAAGGCTGTGGTTGCCAAGTGACATCATCAGGCAGATCGAATCTGTAGGCGAACAGCAGCTGCCGTGACCCCCTCTGTGATTGAACGTGTCCTGGCCCCATGGAGTCCTGTATGCTTTACCGTCACTGTTTTAACACGTTTTGCGTCAATGCCTCAGGCCGCCTTGACAAAGAAATGGAGTCGCTGTTGTGACAAAAGGCAGCATAAACCAAATATTGGTTTGTTTTTCTTTTTCAGTTATCATTTTGAGAAACGTAAAATAAGAAATGGCCGTTTGTAGAGCTTCATGTTAGAAATAAACAAGAAGAAAACTGTGCAATGAATGCTGAAAAATAAATAAATAAATAAATAAATAAATAAATAAATAAATAATTAATTAAATAATTAATACCTCAGATGTTCGGCCGCTAAGAACAGGGAGAAAACAAAAGAGGGAAATGAATTTAGAAAGAATTTGTGAAAATGAGTAAATAGTGGGTCATGACATGTACCAGTTTACTACGAATGACAAATGCCATTGAACCTAATGAAAACTGTGAATTTCCTTTCTCCCGAAATATTTATTGGCGCCTGCCTGCCCGTTATATAAGCACATGATTTCCTTTTGTCATGAAGGGGGACGGCACGTTGGTCAAGAGACAAGCTGCTCGCCTCTCATGCCGAAGGTACCAGGTTCGATCCCCGGTCGGTACAGGCATGTTGGATTTTTTTTTTTGGGGGGGGGGGACCTTTCTTGTCCCTGATCCCATGGTAGGTAGGATGGAGCACCTGGTCTTCTCGGATACGGACGGAAAACTTGGAGGGCCGGTGCGCATCTTGCCCGCGTTAAGGATACCGTGGCAGTTCAAAGTCTAGAAGAGGCTGGCCGAAGAAGGCCGCTGCCCGGGCAAAATGCTAAAAAACTAATCCCTAACACAACAAGAAGTATAAATTTAAAAAAGACCAAAAACAAACAAGGGAAAGTGAAGCGTAAATGCCAAATGCAGCGAACCTCCTAAAATAAAGACGTAAACACCACACTCTCATCAGTCTCCCCCCCCCCCCCCCAACCCACCCACCCAACAAATCATGGTAATTTTGAGTTAATAATGATTGAACGTGTCGAAACCCATAGTCGATCACGTAGCACGTGCAGTCCTTATCCCGTCATAACGATATTAGAACACATTGATCACGACGTGTTCAAGTTCCTGTTTGAGCGTTTACTGGGTTCTGTCCTAGAACAGTCACTGTTTGTGAACTTGGCTTTACCAATAGACGACAATATGGATTTTTTTATTTTTTTTTATATACGGTTGACGTCATAACTTGTTTATAGTTCTAGAGAATTGATATTAGCCCTCCACGATGGTAACACTGCTATAATGATGCAGTTATTTAAGTTTGCCCTGGAGGTGCCACAAATTGAAGAGGTCCGTGATGTTGTCTGTCTGACTGTCTGTGTTGGTGATAAATATGGACGGTGTTGCTTGTCATAATGTGTAGGTGCGATTAGATCGAAACGTTGTCTCTCCACTGCCGCCCACAGTGCTGGGTATTCAAGCCCACACAGTTTCTTTCTTCTAGGTCTAGGTTTTACTGCCGTATTTCTGACGTTTTAAGATTTTTCTGAAAATACGAAATCGCGAACCATGGTCTATTAAATTTCACTGATTAATTCCTACAGGGAATTCTCCTAATTCCACTCTCTCTCTCTCTTTCTCTTTCTTTCTCTGCCTCTCTTTCTTTCTTCCCCCCCCCTCTCTCTCTCTTTCTCTGCCTCTCTTTCTTTCTTTCTCTCCCTCTTTCTTTCTCCCCCCCCCTCTTTCTTTCTTTCTCTGCCTTTCTTTCTTTCTCACCCCCCCCCTCTTTCTTTCTTCTCTCCCTCTCTTTCTTTCTCTCCCCCCCCCCTCTTTCTTTCTTTCTCTCCCTCTCTTTCTTTCTCTCCCCCCCCCTTCTCCTTCTTTCTCTGCCTTTCTTTCTTTCTCCCCCCCCTCTTTCGTCTTTCTCTCCCTCTCTTTCTTTCTCTCCCCCCCCCCTCTTTCTTTCTCTCCCCCCCTCTCCTTCTTTCTCTCCCCCCCCTCTCCTTCTTTCTCTCCCCCCCTCTCCTTCTTTCTCTCCCCCCCTCTCCTTCTTTCTCTCCCCCGCCCCTCTCCTTCTTTCTCCCCCCCCTCTCTTTCTTTCTTTCTCTGCCTCTTTCTTTCTTTCTCTGCCTCTTTCTTTCTCTCCCCCCCCTCTCTTTCTTTCTTTCTCTGCCTCTTTCTTTCTTTCTCTGCCTCTTTCTTTCTCTCCCCCCCTCTCTTTCTTTCTTTCTCTGCCTCTTTCTTTCTTTCTCTGCCTCTTTCTTTCTCCCCCCCTCTCTTTCTTTCTTTCTCTGCCTCTTTCTTTCTTTCTCTGCCTCTTTCTTTCTCCCCCCCCCCTCTCTTTCTTTCTTTCTCTGCCTCTTTCTTTCTTTCTCTGCCTCTTTCTTTCTTTCTCTGCCTCTTTCTTTCTTTCTCTGCCTCTTTCTTTCTCCCCCCCCCTCTCTTTCTTTCTTTCTCTGCCTCTTTCTTTCTTTCTCTGCCTCTTTCTTTCCTTCTCTGCCTCTTTCTTTCTCTGCCTCTTTCTTTCTTTCTCTGCCTCTTTCTTTCTCTGCCTCTTTCTTTCTTTCTCTGCCTCTTTCTTTCTTTCTCTGCCTCTTTCTTTCTCTGCCTCTTTCTTTCTTTCTCTGCCTCCTTCTTTCTCTGCCTCTTTCTTTCTTTCTCTGCCTCTTTCTTTCTCCCCCCCCCCTCTCTTTCTTTCTTTATCTGCCTCTTTCTTTCTCCCCCCCCCTTTCTTTCTCTGCCTCTTTCTTTCTTTCTCTGCCTCTTTCTTTCTCCCCCCCCCCCTCTCTTTCTTTCTTTCTCTGCCTCTTTCTTTCTCCCCCCCTCTCTTTCTTTCTTTCTCTGCCTCTTTCTTTCTTTCTCTGCCTCTTTCTTTCTTTTTCTGCCTCTTTCTTTCTCCCCCCCTCTCTTTCTTTCTTTCTCTGCCTCTTTCTTTATTTCTCTACCTCTTTCTTTCTCTCCTCCCCCCCCCTCTCTTTCTTTCTCCCCCCCCCCCACCCTCTCCTTCTTTCTCTCCCCCCCTCTCTTTCTTTCTTTCTCTGCCTCTTTCTTTCTCTCCCCCCCCCTCTTTCTTTCTTTCTCTGCCTCTTTCTTTCTTTCTTACCCCCCCCCCCTCCTTCTTTCTCTGTCTCTTTTTTTCTTTCTTCCCCCCTCTCTCTCTTTCTTTCTCTCTCTCCATCTCTCTCTCTCTCTTTCTCTCCCTCTCTTTCTCTCCCCCCTCTCTCTCTCTCATCAGCTCCTGTGTAAAGTGTATTCGGATGGGTGGTTGGTGGACGTTTCTGGTAAGATCGCTTTCCGTCCTGTCATTCTCCTATATTCTGTCTATCCTCGTGTTTCTTCCTAGCACAATCTGACCGTTATCGTGTCGACGTACTTTCTCCAAACTCAAACTCGAACTCAAACTGAAAGCTTTCGTTGCTCAGTTGTCTGTTGTTGTCTGGATACAAACTGTCGCAATAATCATCGGCTATTAGGCAATGTGACAAGTATGAAAACTTCCAGATTGTTCAACCTAAACGTCTACCTCAATGTTTCTCATGGTGGGACGTGGGAGTTGCCCTAACTTTGTCCGAGCGTGGGGGGGGGGGGGGGAAATTGAAGTGGTGCATGTAACAATAAAGATTGGGAAACACTGCCCCCCCCCCCCCCAAGCTCACTATACTCAGTCCAACTTGTTAAATTATGGTTACGTTTAGACAGTACTGTCAGTACTGTGACATCCTGTTAGTTCGTCTTTTTTCTTATTTTATGTTTTAATTGCTGTTTGAAAAAACAAAGAGGAAATGAGATCTGTTGCTGAAATGTTTGTTACTTTTCTACTTTGCCCCTGGTCAATACAGAACCTAGGGATGAGCTCTTCCCACTTTCCCGCTTCATCAAAAGAAGCGCCCGCTGTTAGTCCAGACGCCACAACAATAATAAGTCTCTAAACTGCAGAGGTCCACTCTAAAGTGGCTGTTTATGGTAGTTCTGTTAATGCCCTAACGAACTCCTAACTGAATGAGACAAAATGCAACAGTGGCATGGACAGAGAGTGAAACACTGTTTTACTCTAACTGATACCGTTCACACAAGAATTGCATTGGCTGTAACGATATATTCGCAGTGTAGCTATGTGAAAATTACTGGTAGTTCTTCACTTGGAATTAGCACCTTATGTTTTTCCCCCTGTAATCTGATAGAGGTTCGTCAAAACGTGACTTATCCCAAGCTTTCCTGCAAGTTATATATTATATGCCCTCAGTTTTGTTCGATAATCAACATCCGGTACTTACTTGGTATCTAGTCAGAGAGGGAATATTATACTTGGCCCGGAGCGTCACCGCCAGTTGCTACCACCAAAATGTACACCAAAGAAATAATGGCAGAAACTGACTGTGTCTGACTGGGCTTAGTATGATAGAGCCCTGCTGGATTTACTAAGAAAATATAGGAAATTATGGTGTGCACTTGTCTTGCCAGCAGCTGACTGTGCCGTTCCCGGCACTTCCTTCGCGAAGTTACTGAACTCACGTTGGTCGCCTCAATAATCTTCTCATTATCACCTGGAACCGCAGTGGCGATCTATCGATCTACATCATTATACCTATGGTCGTGATGGCAATTGTCCCCCGACAGAAATGCCCTCTGATTAGCAGGTATATAGTCACAGGCCATCATCGCCATTTTCACCTATCCAAACCATCGCTGTTCAGTGCCACTCGGCGCCGTCTTCGCTGAAAAACAATTCATACTTAATTAACGAGCATTTTGAAATGAGAAAGAACGTGTGATAAGCAGCTCTTTAATATTAGGATATATGGGCAAAACCCACTTGGAGGTTATCATGCATCTCTCTCTGCTCTCTCTCTCTCTCTCTCTCTCTCCCTTTCTCTCTTTCTCTTTCTCTGTCTCTCGCTCTTTCTTTCTTTTTTCTCTCTCTCTCTCTCTTTCTCTCTCTCTCTTTCTTTCTTTCTCGCTTTCTTTCTTTCTCTCTCTCTTTCATTCTCTTTCTCTCATTCTTTCTCGCTCTTTCTTCCCTTCTCTCTCTCTCTCTCTCTCTCTCTCCTTCTCTCTCTTTCTCTGTCTCTATCTCTCTCTCTCTCTCTCTCTCTCTCTCTCTCTCTCTCTCTCTCTCTCTCTCTCTCTCTCTCTCTCTCTCTCTCTCTCTCTGTGATTTAGGACGCAATTGGTCGGGTCTCCTTTTATCCCAGCATTGTGTTATGATGTGTCTACTGTCTTGCATCTTTTGTCCTGCTTCTTCTAGCAGAGTCTGGCCGCTATATATGGTGTTGACGTGCTTTCTCCAAACTCAAACTCCCTGCCCCCTCTCTTTCTCTTTCCCCCTCTCTTTCCTCCCTCTGTCCTCTCTTTTCTATCTCTCTCTCTCTCTCCTCTCTTCTCTTTCTTGTCCCACGTGTTCTTCCTCTCTGTATCACTCTCTCTTCCCTGCCCTTCCTCCTAGATCCTCCCTCTCCCCATCTCTGTTTCTGTCCTCCCACTCCCCCCCCCCCCCAAGCCCTAAAACTGTGCACACTACCACACCCGTGGACAAGTCATTTCCCACGCCCCTGTGGGTTGTATAATCACATTAGCTTTCCAGCCTCTCTGTTTTTGTGTCATCCAGAATGGTTCCTGATTTGGTGGTTGTTGTTTTTGTCGTCCTCCTCTTCTTTCTCTCCTTCTCCTTCTCCGTGTCCTCGTCCCTCGTCTTATTCCCATCCACTCTGTGTTTGTTTGTTTGTTTGCGTTTTTTTTGGAGGGATCTCTTGCATCAACATCAAGCAAGTGCTGCATTGTCCAAGACGGCCGTTCTGGGATTAGTTTCGCTGGAGAGTAACGGATTACAGTTCCACAGAAAGGTGGCAGTAGAGGAGCGGGAGATAAGAGATGTAGAGAGTAACGGATTACAGTTCCACAGAAAGGTGGCAGTAGAGGAGCGGGAGATAAGAGATGTAGAGAGTAACGGATTACAGTTCCACAGAAAGGTGGCAGTAGAGGAGCGGGAGATAAGAGATGTAGAGAGTAACGGATTACAGTTCCACAGAAAGATGGCAGTAGAGGAGCGGGAGATAAGAGATGTAGAGAGTAACGGATTACAGTTCCACAGAAAGGTGGCAGTAGAGGAGCGGGAGATAAGAGATGTAGAGAGTAACGGATTACAGTTCCACAGAAAGGTGGCAGTAGAGGAGCGGGAGATAAGAGATGTAGGGAGGAGATTATATGGGCTGATGGATGGATGGAAATCTGTTGGGCAAGAGAAATTATGAGTCCATCGGTTTAGATGTGGTCTGGTGAGTTGGTGAGAGAGAAAGAGAGAGAGAGAGAGTATGCTTGTGTGCATGTAAGAGAGAGAGAGAATTTGTGTGTATGTGTGTGTGTGGAAGAGAGCTAGAGAAAGAGAAAAGTGGAGAATAAGTGTGCATATGGGTCGGAGAGAGTTTGTACGCTCGTGTATGGAAGAGATAGAGAGAGAGAGAGGTCGGGAGAGGGTGTGCTAAAGAGAAGGAGAGAGGGAAAGAGAGGGTTTGTGTGTGTGTGTGTGTGTGTGTGTGTGTGTGTGTGTGTGTGTATGAGATAGAGATATGGGGAGATAGAAAGAATGACCGTGTATGTGTTCATGAGAGAGAGCGGGGGAGGAGACAGGTGGACAGAGAGAGAGACAGAGAGTGTGCGAGGAAGGGAAGCGGAGGGAAGGGGCTTCTCTATCCCCATCATTCTACAGTCAATGAATGCATGCCAGAGGACGAAACTGAAGCTTCCAGAAACAGCCCAAACTACCCACTGGCTGGCTAAACCGCAAGACTTTCATCTCCTACATGACAATAGCGAGTGATCCACCTACAAAATCTTCACCAGTCTCCGTTAGCCTCTACCAAGCGGATTTCAAACCCCTCCCCCCCCAAATTTCCAAATGTTTCCCTTGCCCTGTTATTCAAGTGCCTCCAGTTTTCTTCCAAATGATGTTATTATCTAGCTATCCCTATTTTTGTCTTTCAAACACCCTACTGTGGTGGCACTCTCTTCCTCTCTCTCTCTTTCTCTTTCTTTCTTTCCTTCTCCCTCTCTTTCTCTCTCACCCTCTTTCTCTCTGTCTGTCCACTCTCTCTTCTCTCTCTCCCTCTTTCTCTCTGTCTATCCCCCCTCTCTCCTCTCTCTCTCGTCCCTGTTTGTTGGCATAGTGGCCACACTGGTTAGAGTTTGTTGACTGGGTTTGAGACGGTCCGAGGTTCCATATTTAATTTAACAAACAAAAAATATGAGAGCTTTTCCTTTCCTGTCAAATGCTGGGTTTGAGCCAAAATTTAGTACATGCATGTGTAGACAGGATACATCGTGGGGGGGGGGGGGGGGGGAGAGATAAACTGTGACTGCACGTACATACATTCTTTCGAAATCTTCCTCCCGTGAACTATGAAATGAATCGCGCTAGATGAAAAAGAAAAGTCTATCGCCTTTGAAATAGTTTTATGATAAAATATTGTTGCTTAATCAGCTGTTGTCGGCACGAACTAACTGCGCAAACCGCTTTCAAGTTTGAGAAGATAAAACTGTAGCACAGGTCAACCTGGGACAATGAACTTTTGTGACATTTATTAATCATCTTTTGATATCGTTTTTGTTTTCCTCCATGCCACGTCTTTACTGCAATCTTCTGGAGAAGGCTGCCGTTTTTACAAGGAAAGACAGCATTGGTTTGCTCACCTGACGTCACAGGAACTTGCCGTGCCGTATTACGGGAAAAGATGGCAATTGGTTCGTTTCGATTGACGTCACTGAACTTGCACTGTCGTATTTCGGGGGAAAAGACGGCTTTGCTTTGTTTCATTAAAAAATTTGACGTCATAGAAACTTGTGCTCCTGTATGAAATTTTAAAATTTTATTGCGTCTTTTGTGGGAAGTTCCAAGTCTGTTAATTTTCGTTCTCTCTAAAGTTCCAAGTCTTCGTTTGGTTTTGGATTAGGGCTAGTCTTTGCGATTGGGAATGGTCAGTCTCCGACCCCCCCTCCCCTCAAAGGAAAAAATCTGTGTATATATTCAGATCTTTTGCACTGGGTGTAAAAGGGGGGGGGGGTGCATCGGCATGAGAGGCGAACACCTTACCAGTCCTGTAGATCACCGTGTCCCTATACGCCAGTCTTAAGTTATGTGTTCACACATTTTAACATCATTGCCATAGATGCTGGGGTCAGGGGGACCGAAGTCTAATTACAAAGCTAAAAAGAGAAAACCCTGAAGTGTGTTCACCGTTCAAGTATAGCTTACCGTCTAAGATACCTAACTATAGGCCCATTGCGCATGTCGGCCATCTTTGATGTAAGGACCTTCGCATCACCATGGCGATTGTAGCACTGATTTTGATTCGTTAGCTGATTTGCACTGCGAGCACTTGAGGCGTCGCGAACCAACCGGTGGCCAGAACCAACCGGCGGCGAGCTAAAAGTAGTTTAACAGGATGGCACGTGTGTACATGCACATGGGAGACGTTCGGTCAATTCTTTCACTTCCTTTCCCTTGTTTACATGGATGGTAGGGAATCTGATCAGCTTGGGTCCATCCTTTCCACCCCGATCATAACAGTCAACTGCAATGCAACCAGCAGAGCATAGACACATCTCGAAGTTACACCCATCAGCTGATCCACCGGCCATCTTGGGTGTCGGAAGAACAAAACAAAAACACTCTGTGACGTCATTCGCAATGGTTCTATAGTCATATTTTTATGGAATGAAAACGTTCTCTACCTTTCTGTCTGGGTTATAATTCATAGATTCTTACGGCTGATTTTTTAAATATTTATTTATTTATTTATTTGGTAATGAGGTAATGGAACTGAACAGAGATTAGATCGAGGCGCATTGTGGGATTATTCTTGTGTGGAATATTGTTTTGGTCGTGTACTGTCTTTTCTCATAGCAGGGCAGAACAGATGCTATAAAATTTACCCGGGATGATTTGATTAGTATGGCTATTGTTGTTGTTGCTGGTGTCGTTGTTTCTGATGGACGCAGTGAGCCGCTTCCTTCCTCCGGGCTGTGACACGGGGGGTTGAATTGGTTCAAAACAGATCAGGGTGACATGACATTTTGTGTCCTAATATTTTTTTATGTCAACGTATTTGTTCTTCTTGTTGTTTTTGCTTCTTTAGCCGGCGACGAGTTCATTATGCAAAAAAGGCTGAACTGGTCGGGTTTTAAGGACGTTGGGATCTTTCTCTCTTTCTCTCTCTCCGCCCTCTCTCTCTCCCCCCCCCCCCAAGAAATATTGGATAGCTCCATGTCGTGTTCTATAAAAATCGACCCAACTGTTTGTTCTTCGGTTCTGAGTGTGGCTCAGGTAGAAATTGGTGACTGGTGTGACCTGCTGAAGGTATTGTGAGAGCAATATACAAGGAAGCAGAACAGAACTACAGTATTCCTCCAGCTTTGAAAAGGAAAACCGAATATCCTGTAAAAAACATCTTTAACGCAGGAATGCCGAGTGGCAGGAATATTTTTTTTTCATGTGTGGTCTCAGTGTCAGTGATGGTTTTGATTACGGGAGTCTAATTTTAGATGCTTACATTGTATTATATGAAATATTGACGTCTTTTTTCGTTTTGGTTGTTCTGGAAGAGCTAAAATATGTCTAGACTCTTTATTGTTATTTTTTGGAAAGGGAAGCACTGGGCAGTGATGGCTGTGCTTTGTTGTGAGTTTTTCATTTTGAAAATGCTGCACCTCCCCCCTTAGCTCAGTGCCTTGGTTATCTTGTGGATAAGGAAAGGTCAGAAATCAAAAGAATCAGTATTTAAATTCAGGAAACTTGACAAAACTTTGTCATTTCATGTACAGAGATGTCGAGAACGAGTAATTCGTCGGATATTTGCCACATTGTTGTATGTGCATTTTGTGCCTTTTCGAGAAAATGAGGATTGAAGTTTGGTCTGCAAAAGGGCTAAAAGGCATAAAACATTACATCACAAACACATAATGTCGAAAAAATTTTTAACCGATTCGAATGACACATCTACATAATGAAATTAGCAGTGAGAGAAACCACTTTCATGACAAAAGTCTCAGAATCGGCAAAATGTCACGTACAACAATATGGCAAATATCCCTCGATAGATTCTTCAAACATTTTAGTGAACTGGACGGCACTATTATACTCCACGCTGAAGTTTTTGTATCGTGAGTGAAAAAACGCGGCCAGGAAATATAAAAGACCTGCAAAACAGCATGAAGATAAAACTTGATATTAATTAGAAATTAATGTTCACAGAGCGTAAGAGCACATAATACATGGTACGCCCACCGGACGTATCATTAACATATCATAGCGCAGTAAAAAGCTTATGACTATGCAGTAACACGACGTGGAATCTTAGTAAAATATGACACACATCTAGCTACAATAATGTTGTTGAGGCGAATTGCTGGGGGCAAAAACGATCTTCTGTGGCTTTCTCAGTTCGTTTTGCTGTGTATTTTGCTGTTGCTCTCGGTTGATCTCTGATTCACGGGGAAAATTTATTGTGACGAAATCCAGAAATGTGTGGGACGTTGGGGTTTCCAAGTCATGGGAAAGGTTGATGATTCAAGCATGAAATAATAATGTCCTGGCAAAAGATCTGTACTTTCCAGTTGTGTGTCATCATCGTCTACTAATACTATTCTTGTGTGGTCTTGATACCACGATGTTTTCGAGATGATTCTTGTTTCACGCGGGCTTCAAGGGCTCTCTGTTTGTTTTGTATGAAAACTTCAAGCAAATTTGTTTATTTCCGTTTACAAGGCATTTTCTTCTAAACGTGTGAGGGCAGTGAAACAGTATTGAAAAAGTGCAAGATCGTTTATTTGCAAATGCCAATTGTTCCAAATAATGGCAATGCAGAGGGAAACAAAAGAATCGATCAGAAACTGAAGTGTGTGGTTAAGTTATGCAAAAATGTCTAAATATAACTTTAACCGATTCACAGAGTACCATAGTTATATAAGTGAAAGCTGGTACGAAATCTGAACGCGCTCGTGTGACACTCATTGTGTTGGAGTGTGAAAATTTCACAATGTAACACTTAATTAGCACGGAGTTTGGATGGAAATTGACTCTTATGTAACTGTGAACGCGTAACTGTGAAGTTTGGCATGCGACTTACGTAAGACATACCTACAAATATTGAAGCATGTTTGTTAACTGATTACGTGTGTTACAGGGAGTGCCGGTATGATATGTTAACTTCCAGCACACATGACAAATACATCTTTGACTACAGCAGACATACCCACGAATAGTGGCTTGTTTCGTGATTATGTGTGTGATAGCAAGTGCCGATATCATGTTGTGATAATCTGGGACCCACAAAGTTTTGAAATGTAGACATATATCTGCAACTACATCAGACATACCCACGAAAGGTGTGGCTTTATTAACGCGCTATATTATGTTGTGTTAACCTGGAACACACGAAAATTTGAAATGTAGACATAACTGTGACTACACCAGACACGGGCACGAAAAGTGTGGCTTTATTTGTACGTGTATGACAGCAAAGTGCAAATATGTTGCGAATGTCTGTGGTAACCTAGCAACGACACCACAAAAGCTTGTGTCAGTCACGTGGATAAGTGAGTACACTTGTCATCATGATGATGTCACCATTGGAAATGAGCCCAGAGATGTACGACTGGTGCTACGGCTCCTCGTGGAGAAACGTCTACAACCAGGTGGGTAAAAACAAGTTTGTTAATTTTTTTCCTAGGTCACGCCGGACAGTTGATCCAACGGTGGCGTGACGTGTGACAAACACGCTTTTTGGCTTGTACTGTCTTTTGTCGTAACACGGCCGAATAATATACCAAGCCGCATTAGTCTTGCAAGAAACATTAAACGGCTGTAACTCGGAAACGAATTTGGCTAATTCAAAGTTTTCAAAAGTGAAATAAATAAATAATTTTATTGTTCCCGCGACATAAAAATCTTCCATTTTTCTAAAAACTTGATGTCCTGTCTTGGACAGCCAAACAACGGGATTTAGAACTACAAGACGTTTCAGCCTGTCGGGTCGGGTGCTTTGATCGCTTCTATCTTGCCCGAAATGTTCATTTACATCTGGTTCATTAATGGGATCAATAGAACTTGAATTAAAGACAACAAGGCCTTTTATGTCAGTCGGTTATCTCCAGCGGTTCAAACATTACAGCCGTTTTAAAAAGTTTGTTGCAAGACCTAGTTTAGGTCCGTTCGTTGTAAGGGGGGAATTTAAGAGAATCTGTAAGAAAAGAGTGGTTGAAAGAGTGTCTGAGGGAACTAAAATTGGCATCATACGGATGTTTTTGTAGCCATGTAAAACAACTGTGACCACAGACGGCACTTGGCCATGCTTAGTTATCCCCCTCTTTTCCA
The DNA here is from genome assembly GCA_963931925.1 of Onchidella celtica. Taxonomy (NCBI): domain Eukaryota; kingdom Metazoa; phylum Mollusca; class Gastropoda; order Systellommatophora; family Onchidiidae; genus Onchidella; species Onchidella celtica. The sequence goes on from OZ007571.1 coordinate 50,503,388, forward strand.
AGCACTTCCCTCCGCCCTGATTCAGCCACTCCTTCCACTAACGCATTTGTTGTGTGAGTGTGTGTTGTGGCGTGTGTGTGTTGTGGCGTGTGTGTGTGTGTGTGTGTGTGTGTGTGTGTGTGTGTGTGTGTGTGTGGTTGTTGTAACATTGGTTCCCCGGGTGGTCCCTTCAGCCAATCACGACGCGTCCAGTACAGCTTCCGGTCTGAGGCAAGACCTGTCTAGAAGCTGACGTCTGGGATTGTCAGCGATGTAAGAGAGAGAGAGGGAGAGAGAGAGAGAGCAAGCACGGTAACTGTCACATTGTGCTATGGAAAAGTAAGACGATAGACGAGATAATAAATACAACGATAGAAGAGAATGAGGCCCTACCAGAGAGAGAGAGAGAGAAACAGGAGGATGGGGGTGGGGGAAGAAGTAGAAATGAAGAGAGGGTGACAGACAGAAAAATAAAAGGGGCGGGTAGGTGTGACTTTGCCATGTCTTCATGAGGAGGTGAGAGAAAATGAGAGAGAGAGAGAAACAGGAGGATGGGGGTGGGGGAAGAAGTAGAAATGAAGAGAGGGTGACAGACAGAAAAATAAAAGGGGCGGGTAGGTGTGACTTTGCCATGTCTTCATGAGGAGGTGAGAGAAAATGAGAGAGAGAGAGAGAGAGAAACAGGAGGAAGAGGTGGGTGGGAGAAGAAGCAGCAGAAATGAAGAGAGGGAGACAGACAGAAAAAAGGGGGGCGGGTGACCTTGAAAGGACTTATTGTAGGAGTGAGAGGAGAAACGGGAGGGGATGAGTGAAGAGAAACTGAGAGAGGGAGAAAGAGGAAGGGAGTTTTGAGTCTGGAGAAAGGACGCCAACACGATCACGGTCCTAATTATTGTGCTAGGAAGAAGCAAAGGCGATAGGCAGAATTTGTATATTTTTGTATATGTATACTTCTTTAATCCCATTTGGGAAATTTGCCTTTGTGCCATGGCAGCCCAGTTATAACTGGAGCAGGCACGTCGTCGCCACAGTGCAGCGCCGGTCGGCGGTTTTTGTGTTTTTTTGTTTTTTTTTTTTGTGGGGGTGGGGGAGATGAGGGGGGAGGGGGAGGGACTGGTAGAGATGAATTTTAATTTAATTTTGCCCGGGCAGCGGCCTGTTCGGCCTGCTCTTTACGATTTCCAACTTCCCAAGTATCTTTAACGTGCACACGGGCCCTCCGAATTTTTCGTCCTTATCCGAGAAGACTAGGTACTCGATCCTACCCCCCAATAGGATCAGGGACTCGAAAATATGAGAAAAATCCCAATTTCCAACATGCCTGCACGGCCCGGGTTTCGAACCCGGGGCCCTTGGCACGAGAGGCTAGCACCTTGCCTCTAGACCACCTTGAATATATAGCAGAATGATTGGACAGAAAGAGAGAGAGAGAGAGAGATGTTGAACAGAAGACAAGTATGCAAAGTGAAAGCGTGTACGTGGCGTACTGATGAAGAGCTCAAGAAGGAAAGGGAGGAAGAAGAATTACATGTAGAAGGAGGAAAGTTAAAGGTTAATGGCACAAAATGAACAAAACGCGTGAGAGAAATGAAGTTGGCAGAGAGTAATGAATGAATGAACAAGGAAGGTAAAAAAAAAAGATACACAGTGAAAACAATAATGGCGAGAAGACACAAAGAGAGAGAGAGAGAGAGAGAGAGAGAAAGAAAGAGACAGATATAGAGGCAGATACGCATAGTAAGAGAGACAGGACAAATCTCATTCAACGACCCATTGAGATGTGACGGGGGGGGGGGGGGGGGAGAAACAATCAGTCAAATAGAAGAGAGACAGACACCCACACACAGGGAGTTGGGGGGGTGGGGGTGGAACAGAGTAAAAGAGACAAACTTAAGAAAAATGAAGAAGACAGTAGAGTGAATGAATCAGCAACGGGAAGCAAAAGCTGACAACTGGATGAAAGAAGAGCTTAGATGGAACATCCAGAGAGAGAGACAGTGAGAGAGAGAGAGGGGGGGGGTAGAGAGAGAAAGAGACAGAGAGACAGGCAGAGACAGCCAAAAGGTAAAGACGCTTAGATAGAGAGACAAATCTCATTAAGTTCTCATTCAGATACGACAAGCGACGTACAGAAGGTAGAGAGACCTCGGGGTGTCGCGCACTTTGTGAGAGACAACCGGGTGTCATTTGTTTATTGAACAAACTGATTACCGATGTGATTGAACAGGGTAGATGTGTCAGGCCCAGTCAGCTGTCTCCGGGGAGGAGGGTGGGTGGGGGAGGATGAAGGGGTGGGGTTATAAGCTGCATGTAGAGAAACCTGTGGTGTCACACACTGTTTGAGAAAGATTCTGGCGTCCCTTTTGTTTATTGAACAACCAACTACCAATATGATTGAACAGGGTAGATGTGCCCCAGTCACAGCCATTAGTCCTAGAGTCGATGGGGTGATGGGGGGGGGGGGGTGGTGTTGGGAGGCGTTTTGTGGCTGCAGGTTCAGAAACCCGTTGTGTCGCGCACTTTTGTGAGAGATAACCTGGTGTCAGCTTGTTTGTTCAGCAACTGTCTACCAATGTGATTGAACAGGGTAGATGTACCCCAGTCCACAGTCAGATATCTCAAGGGGCGGTTGAGGATGAAAAGGTGTGGTCGAGGCTTGTATCGGCTGCAGCAAAGGAGTTCATTGATACAGCGGTGACTGTGATACTTCTCAAAACTGACTGACAGCAGTCAAACGAAGGCAATAATATATTATGATGATGATGACGTACATCATATCTATGTGACCGTACCCAATCAGTTCTTGTAGATAGAAATATGTCAACATCTTTCAAACTACATTTTGGTGTGCCCCAAGGATCTGTATTGGGTCCTCTTTTGTACACGCTGTATACACAGCCACTTGGTTCAATCATAAGAAAGCATAATGTGAAATATCATATGTACGCTGACGACACCCAGCTGTATATGTCTGTTCCACCCTGTGACATCAAGAAACTAGTTACTTCTATAGAGTGTTGCACTGATGATGTGAAAAACTGGATGGAATCTAACAAGCTAAAGATGAATGAAGATAAGACTGAAGTGATATTGTGTAACACAAAGAGAGGATGGAATCCGAGTGATGTGGGGAATATCTGCATTGGGAATGAGAACATATCTTTTTCAGAGAAGGCTAGAAATTTGGGGGTATATTTTGACTCAAAGCTTTCCATGCATTTCCATGTTCATAATTTGTGTAGAACCATCTACTGTGAGATGCGCAGAGTAGGTCAGATGTCATCTTTTCTAAGCGAAGACTCTGTGAGGGTCTTGATCTCATCGTTTATATTTTCTCGCTTAGATTACTGCAATTCCCTTCTTGCGAACTTACCCAATGAAACTTTAAACAGACTGCAACGATTTCAAAACCAAGCTGCTAGAATTGTCTTAAAGAAGAAAAAGAGTGAACACATTACCCCCATGCTTATTAAACTGCACTGGTTACCAGTTAAGTTGCGAATCCAGTACAAAATAGCAGTTCTGTGTTACAAGTGCATAAACAAAACTGCACCACCTTACCTTTCCACTCTGGTAGAGCCCTACTCACCACCTCGTTCTTTAAGATCAGGCGATCAGGGCCTTCTTAAGATTTTTAACTGCAAGTCAAAGAAACTAGGAGGCAGAGCATTTACACACTGTGCCCCGCACATCTGGAACTCACTGCCAAAATCATTGCGGGAAGTATCTACCGAGTCAAAATTCAAAACTGGTCTAAAAACCCACCTTTTTAAAAAACACTTTCAGTTATGAAGTCTCATTCCCAATCCATTTATTTTCTCATTTCACTTTAATTTTGCTGTTTTATCGTTTAATTTCTGTCTTATAGTATGTTATGTGTGTGTATCTATGTATACAATGTATGTGTAGCAGAGAGAGAGGGGGTGAGAGAGAGAGCGTGAGAGAGAGAGAGTGAGTTACAGATGGAGAGAACACGACTTTCTGTAAAGCGCCTAGAGCAAACAGTTTGGATTGGGCGCTATATAAATGATCTTCATTATTATTATTATTATTATTATGACCATGATAATAAAAATAATAATTCATCACCAAAGATAGATCTCTTGAAATGAAGAGAGTACTTCTACTAGTATGTTTGCTTTACCTGCTACTACAACTACTACTGCTTCTACTGCTACTGCAACCAACACTACGACTATTACTACTACAACACCAACAGCTACTACTACTTTTACTACTACGACTACTGTCGCGATGTGGGTTAGATGGGGATATTTCGACTGACACTCTTTTTTCGAGGTCCGCTCCCACAATCGACGAACACACACAAAAAAAAAAACTTGCACTCTAAAAACTAAATAAATCAATTGCTTTGATTTTTAGCAGAACTGTAGGGCAGTTTAATTACAGGAATTAATGTAACAAATATAATTATAAATATAAATATCAATTCAAAGGCAACTGAATCTAATTAATGAAACTACAGCTTTCTATAAAGACTAACGTATTCAATCTAACTACTTGCAGGTCATATGAGTTATATGCCAAATAGAATCCGCGCACGTGGCGACGGATATAACAGTTTAAATTCTATTAATTCAATGAGACATGTTATGATATGGACATTTCCTCTAGACACGCCATGGAGAATGCTTGTACAACCATGCGTTGTCTGGCGGTAGCTCTGAAACTGTCTTCAAAAGTAAGTAGAACGGTTCACTTTCATCATTACAAATTAGTATGGACTCTCACCATGAGGCCCTCACTGGGAGTGAGAGCGCTGGATGTAAACGCTGTGGGTTTATATCAAACCAAGTAGCTTAGGCTCTGGAGCTTTAAATCAGGCTCCTCACAATGGACTGCTCAACTGCGTCTCTATGTCTCTCATCTGGCTGAGGACTATCGCCGTCCACCTCGTAAATGGATTGTCTACATGTGGCCCAGAACTAAGTTCTGTATGGCCTTAAATACTGGACTGCATCTGCAGCTTACCGTCTAATTCCTGGATTGTGATTGGTGCAACCACTTCTAGCTCAGCTGTCGAACTGAGTTATTTTAAGTAACAGCCCTACGCAACGACCTTGGGTCGACATCAAAGGTCGAATCACTCAATACAATATAATGTAATTTTATAGCAATAAATTCTTAACATGTTCAAAACCCCGAGCTTTTACTCTGGATCACGGTATTTTCTGTACGTCAACAGACGTCTCAATAACATTTAATTCCTACTCACCCCTTCCCTCTTTACTAAACCTAGTTCAAAACACGAGATATAAAAAGTGCTCTGTCATGCACACCTACGCTGTCCGTCTATCCTTCCCCACACCTTCTGTCTATCTATTATAAAAAAAACTGTTCAAAACAAATTGTTTACGAGACCAAGTTATGCTGGCTCGCACAATAATTACGTTTGTAAAAATTACTCACTGCTCTCTCACAAAAATTTAGTCAGTGGAAACATTTATGAATTAAATCTGTTCTTGACACATCCCCCACCCCAGTGAAAACTTAGGGTTTGAACGACATAACTGTCTACTAACGTTGCTATGTAATAGTACTTTGGAAAGGGCTATATAGTAAAAAAAATATATCGTTACTGAAAGTCAAAAAAAAAAAAATTCTAAGAACGTGCATTATCGATGGACAATAGCATATGTATATTTATATGCGACATTCTGTGATAATATATAATTATTGTAGCACTTAAGAATTAAAGTGATAAACTTCTCTCACACAGACATACTGTAAAGACTGAAATATTGAGCAACTAGCTCATCGCTTCACTGAGCGTAATTAATACATTCATAGAACATGAACGAACAATAGTTAATTAAAGTAATGGTATCCTGGCAGCAGTAGGTCTGGTCGCTCGATTTGCCATTTTCTCATCTCATTGACCCGCAGACAAAGGCGTCAAGATTGTCTGAAACTCAGGTCATGGTCAGGATGGACGCTAGTGGAAAAAGGAATCACATGGAAATTTTGAGAAAGAATGTCCATAATTGGTAGGACAATATAATGTGAAACCATCCACGGTCTCCGAAAAAGGTGAAAAATGCTCAACCTCAATGTTTAACAGTCTCTATATAAAATAGCAACATATTCTGGTTTATCAATTATGAATTTCGCCATAGTGAAGCTGAAATAACAAACGTCGACAAGATAATTAGCCTGACGTACTCTTTCAAAATCTGCGTAGCGCTCGTCTTGATTTAAGAATTATATAGCGCTTCTCGCATTCAACAATAATCTAAATCTCAATTAAATAACATTACACTTTAATCTATTTCTAATTATATCCAATCCGGGATAGATGAGGTGCCACCAGGCGATAGCAGTTAATTTAATGCGCCGTTTCCGTACGCAAGCCATGCACACGTCAAGTGTCACCGTCATCTCGGTATATAGTCATAATCGGTTCAATTCAATATCTATATCGGGTATGTTCTTAGATAACTCATCCACTGACCGCATGGAGAGTTACAATCATAATCAGTATTCTTACTTGTCATATCTAGTATTACGTTAGATGGTCCACGAAACGCGGAAAAACCATAGACATAATCGGTTGTATAAAAAAAACAACACCAACTAGTTCACAACTTCTTAAAACGCGACCACGCAGTGTCCTCTGTTACCACTGCAAAAAACTCTCAAAAACGCGAACACGCAGTGTCCTCTGTTACCACTGCAAAATATCTCAAAACGCGAATACTCCCTTCCTTACATAACTAGTCGGTCTTACACTGCCCGTCGGTCTTACACTGCCTGCGGCCTTACACTGCCCAGAGGTCTTACACTGCATCTCGGCGTCTTACACTGCCTGTGGCCTTACACTGCCCTGAGGCCTTACACTGCCCTGTGGGGCTTACAATGCCTGTAAGAAGGTTCAACAATAACACGCGAATACGCGATTACGCAGTGTACTACGTTAGCACTGCCAACATCTCTCAAATAATCGAAAAATACCAATATAATCCATCCCATGAGGCAATCTCATTATTGCTCTCCTCGGGTCGACGTCATACGCAGACGACTAAAAAAAAGTATCCTCAATATATATAATTCACATAGCTCTTATATCGACATCACCTCGATACTGATACAGACTCTTCCCATGAGACAAATTCATTGCTCTTCGGGCGGCGGCACCAGCCGACAATAAAATCAATACTCACTACTCATCACTACACAAAAAAAGTCACCTCCCTAAACAGTCTAATACTGCCCTCTCGGGAGCTCGTCAATATAAAGACGAGATCGGTTATACATGACGCTTAATAAGCTCCGTAGAACTGGCAGTGTGATAACTGCACGGGTTCCAACAATTCAATAAAATCGTTACTCTCAATAACCAGATCAAATTACTCAATCAGTGTGTCAATGTAGACATGAGTTACTTAGGTAAAATAAGAAACAAAGGAATGTATAATTATAATGTACGTAAGGTGTAATAAAAAAAAAACACGAAACTAGACACCAGACCAACAAGAAAAGACGGACAATAACAAACTCTACAGTCTGAACATATTTACAGATAGGATTAAGAAGAGGACAAGAGAGACGTCTTCCTAAAACAACGAGGAAGATGGAAACGCTACAATCTAAACAAAGTGTACAGATCCCTATCAAAGTCTGTTCTCGCGAATGCGACTTCCCACAGTTTTAATAACCACTGGTGTTGCGAGACCGCACAATCTGTCGTCGAGACGGCAGAGTCTGCGACCAAGCCACCACTTTGGCAGGGGGGACCCGCAAACGTAAGAACGCCCTCGCCACCGCCCGTGAGTTCCTAAACACAGAGAAAAAGTAAAATCAGCCTGTAAAACAGAAGGAGGAACACTCAACTCCTTAACGCAGACAATATTAAGGATGGAATCACTTAACTCAAGGAACTGGTGGAGATTCCTTTAGCCTTTGCGTACACCACAGTCAGTACGTTTGTCTTTCTTCGTTCAGTTATGTTGAAGTCTCCTTGGCCTCGATCCTCGGGTCAATGGAAGAGCCGGAAATATGTGGAACAAATAATTAAAGAAAGCAGTATACAAAACTAAATACAATGAAGTAATTAAAGTAGCTCAACGTGAAGACCACGTGAGCACTGAAATTGAAAAGAAACAAAAGTTAATCAAAGAGAAAAACGATATTATAATCTAATCTAAATAAACTATAAATTAAACAATGTCGTGTAGTGTCCCCTCCAGTGTCGCGATGTGGGTTAGATGGGGATATTTCGACTGACACTCTTTCGAGGTCCGCTCCCACAATCGACGAACACACAAAAAAAAATACTTGCACTCTAAAAACTAAATAAATCAATTGCTTTGATTTTTAGCAGAACTGTAGGGCAGTTTAATTACAGGAATTAATGTAACAAATATAATTATAAATATAAATATCAATTCAAAGGCAACTGAATCTAACTAATGAAACTACAGCTTTCTATAAAGTCTAACGTATTCAATCTAACTACTTGCAGGTCATATGAGTTATATGCCAAATAGAATCCGCGCACGTGGCGACGGATATAACAGTTTAAATTCTATTAATTCAATGAGACATGTTATGATATGGACATTTCCTCTAGACACGCCATGGAGAATGCTTGTACAACCATGCGTTGTCTGGCGGTAGCTCTGAAACTGTCTTCAAAAGTAAGTAGAACGGTTCACTTTCATCATTACAAATTAGTATAGACTCTCACCATGAGGCCCTCACTGGGAGTGAGAGCGCTGGATGTAAACGCTGTGGGTTTATATCAAACCAAGTAGCTTAGGCTCTGGAGCTTTAAATCAGGCTCCTCACAATGGACTGCTCAACTGCGTCTCTATGTCTCTCATCTGGCTGAGGACTATCGCCGTCCACCTCGTAAATGGATTGTCTACATGTGGCCCAGAACTAAGTTCTGTATGGCCTTAAATACTGGACTGCATCTGCAGCTTACCGTCTAATTCCTGGATTGTGATTGGTGCAACCACTTCTTGCTCAGCTGCCGAACTGAGTTATTTTAAGTAACAGCCCTACGCAACGACCTTGGGTCGACATCAAAGGTCGAATCACTCAATACAATATAATGTAATTTTATAGCAATAAATTCTTAACATGTTCAAAACCCCGAGCTTTTACTCTGGATCACGGTATTTTCTGTACGTCAACAGACGTCTCAATAACATTTAATTCCTACTCACCCCTTCCCTCTTTACTAAACCTAGTTCAAAACACGAGATATAAAAAGTGCTCTGTCGTGCACACCTACGCTGTCCGTCTATCCTTCCCCACACCTTCTGTCTATCTATTATAAAAAAAACTGTTCAAAACAAATTGTTTACGAGACCAAGTTATGCTGGCTCGCACAATAATTACGTTTGTAAAAATTACTCACTGCTCTCTCACAAAAATTTAGTCAGTGGAAACATTTATGAATTAAATCTGTTCTTGACAACTAATACTACTGCTGTTACTATTACTACTACTACCACAACGACTACTTCTACTACTAATTACTGCTGCTGCTGCTGCTGCTACTACTACTATTATTAATACAACAATTACTCCCACTCCTCCTGCTACTACTACAACCACTACTACTACTGCCACTATAACTACAACTTACCACTACGTCTATTACTACTACTACTACCTCCACTAATTACTGCTGCTGCTACTACTACTGCAACTACTTCCAATACTACTAATACTACTTCTACTACTACTACGGCTACCACCGGCATTACTGCCACTACTACCACGACGACTACAACTACTACTGCTTATATATTTTTTTGAAGACTGTGCCACCTGCGCCTCATTCACGTATGTCCCAAAACCCCGCCCCACCCCACCTCCAACCTTTTCCATTCCCTCTTTCCCCCCTCCCTCCCAACAATCTGCCACTTAATTAGCGACTTTCTTGTCATGCTTAGTTCCTCTGGCATTTATGTTTATTTATAATGTAATTATATTTTGCTTGTCAAGCGTAAGCGGACAGAATTTGCTTAATACCGTGAAATAGGATTACACACACACCCGCGCGCTTACAGAGACTCATACACGCAGGATATTTCAGTTGTAATAACTTATCAGTTGTGTACTTTTAGTTTATGTTGTTCTTATTGCAAGAACTATTTGGCCTGCTGACTCAGGGAATACACACATGTGATATTTAAAGCTGAGTTTCGAGCACCAGTGTCTAAATAGTGGGGCAGAACCAAATTTCCTGTCATACTTTTTGATTCTACTCTAACGAAATGCGTCTTTTTTTTTCCCCGGCTCAAAATATCGGAACAATTTCTTCTGTTCAGCTCAGTTGTGGCTCAAAATCAACGAAAGTGTTTAAAATATAAAGCGAACTTTAAGACCTTTTACATGTACACCTTTTAAGGTCTTTCCATGCGTAATAATGATATTTTGTAGAATTTAAGGCTCAGCGGTTAAAAGGCCTTTCATGATTACATTGAAGGCATTACTTCCTTTATAGTATGATGATGTGGGGGCGGGGGGGGGGGAGTACAGATGAGAAGGGCATTGTTTAAGTACACTGGACCCCGCGATACCGAGACTAACCATTCCCCTCTCTAGGTATATGTCCGTGTACTGCGCGCGTATAACTTGCTGGGGCATGGTGCATACTAATAGTTTTGGTCTGTTATGAAGGGATGTGATATGCATTGTGTTGACATCGTTGACAACGCACTCAAAGGGACGTGACGAGTTGATTCGTCCTGAAATCTTGTGTCGAAGATGAAACGTTACACAAATAGATATGTGTCTCAAGTATAACATTACAAAGATGGATATGTGTTTCGGGTGTCACGTTACAAAAATGGATATGTGTTTCGGGTGTCACGTTACAATAATGGATATATGTCTCGGGTGTAACGTTACAAACTTGGATATGTATCTCGGGTGCAACATTAAAAAATGGATATATGTCTCGGGTGTAATGTTACAAAATTGGATCTGTATCTCGGGTGCAGCATTACAAAAATGGATATATGTCTCGGGTGTAACGTTACAAAATTGGATATGTATCTCGGGTGCAACATTACAAAAGTGCATTATATGTCTCAGGTGTAACGTTACAAAATTGGATATGTATCTCGGGTGCAACATTACAAAAATGGATATGTGTTTCGGGTGTCACGTTACAAAGAGGAAACGCCATGAGTATTGTGGAACAGACATGATACGTTTAGTCTGGGCAGAGACTGTTCTTAGCCTCTTTACCAGGGCGTGGTCACTTTAGGACAAGGCTGTTATCTCGGAGGGAAAAAATGGTGGATGGGAGCATGTAGCAGATAGAGAGATTTCCAAGCGTCCAGCCTTTAGGGCCTGTTTATCATTATCCCATTATATAATATGACAGTTGTAGAAATGTTTATACAGTGACAAAGTAGGAAATACAAAAAGAAACAAAAAAAGATATCAGTATGTGGAGAAATCCATAGAAAGATCCAGAGAATGATACACCTTTGGCGAAACAGGCCCAATGGACTCAAAAGACTGTGACATTCAACTGAAATGGGAAGCGCAGAGAGGGAAAGAGAAGATCGCCTGAGTTATGTATCTGCTTATCTAATGCCTTGGCTCACTTCTAGGCCAACATGGACGCCAAGGAAATCCATTTGAGTTGAAAAGAGAATAAATAATGAAAAGATCCTCAAAGTGATAGCATCCTACCAGATTCACATAAAGGTATCGGCTAATTGTTACGTGGCATTAAAATTTAATTGGGAGCTGAAGACATCCAGCGACGGAACGAGAATAACGATAGATCTATGGCAAGATTGACGTCACATCTGACATTTCTACATTATCCATCCTGACATTTAAGTGGTGGAACGAGCGGCCAAAAACAACGTAATTGTATCAGACTGATGTCCCGATTTAAAACTAATGGTCTAAACGGTAACAACGTGTGAACTTGAGACATTTGAAACTTCGGCGTAATTTTGTATCTAGCAACAAATTAAATATTAATGATACAGAGCAAACGATGATTTGAAAAGATGCTCAGTAATTAAATACTTTTTTCCATAATATGTCAATAACGTTTTGTGTGTTTGACGTTCATGTACTCATTTGACCGCAGCGTATCGTCTGAATCGGCGTTTCTCAACCTTTTTGTCTCATGCCCCGCTTCAAAACTAAAACGTGCGTCCCACCATCTTATAAAGTTAGCATGCTGTATATTATACAAAAAGATTTTTTTTTAATATAAAAATTATATATTCAGTATGTTTACACTCAAAAGAAGTTTTAATGAAAACTTTATTTCAGATTGTATTCACTTGTTTCTTACTTCAGTGGGAGCCTCGCCTTTGACGCTGGCTGCACATTTGTTTGATTCGAGGGACCGATTTCGCCACTCTTAGCCACGTCACCTCGTTTCGTGATAAGCAGACAACACTTTATCTGTACAGTGAAGTTAAAATACACTATGAACATTAAGATTTCTGTTAACAAAATCCCACCTCTCATTCTGGAGTCCCACGCCCCATTCTGGAGTCCTACGCCCCATTCTGGAGTCCCACGCCCCACTAGAATATTGCTTTGTCCCCGCCGGTGGCGCACGCGTCCCATCTTGAGAAACACTGGTGTAACGAAGTACATATCCGTACTACATCTTGTGCACACAATTCGATGACGTGGGCTGGTGTAGCTCTACCTGATTGGTCTAAAATGTAAGCGCTCTTCTATGAATGAAGAAGATTCACTCACATTGTGTGTTCTACGGATATTGTTGTACGGATATGCGCTTCCCTGGTATAAAAGGACGACAGACTGGCGTACATCCGTCCTGACTGGTCAGCTATTCTCCCTATTTCTCATGGAATGAACGAAGTTTCCCGAACACTCTCTCAGAGTAGCGGAGATGTTATTTGATATTTAAAATGGGCGTTACTACCAGAGTTGAAGTTCCCGCCAAACCCACTTAATATCCACAATTTTTTTGGCCTGCCAACCGCACGTATTTTCTACAACTTTAAAACACCTAACCTGTGCGGGCATGACCTCGCCTATTTGTGAGATTGTTTTAATCAATCGGCGAAACATCCATGTTTTAGTCTCACAGGGGCGTGACATCCCGTTCAGCTCCACAGTCCGCAAAAACGAGGGAAAACATAGCTCATTCAGTGCCTTATGGAGTAGTTTGAATACGCTGTATGGTTTTGTGTATCGTGGGATATTCGCCATATTATTGTTGTATGCGGTTTCAGGGGTTTTGCTATCAGAATGGTTCTCTCACTCCTAATTCCATTATGTATAAATGTAATTCCAATCGATTAAAAACTGTTCGAGATGTGTGTTTGTGTCAATCTAATGTTGTCTTCTGATTTTACACAACTCTTCATTCGTTCCTCATTTTCTCGAAAAGACAAAAATGCACATACAACAATATGGCAAATACCCCCGCGATATGTTCAGTGACAGACAGGCAGAGGGGCCTCCGCCCATGACTATAAATTAATTCATTAATGTTTCATTGACGAGCCTAAAGATTATTCCTTGCAGCGCTTATTTCAGCTCTATAGAAAAGACACTGGCTTAGGGCAGAAATCTTTCGAGATTCCAGCATTCTGTTCACTCTTGAAAACGGAACTAATTGTTGATAATGAACTGTTTACGAACATCTCCCAGCATAGCTAGCCACAATCTCGCCGCAAAACACAGATTTAAACTGGGTGGTAATAATGGCACACGTGGATTACATTCCTATTATTTGTTCGTAAATAAAAAAACCAGCGGATGTAACGGTTCAAAAGTAATGAAATAGCGGTTCCACGGGTGGTTAATGGAATGATTTGAATGAAATCAGTGATTTACGACCACGTTTGTTTTGTAAACCAGTGTTGCGGAACATGTATGTTATTTGGAAAAGAAACATTTTTTGCTTGCAAGTATTTTGCTGACATCTTATCGTTCTTAATACTTTTTTTTTTTTACTGAAATGTCGCAGTTTGGAACAGACCTGTTTAAAAGAGCTTTGCAATAATTGCAGTATACAGATAACAGGTGCAGCTTTTCAATGCTGTAGAGTAAGGAACAATTTTTCAGTGCTGTAGAGTAAGGAACAATTTTTCAGTGCTGTAGAGTAAGGAACAGTTTTTCAGTGCTCATGCTGTAGAGTAAGGAATAATATTTCAGTGCTGTAGAGTAAGGAACAATTTTTCAATGCTGTAAAGTAAGGAACAATTTTTCAGTGCTGTAGAGTAAGGAACAATTTTTCAGTGCTGTAGAGTAAGGAACAATTTTTCAGTGCTGTAGAGTAAGGAACAGTTTTTCAGTGCTCATGCTGTAGAGTAAGGAATAATATTTCAGTGCTGTAGAGTAAGGAACAATTTTTCAATGCTGTAAAGTAAGGAACAATTTTTCAGTGCTCATGCTGTAGAGTAAGGAATAATTTTTCAGTGCTGTAGAGTAAGGAACAATTTTTCAGTGCTCATGCTGTAAAGTAAGGAACAATTTTTCAGTGCTCATGCTGTGGAGTAAGGAATAATTTTTCAGTGGTGTAGAGTAAGGAACAATTTTTCAGTGCTCATGCTGTAGAGTAAGGAACAATTTTTCAATGCTGTAGAGTAAGGAACAATTTTTCAGTGCTGTAGAGTAGGAATAATTTTTCAGTGCTGTAGAGTCAGGAATAATTTTTCAGTGCTGTAGACTGAGGAAAACATTTTCAGTGCTGTAGAGTAAGGAACAATTTTTCAGTGCTGTAGAGTAAGGAACAATTTTTCAGTGCTGTAGAGTAAGAGGAATATTTCAGTGATCTAGAGTAGGAACAGTTTTTAAGCGTTGTGGAGTAGGAGTACTTCTTCAATGCTCCAGAGAAGGAACAATTTTTAACTGCTTAAGAGAAGGGTCAGCATGTCAGTGCACTGGACTAGGAACACAGTTTATCAGCACTATAGAGTAGGATCAGCTTTTCATTATGCTCTAAAGTATGAACAATTTTGCAGTGCAGTAGACTAGGATTCAGTTTTCAGCAGGAGCAATTTTTCAGTACTTTAGAGTAGGAACATTTTTTCAGTGCTTTAGAGTAGGAATAATTTTTCAACATGAACAGTTTTTCTATGCTCTAGAGCAGGAACAGTTTGTCAGTGCTCTAGAGAAGGAACAATTTTTTCTTAGTTTAGGGTAGGAATAGTTTCTGTGCTTTAGTTTTTCACTGCTTGAGGGTAGGAATAATTTCTGTGCCTTAGAATAGGAACAGTTTTTAAGTGCTTTAGAATTGGAACAATTTCTCTGCGCTTCAGAATAGGAACAGCTTCTCAGTGCTCTAAGAACAATTTTTCAGTGTTCTAGGAAGAATAGTTCAGTGTTTTAGACTAGGAACACATAATAATGTTGCTTGTTCTGTAATAACTGTGGTGTGGTGTTTTTTTTTTTCATTTTCACTGGGAATTCTCACGTGACTGACGATGTTTAAGTCTTTGCTTTGTGGCTGGAAAAATTTTGCATGGCCAGAACAGGTTTGGAAAAACTAAAATATACTCTTAGCGCCCTCTCTGTTTTATCATAATAATTATATGCTTTGTTAAGGACAGTTGTGGGTTACGTTGAAGATCAGCGGCAAAGGGTAAACATAAGGTAGTATTGTTGGGGCTGATGCCTGGAAATAATTTTGGGGGGGGGGGGGGGGGAAGAAATCTAGCCAGCAACCCTACGGACATCCAACGCGTAGCAGTGACATCAAGTTTGCACATGACTGATATAGTACTATGCAAATACGCTGTTTACGACATCGCGCCGACGTCCGTTTGATGTAGAGACCCCGTCCCCTCGGTGATCGTACCAACCCTATGGAAAACCTATGCAAATCTTCGTCGCATGGACGTAGGGATGCTGGCTGGGGGTAGTTTGGCTTTTTCCATGTATCAACCCTAACAACACTGCTATAACCCATAGGACAAGCGTCCCTACTAAAGCGCTTCCTTTGTGTAACCACTGAAGCCTTCTAATCTGGAAACTTCCTGTAGTCTTATCTATTCATCGAACTGTAACCTTGTTTTGCCTGTTTTATTTTGTAGTTACCGCTGATCTCGGAACAGCACGGGTGGTTTTTTTAGTGGGCGCTTCTTTAGGGTTTCCTCCTTCTGTTCTGTCATTGTATTATATCGTCACTAACTCGACGCTAATGGCATAAGTTATTTTCTACCCTTTTGAGACATTGAGACAAACTGTTTCTTTTCCCGTCATTTCGTGACTTACGACATTATGATTCTATTTGGATTATTACATTAAAATGTTCTTATTGGCGCATTTCTTTTGTTATAGTAACTAATAGCCCTCATGCTCAGGAATGTAATGAACCGTCAGTTGCCCTTTGGCATAAGTCCTGACCTATCCCATTATCGTAGAGCACTGACGTTTATTGTGTTGCCCATCGGCTTTGCTTCTTCTTAGCAACTTAGGACCGTCACAGCTTGGACGACGCGCTTTCTCGATCTCCAAACACGAAACTCAAACTCTCGGGAACAGCCGCAAATAAACTGATACGAGAGCTGGAGTGATCCGTTTTCATGCAGAACCAGGCAGTCGCCAGCGAGATCGGCTTTTCGTTCCCCGACCTCTAGTACAAATTGTTGCTGTGGGATCCGCTACCAATTCTTGCTAGGGATACATATTTCATGAGAACTGTTTCCGCTTGTTGTTTCCGCTTGTTGTTTCCGCTAGCGCCTGCACAGTTTACAGGCACTTTTTGTCGTAGAACAACAACAAAAAAAGACGTCCAGAATTTCTAAGTTGATTTTTTCCCCAAGAGTTCCAGCTAACTAATTGGCGTGCATGACATTTTAAATTAAACGCACTAGAAACCACGCATTTAATCATGAATGTAAGTAAGCCGACGGCTTTCATGCCACTCTGTGGTCGTGCAGATAAGATGTGATCGCGTGGAGTTGTGACGGAAAATAGGTTAGTTCGCTGCTATTAACGTAGAAATTTGCTCATCGGTGCTGAATACTGCAATACAAAGAATAGGCGTTAAGTGGAGAGCGGCGTAAAAGTAAAGAAAGTAGGTCTTCGTTTGTTACGCGGGATAAACCTGTTTCAAGACATTCGTTTTATTTTTGGGCTGCTGATTTGAATTTACGTGAACTTGTTAAGCCATCTCCGGACACACCCAGTCCCAACCCCATCATAGAGGGATGTCAGTGGTCCTCATCGCCTGCGATGGACGAACAACACACAACAGTTGGTGAGCGCTTTTGGGAGGGTCTCCGTGTTCCTATCGTCATCAGTTGCCCTGTTTGGAACAGACATTGGCGATCATGGCTCTCCACTCGGATCTGTCATCAGCCAACCACAAACAGGAGTTTTTCCGTATCACTCGGTTATATTCTGTCGATCGTCTTACCTATTCAGAGCACAATGTGATCGTTATCATGTAGAAATGCTTTCTCCAAACTCAAACTCAAAATGTCCCTTTATCATATTATGTTGATGGTCATGTCACAACACAGTATTTATATATGAAAATGTAAAGAAGCTTAACCATTGATTCCGGCTCCCATCAACGGGCACAATCTCAAAAAAAAAAAAAAACCCCATTATTATTTAGCTTTAGATAGTTTTAGTCTTATAACATTAAAATATATCACGAGCACCCCGTCGGCATTCCGGGCGACGAGGTCCTGCATTCCAGAGAAGAGGTAGAAGCTCGAGCAACTTGGTTAACCCTAAATTACTCATGTCTTAAACAGAGAGCTCATGGAATTGAAAAATGATTTGTGAAAAAATGGTGCAGCTGAAAACCAAGTTAAAAAAAACAACAAACAAACTTCCAGGGACTTGGGAATTCGTTTCAGCTAAACAAAAGTAAGCGAGGCCGTCTGAAAAGTAATATCAGGCTTTTTTTTTTTCTTTTTCCGAGCCTTCAGAACAAGATGTGATCGTAAAGTTAGCTTAAGTTGTTAGCTTAAGCTTCCCCTAGAGGACAGGACTTGTTGAGACAGTCATGGCAAGCAGCCCGAGTGTATGTGTGTGTGTGTGTGTGCGTGGAGCTGACAGATCGTGGGGATTACGCCCAAATCTTTGTAATTGTATTGATTTTTACCTTGCCACTTGCTGATTGATGGACGACGCAATTGCCGTGTTTTGTCCAAGTTCTGAACAGAGACACGCGCCACAGCCATCCTGGGTCAGCGGAATCACGTATTAACAGTATTTTTCTTAAGATCGTATTGATAAATTTTCCACAATTGCTGTCCAAAAAGCAGCACTAAGGGGTAAGCCAGACCCAAGTTGGTTTAGACGCCAAACTGGTCGCTCGCTCGGCACCTCATTATTATGCACATCACACTAAACCACTACTCACTGCTCGTACAGCGCCGGTGTGGGCAGTGACTAGTGTTTTAGTGTGATGCATAATAATTAGGCGGCGAACCACCAACCTGGTAGATACGCTAGCCTTGGTCTGGCTTACCCCAAAATAATGTGAAATTGAAGTCGGCGATTGGCGCGAGATTGTTGTGTTTGGTCTTGTGTTGGAAAAAAAAAGAGAAAAAAAAAAGCTTTATGAAATGACAACAAATTTGTTTCATTTCACGGTTTTATGGGATGTAAAAGGAAAGAAAAGAGAGGGGTGTGTGTGTGTGAAAGATGGGCTAATATCACTTTTTAAAGAAGGTTATATTCACGATATTCTGATAAGCTTGAAGTTTTAATTACCTATATGGAGTGAAACAGACCTAGGCTGGTGTAAGCCATTGCTGCCCGTACATTTCATTTTGCGTCACAGTAACACAGTCACCACTGCCCACACCGCGACCCAACGGGTTACAGCGGGCAGTGCCTGTTGTGCTGGCGTGAGGCAAAATGTACGGGCGGCGAGCCACCTGTCTGGTACCTACATCAGCGTTGATGTGTTTCACTCCTTAATTGGGTTCTTCGATGTTATTTCCTCGTGTTTGTGTTCCAATGTTTCCTGTTTGATGTGCGTGTATTGAATGTAATTTCACCTCCCTTACAGATTGAATTCTTTGGTTAACTGGTTTCATTTCACGAGTTATTTTAAAATACACGTATACTATATCAGATCTAAGCTTCACCACATTCGTTTTGCCACACGTTCGTAACCCCGCGGTATTTAGAATCGTATTTCACAGCTTCTAATTGTATCAGGTACACGGTTTTTTTGAGGAGGGAAATGAAGGTTTGCTGTGTATTCATGGGGTATCATGGAGTGTGGAGGGCCGGGGCTTTGTTATGATTGATGGTGTTACATGTTTGGCCGGTCCCTGGAGGGTAATCTTCCCAGGCGGTGGTATGTGTGTGAGTGTCTCTCATTCTTTCTGTCTACCACCGTCCCGGCCTGCATTATTGACGTGAGCCGTATGGCGCACGAGCCGAGTGGTCGCCGGTGGCAGAAAAACCTATCGTGATTACGATCTTTCAGAATGTTTTGAAAGGAAAAGTTTATCTTTAACCTTTTCCGTTGATCGGTTTTAAATTCTTGATGTTGTTGGAGGAGAGGAGGATATAATTGGCATGACGTTTATGTCAGTAGTCTAGAGTGTCACTTGGTGTCTATATTACTCTAATTGCCTGTCTGTTTGTTTATGTCACATTTTGACTCAGCACTTCATCACAGTGTTCTCTTGTCTAATGTCTTGTATTTTGGCCGTAGATGGGCATGTGATTGGTGGGCACTTCTGGCTTCGTTTCCTGTTGTTCTGTTATATTCTGTCTGTTGCCTTGCTTCTTCCTGGCCTAGTGTGATCGTTATCAGTCAAACTCACATTCTCCATACGTGGTGAGTGGTTGGTGGGACGCTTCTAACAGGGTCTCCAGCTGTCTTATCATTCTGCTATTTTCTGTCTATCGTTTTACTTTTTCCTAGCACAGTGTGACCATTGACGTGTCGACGTGCTTTCTCCAAAATCAAACAAACTTCAATTTTCCGGGGATGGCTAAAAGTGACCCGATTTTCCAAATAATCTATGATGTAGATCATGAGGCCTGAGCCAGAATGCAACCATGTAATATGAAGATGTGCCGTGTGACTTGATACCATGATATTGTGTTTCTCTTCTCTTAACCGAGACAGTCCAGATCTAGTGCTCATAATGTTGTGCGACGTAAAGATGAAGTGATTCTTTATCGGGGACGTCTTATGCGGTTGCTGCACGCTATGAACGGTGTTGATTTATGTCTTGGGGGGGGCGGGGGGGGGGGGTGAGCAGCATGCATTGATGTGTCGGTGTTTTGGCAAGTGCAAATGCCAAGCTTTTTTTTCTTCTTTGCAGCACCAGTCGTTGATTTTCAGATTTATCTTCATGCACTTTGGTGTTATGGCACGACGATGAGAAAATGTTGGATATAGAAATAAGTTTTTTGTTTTTTATTTTTTGTTTTTTTCAGGCAGTGGTGGTCATTAAAATTTCAGAGTAGATCACGCCTGTATGGCAAGAGTTTACTGGAGAGGGGGGCCACTGCATGTAAGCGTGCAAGCCGCACATATGTAGATGAAACAAAGCACGAGCAGGATAATAATTACACTGACAATTGGCATTAGGCTGAGTGGCGGACCAGCATTTGGGCCTAGCGTCTCAATGTTTTGTACCATCGTTTATTCATTGTCTTTCACCGATTTCTTCACAGTATATCGCATGGGCCTCTTGAGAATGTAGGTCATTTTGAAACATCGCTCTGAAAACAGTTTTTTCTTTTTAACTTTTGTTTTTCAAAGCAAGCCGGAGAAACGGATATGAAAGCGGCTGGAGGAAATAATTGGCAGTTCGCGCAAAGCTCTGTCTCAACGCAGCTCCTTTACTATGTATGAGTTTGGCAACTGGTTGGAAGCTGCAGCTCCAGAAATGCTGTATGATATTATACAGTGATGTCGAGGTTTAGAAGATCTGCATCCAGCGCCTGTAATGATATGGAGTATCACAGACACAAACGTTGTTGGATTTTATTTATTTTGTAGCGTTTGGACAGGACGTGAGAGCTGTTTTGCCACAACTCTTTAATTAGTATGTATGAGTTTGGCAAGGGACGGGAGGCAACAAGTCCAGTGTTATGATGTGAGCCATAATGATGTTGAGAGCTGTGGGTCTACATCACAGACATGCATGTCATAAATAACACAAGAGACAATATCACAGCCAAAGGTTATATTGCAATTCCAATAGGCCGTTCTCAGTATCGGCCTCTACGAAGAGCACTGTCTCCACACGGGTTCGATTAATATGCATGAGTGTGGCTAATGTCGCGTAGCTCTGCAGTTTCTGAATGCGAGTATAGTATTCATTGGTGTCCAGTGTTGTTGGGTAGTTATGCATTGGGTCGGACACAGAACAAGTTATATTGCCTTCAGCCTGCTCTGTGGCTTGAGCAAGCATTCAATGCTAAAACAAAGTGTTTAGCTTTCTAGATCCCACAGTGGACAAGCGTCAAAGTGTTTTATATTTCTGAAATACAACGTTTTAGTTTCAATTTAAGTACCGCGTCGTTCTTTCATATACCTACATGAGCTTCCGTGTTAAATTGGCAAAGAGAGGTAAAATGTATGGTCTTGCAAACGTGTTACTCTTTGTGAAGAAGTCATATACTTCTGTACCTGGATACTCTTGCGGAATTTGGCTGTTTGGACCTTGAAGTAATAAAAACTGCTCAACTGTTTTCTGAAAATGGACAGAATGTGAGCACTTTGGATGAAGTGTTCAATCATGTTGGATGAACTTTCTGTTATATGACCGGACCACTGTTTAGAGCCATTCGCACTTTGTACCATGGACATGTTCTATTTCATTTGTACGTTGCTGTATCATCATCGGTGATGCATAGAATATATGCACGGGGACAGAAATCGATGTTTTCGTATGATCTAATACTTTTTGTCAAAGTCAGTTATTTGGCTCAGTTTCAGCATCACTTGGTGCATATGCAAAGTATCGGCCACAATTTACCCTGCTGCAGTAATTGTTTTGCGGCTTTCATAGTCAGACCGCCCTGCACTTCCGTATGCTGTATTTGGGCCAAATATACAGGAGTGCAGATAAGACTTCAAATACCCTTCTGTCATTTTATTCATCCTAATCAAGCAGAAATGTGGTCTAAACACGTATGAACTGCTTGTTCGTTTCTTATTTAAAAAGAAAGAAAGGAGTATTAGTATTGACTGTATTTAACTTTTACTGTGTTACTGATGTATGAAATCTTTAGGTGAAGAATTTAACCCATTGTCTGTGAACGCTATACCCCCGTTGGTCAGAGATCAGTGTCTAATATTAACTATACAATGTTTCATTACATTAAAAGTGAGGTGTGACTGTTGACACTATCCGAGATGGATTCTCGTGGTCACGGCTTGAGCCAATCTGCCTGGGATTTTATCGTGTACGAATACTCGCATTTCCACAAAATTGTAAGTTGACGGGCGACTTGCCAATAGTTTTGTTCTCTTGTTGTCTGTATATTTGTGCATTGTTAAATGTGACCTCCTTGGCCAAGATCTTCAGCCAGGCCAGGTGCGAACATGGGACTTGCTATTGGGTTATAGGCGCGTCTTAATTTTATGTTTGTGTAGACTGTGCCCTAGTGTCGCGTGTGTGCACATGCCTGTTCATTCGATTAGAATTTAAAAATAAAACAACAACAACAAAAAATGCGTCACAACAGAGTGGTCGCGTGTGTGCATCTAGCCTGACTGTCACGGCTCGCAGTTTTCTGTGTCAGCAGGACATTAATGTAAAATATTATAGGTTTTGGAGTCCGATGTTTATTGGCTCGGTGTTTAGGTAACAAGAATAATTTGAAGAACAATGGCGCTGGCAAAAGATCCTGAGTGGTTGGCAAGCGCTTTAATCCTCTGTCTGGGTTTTGTCCCCATTAATTTGTCTGTTTCGGGTCGTTTTATGGCACAATGAGATGGCAATTTGACAGTAGACGAACACCTGCATAATAAAGTCAAATTAAGCGTATAATATGCCGCGGTGTCTGTTTCATTGTTTCGTAATACAACGTATCATCACGCGAAACGTTTGATAAGTATATTAATTTAGTTCAGTTATTCAAGTGCAGACTAGGGTGGCGGCGCATTCTGTTTTGCATGTGTGCGCGATATCCCTCTTTGGGCCCAGTGATCCGAGACGGTTCTGACGCACCCGAATCCCCTGTGAGACAGAATTGTTTCGGTCTGGCTAGCCGGATAGGTCCTGTTTTAACACCAACACAGACTTGACTCGGTGAGCGA
Source organism: Onchidella celtica (assembly GCA_963931925.1). Lineage (NCBI taxonomy): Eukaryota > Metazoa > Mollusca > Gastropoda > Systellommatophora > Onchidiidae > Onchidella > Onchidella celtica. Next base: position 50,526,567 of record OZ007571.1, read on the forward strand.
TGTCTCTCTGCCCACCAGCTAACTCAAGACCGTTTTGTCGCGCCAGAACCAGTGAGAATAGATCTGTTTCGGTCTGGCAAATGTGCGAGGTCACCGTTTGTAACTTCATGGTCCACACCTCACGCTGAAACCGCTGCAAAACAGACCTTTAACTCGGTCCGCGATGTCTCTCTTTCCATCAGCTCACTGAAGACAGTTTTGGCGCGTCCGAGCCAGTGAAATTTGTTACTGTCTCGCCATTCGATGGGGTCCCGTGTATTTCCATAGTCCACATTGAAACTGAGATAAAACAGACATGACTCAGTGCGCCACGGGGCCTTTTAATGGCAAAAACATATTGTTCATATTGGAGTGTCTAGTGTCGTGTGAGAACGGCTCTAAACACTGTCGATAAGTACTGGAGTGTCTAATGTCGTGTGAGACCGTCTCTAGATACTGTCGACAAGTACTGGAGTGTCCAGTGTCGTTTGAGACCGCCTCCAAACACTGTCGATAAGTCCTGGAGTGTCTAGTGTCGTGTGAGACCGCCTCTAAACACTGTCGATAAGTACTGGAGTGTCTAGTGTCGTTTGAGACCGCCTCTAGATACTGTCGTTAAGTACTGAAGTAAAGAGTTTGTGTGACTGTAACCAAAGATACTAGAAACGACAAGATGAGACACTCTGTTCTTTGCACCACTCAAAAAAATCGCGCGCACAGTTTGCGCGCTGAACGGGGGGCGGGGCCCATGGCGCATAGCATGAAAAGAATGTATGATATTATGATTAATTTATGATGCAAAATTGTGACAGTGCTGCTGCGACTAAAAAAAAAAAAAAAAGCCAGCTTTCCCACAGCGATTGAAGTTATAATTTTTACAAAATATGTGACGTCGGTCAAGGCCTATAGCCATAGCTGAACAGTGAGCAAATTTGAATATTTTCTCTATTTGGCTTTGTAAAATACGGCATCGTTCATGACTTCCGTGCATTCGCCGCGAGGTGGGGGTCCGAAATCTGTGCACGCTAAAAGCCCTAGCTGTCTCATCTTATCCTATCTAGTATCTTTGCAGCAACTTCTTACAAACGACGTTGACCGTGATGACTGGTGTATATCCCTTCCATTTTCTGTCTTGTGTAACATTTGGCTGAAACAAATGCCGTTTTCGTGGGCTCACAAAAGGCCTGGTGCCATTAAGGAGCAAATGACCGTGTATTATACAAGAAATGGCGGACAACGCGTCGGGTTAATTGTCATTGTCTCAGAGTGGTTCCCGGGTCAGCCTGTTTCAGAGTTGCCACGCTGCTGTAATACTACAATTTTTAGGTGAGACAGGTCAGACAAATGTCTTTTAATTTACTTAAATTTTTTGTTTCGATGCACCTCATCTCTGTGTTTTGTTTAAAGTGGGTTGCGTTTACTACCAGCGTTTTATTGTGATTTCAGTGTTTATCTGGTTGGTAGGTGGGTTGTTTAGTTGCGCAGTTGCTCAGTGGATAGATAATGAGGGCCTAGTTTCTCCTGTTTTGTAATATTTGTATTTTTGTATTTGTTTTGTGTTTGTATACTACTTTAATCCCATTTGGGAAATTTGCCTTTGTGTCATTGCACCCAGTTACAACTGGAACAGACACGTCGTCGCCACAGTGCAGCACCGGACGGCTGTTGTGTGTGTGTGTGGGGGGGGGGTGATTAGGAGGGGATGAATTTTATTTGATTTTTACCCGGGGCAACGGCCTCTTCGGCCTGCTCTTTTCGATTTCCAGCTGCTAAGGTATCTTTAACGTGCGTAACATGCACATAGGCCCTCCGAATTTTTTCGTCCTTATCCGAGAAGACTAGGTACTCGATCCTACCCACACCCTCCCTCTCGCCCCCTCTCTATGTAACATACTACGGTTCCCTAGCAACAGTCACTATGGAGAAAGAACCCATAGGCCAAAAACAAAACGTTTACACAAGACTCAAAGAACATTTCTCTATGCGCCCCCCTAGCTTTATTTTGTTGTTCAATTTCCATTTCGTGATGATCAAAGGAAACTATTAATTTGTCGTAGGAAATTGTAACCCATATGGAGAAAGAAATAGCAACTTTGATTTTATATAAAGATGTCAAAACGTGAATTTGACCGAATTTGGCGTATACGCTCTTTTACCGTAGCACGGCAGAGTTGCTCGGTTGGTGGTTGGTTAACTTTTCTTGTTCGATACTGAATTCGTCCCTTACCGTTATGTGAAACTCCGACTAGACGCTGATCTCAGAATGTGGGTTTTTGGGTTCGATTACCGCGAGAAAATTCGATATCCGGCATTAGTTTTTCCCTTTGAATTATTTTCCCCGCCCGGGCGGTTCTCGGATTGCCATTTCACGGCACTGGGCCAGTATCACGGAAGCGTGGGTAACTTTTCCCCGGTCACGTCGTGTACCTGAGGATGATCCAGGGGGAAATTAAACTCTTTCAGATGCGCGACTTTTCCAACGGTAATCATCCCTTGACTGGTTGGTTCTTTGTGATCCACCATCAAAGCAAACCACCGTCCAGAAATTCGATGAGGTAATGCTTAATTTTGGCCTGTTCTAGACGCGCGGAGGCTTCTGGTAGAGTCTCATTCTGTCCTACTGTTCTGTTATATTATTCTGTCGATCGTCTTGCTTCAGCTCAATGTGACTGTTATTAGGACAACGTGCTTTCCCAGACGTAACCCTTTGAGTACTGAAACAGCATGCTGTGAACTATTTAACTGCTCTCTTAAGTATTGGTTTTGGTTCTCAATTACTAGCTTTTGAATATAGATCAATATCCTGATTTAGAATCATGTTTAGCATTTAAAGTACCTGCAATGAGGGGATCTTAATAAAAACGGAAGTGACAAAATCTAGCTTTCAAAGTGTCAGTAGTCAAAGGGTTAAACTGAGAATGTGCCAGGAGGTGCCGGGGTTGCTGTCCGATTTTGATAGAGTCCCTTTCTGTCCTGTCCTGTTATATTCTGTTGATTGTCTTTCTTCATCTTCCTAGCACAATATGACCGTTATTTAGGTCGACGTGCTTTCTCCAAACTTAACCTGAGAGTGCGCCAGGAGTTGCTAGGGTTACTACTGTCCGATTTTGATTGGCCGAGTAATGGGATGATGACGTCGCCACATTGAATGCCACTGAGATGCAACTAGTTGGCTGGGTGTGCGCGGTGTCATTGAAACTGAATGCGATGATGTTGCTGTCGCCTATCAATATCGACTAGTGCGTGCCGGTCCTTACATGCCAACAATTGTGATTTTTGTCTCTGGTATTGTGGCTGAACACCTTGCTCTGACTGGAAAAATAGAGGGTAAAAAAAACAAAAAACAGCAGAGGTAGACAAAGAATAACGTATCTAGAGAGTTTGAACAGATGGCCGACAGGGAAAAACCAGGACAATAATTATGGGTTTTTTGAGAGCATCCGGGCGGAGGAGTGAGTGGCGAACCATGATCGCTGATATCTGTTCCAGATCCGGCACTTGAAGAGAGAGATTGTGATTGATGAAATTAAGGAAATAAGAAGATGATTGTATCAAATGAATGTATCTCATTAGTCTAGATTATCACTGGCGGACAGCGAGTAAAAACAAAAGCAAACTGCAGTAAACAAATCTGAAAGGAACTACGAACAACAAAACTGTGCGGTCTTGGCAAATGAATGATTAAAGTGTCTACTAATGCATCAGTTACTTGGATGACAACAGAGGGTAGTACTTCATGTATTTGTCACAGTCATCCATCGGCCAGGCCGTTCATTCATCTCCTGTCTGTCTACTTGTTTCTGTATTAGCATGTTGTTGTTTTTTTTTTGGTGTGTTTTTTTCTTGATTTCGCTTGTCAGTAGACTGACATGGCTAATTTCCACCACTGCCGGTACGTCACTAGTTTCTTTTCTCATCTTTCCGCCCATCTCACAGTCTGCGAGTGCTCATGTACCCGCCTGGAGATGTCCGTCAGTTTGCGAGCGCCGTCTTCTGAATATTTAATACACTTTTTTAAAAATAAATGCGCATCTTCTGTTCTCCAGGGTGAGTACAATCTGCCACAGTGTCATCGATAGAATAGCGTCATAATTAATTTTTTTTTTCCTCTGGTAAAGGCGGATCGATATTAAACTGGAGAGGGGGGGGGGAAGGAAGGTGTATTTGACGTTATTAAGGTTTTAAAAAAACAAAACAAGGAGAACGCGGAAGAATAAGCGGTAATTCTTCGTCATCACGGACATGTGAAACGCCCGGGAAAGGGGGGGGGGGGGGGGGGGGAAGGAAGATAGGATCCTTTTTCACTGCGTACTGAAGGATAGTTCTTGTATTGGAGCGATAAATACTGCCGCCAACGGAGACAGAACATCATTGACAGGATGTCCCTTTTGTACTTTATTGACTTTGATTGCGAACAGTCACTTACGTGGGTTTGCCGCACCAGAAACTATTTAGGTAGCAAATACCTCTACAGCTACCTGCCTTTGACGTGAAAGAGTTGTGTGTGAGACAAGTTGTTAGAGACACTACAGTAGGAAAAGGCCATGCTGGCAGTTACGTCATTTTCCCTTTGGACGACAGAATAGATGCGTGAAAGTCAGTCATTCCACCCCGAATTCATGATAGTTGTCTGGAAAACCAAAAATTTTTTTTTTCAAGTTAAAATTTGGAAAATGGAGAAAAGGTTGTATGTTAATGCTCCGTGTAAGAAATCTTAAAGAAATCTAAATTGAATCAGAAATTAAAAAGGAAAAACAACAATACAGAGTTTGGGTCTGCAAAAAAATTTCGGCAACAGCCTTCTTCAAGGAAAAAAAAAAATAATTGGAAAATTGAACAAATGAAACAATCGAACAAAGAAAAATATTATAGAATCTAAATAGAATATGTCTTCTTTGATGCGAGTTCTTGCTTGTATTGCAGCACAGAAGCACCGCTGCCAATGTGTGATTTTTTCATTATTGTGTCGACATGCTCTATCCAAACTCAAACTGTCTAGGCGCTTTATGCCTAGTGTGGTCGGGAAATGATATCACAGATGTGGTCACTTACCTTTTTTTTTTTTTCTCAGGGGACGCAGTGGTCTAGAGCCAAGGTGCTCGCCTCTCATGCCGAAGGCACCGGGTTCGAATCCCGGCCGGCTTCAGGCATGTTGGAAGTTTAGGATTTTTCTCATTATTTTCCTGTCCCTGATCCTAGGGTCGGTAGGATCGAGCATATAGACTTCTCGGATAAGGACAAAAAATTCGGAGGGCCCAAATGCACGTTGCGCACGTTAAAGATACCTTGTGTGTTGGAAATCGAAAAGAGCAGGCCAAACAGGCCGCTGCCCTGGCAAAATCCTTAAAAACTAATCCCTGCCACAACAAGAAAATAAAAACAAGAAAGGCGACCTGTAAATACCAAGGGCAGCGAATCTCCTAAAATAAAAGTCCTAAACACAATATTATTTTGGTGGTGGGGGAGGGGGGGGAGTGTTAATGTATAGGTCAGTGTGTTTTCAGTATGTTTCCCAGTAGGACACTCGAAACCTTAATTTAGGGGCTAAGACGCTAATTTTCTCTGGAGGTCAGGAAGGAAAAGTATCAAGTTCGAGTTAAAGGAGACTGATTACAGAGAGTCGTTTACGGTGGGAGATACCTGAGTAGCTGATGTTTGACCTGAGGTTTGGTGTTCTATTTCTGTCGCGCTACCAGAAACTGTTAGTTTGACAAAGAGGTGAAAACGTGAGACTGATGGACGTTGATGGATGGATCGATGGGTGGATGGATGGATGATTGGACAGACGGACGGACGGATGGATGGATGGATGGATGAAAGGAAGGTATGAGTGGACGAACGGACGGATGGATGGATGGATGAAAGGAAGGGATGAGTGGACGAACGGACGGATGGATGGATGGATGGATGAAAGGGAGGGATGAGTGGACGAACGGACGGATGGATGGATGGATGAAAGGAAGGAATGGATGGATGGATGAAATGAAGGGATGGATGGGTGGACGGACGACAAGGGAAGTGACAAAGAAAGGATGAAAAAAAGGAAATGGAGACATGAAGAATGAGCCAGGGAGAAGATTGACTGATGGCGCACTAAGCCCAATCTGTCTTGTGACTGTTTTGACTAGTGTGCGAGCCTTGTCTTTTGGCCGACTGACTCAGGACAGTTTTATCGCATCCGAACTAATGAGACACACTTGTTTCGATCTCACCATTGTGCCATGTCCCGTGTAACTCCATAACCTACATCTCCCACCAAAAGCGGAGACAAAACAGTCTCGACTCAGTGCGAGACCAGCCTTAAAATACTGAAGATCAGATTGTCTGTTTCGCACCACCAGCAGTAAAATATCCCGACCAACTGTTGCGTGTAACAAAAGACACAGAAAGTCTGTGGCGTCACAGCAAGGCCTGAAGCAAAGTGAAAATATGGCAGAAAGAAAAAGTTTTGTTTTCCTGATGAATATCACCAGAGTGTACGTATTTATAGAGAGATCTCACTTCCGCCGAATCGCGAAACTAGGTCGCTGCGGTAAACAAGAATTGAAAAAACCCGCCTTCACCAAAGACAGTGCGCATATCTGTTGACTGTGGTTTGTTAATATTTTTGGGCTGATTGAAACTATTTAGAGCCATTTGTAAGCTCTTACGCCGCGTGGAAATGCACAAACGGGTATTGTTTACCGCAGCCATCTACTTTCCTTTCCATGCCAGCAGTGGTTGCGTGGCGCCTACCTGTCTCGCAGTGCAAATCGACAAATAGTGAAACCTCTATACTCTCTGATCGAAAGCTTGATTTGTCTTCCTTTTCCTGTGCGTTTTATTGTACCGGTATCGTTTTTGTATTGCTTCGTACGCGAGGCTTTGCTACATACGTACATTTTTTTCTTTTTGCCGTATTTTCTTCGACAATAAAAATGCCCTGCCCATATATAAGGCCGTGATAATTTCTCCAATAATTAACATTAAAGTTTGAATGAGCAGTCTGGGTACATCTTCGCGTGCCAGCGTGTGCGTGCATCCATGCCTTACCAGAGCGCATTCTCTCTGCTGTCCCCTGTTTATGATCCATCTAAAAACCATCTAGAAGGGTCATAAATCCTCATCCCAGATCATTGGGCCAAGCTGGGCTGAAATTAAAAGAGATTAAAGAAAAAAAATGAAAAGATCGTGATAGTGTGTAATAACGGCATGATGCAGTTATAGTTTGCCGTGCAATGGAGGAAGATCAGAAATGGCAAGCTGCTTGCTGGGTTGGAACTAAAAAATGAGTAATAATTTTAACGAAAAAATGTCATACATGTACTACAGTGGGGCCGAGAGAGAGAAAAATGTGAGGCGAATTAAAGTTGTTGTGCCTAGTTAGTGTTCAGAAAAGCGGAGCGGGATTGAAAGGAAAAGAAAGACAAGTGGTCAAGATGGGGGCTCAAACCTGCGGCCTCTGCGCTGCTGCGACACCAACCGCCTTGCCAGAAGGAAGAAAACGAAATCGCTTAATCGTACGAGAGGATGAGAGTCGGGAGACTACGCGACTAAAATGTATGGAATTTTGTGTACTGCCTTAATATTTGTGGACAAACTACGTGGACACATCCACTTGGGGAAAACAATTCAATCATGAATTTTTCCACGTTTCCCGATACAGGGAGGAAATAAGGAGCAAATGAATGAAGTCTACGTACAGCAACGTTTATGGATAGAAAGTCGACTTTCTGTCTTCCCCAAACAAAATAGCCTAGCATTCTTGTGCACTGGGGCAAACGTGACCAACGGAAGAACAGATATATTGATGATTGGCACACAAAGAGTTTATATTATGTAATTAAGATTGTTTTTGAGCCGCAAAAAAAAAAGGAGACGCATTTTCGTCGAGGACCGATAGAATCAAAAAGTATGGTCGAAAACATCGTTTTTGGCCCCTCTTGTTACTGTGTTGATCGAAAGCCAACGTTATCACACCAGCTGTGTATTTCAGCGTGAAAGTGGAGAGCGCTTTTTTTTTCAAAACTGGGTAAGTCAAATTTTGCATGAGTTATGGCCCCTTTCAGATAGTCATTCAAAATAAAAGCGGTTAAAACTGGTTATGTCCCGTCTTTATCCCAACACTTACTTTAACCTATACACTTTAACTGAATACTTACACCGCGTTTTACACTAATTTTGAATGACTATCTGAAAGAGGCCACAACATGTCAAATTTGACTTACTCAGTTTTGGAGAAACGCTCTTCAACTGTGGTGTAACAGTAATTAGTTCTATTTCTTTGCATCGATTCCAATTGCTGTCCTTAACAAGACTTAGATCTAGACTTGCTACCAAGAATTTGCACGACCTAGCTTGCTCGGGTGGACTAGTAAAAGTAATGTGCAAGACCGACATAGTATAGTTATAGCTAAAGCGCATTGACTCACGACTGATTTTGCGTCGGTCTGAACACGAATACCCTTTATATTCAATGAGGGAGACTGTCGTTTCAGTTTTGCCAGTGCGCAAGGTTCTGTTGACAACGCACTCCGCATAAGTTATATTGTTCAGACTAAGAACTGGTCACAATAGGCTCCACCACCATAAATTATGTTCACCAAGTTTAAAATAGGAACATCTGCCATAATTATGTGAGGGCAGCCAGTCTCCTCAAAACACAGAGCATATATTGCAGAACTGCACGTTCTTCTCAGCACTACGAGAAATATATTGGCCCCAACCCACCGACCTGCATGTCAAACTCTATGGTGCTCTGCCAGAACTGCAGAAAACCGTAGATTTTCTTAAAAGAACAAATTTGCAGATTTAGATTGGTGAACTAAAGAAGGAGAAGAATGTAAAACCGAGCAACACAAAATGTGTCGTGGTGCACTAGGGCGCTTCGTTTACTGTGCCAGGAAGATCAGAGATGCCGAGTTGTTTGCTTTGGTTCGAACTGAAGAGAAGATGGTCATGATGTTATTATACTGACCTGAAAGTGAAAAGTCTTTGTTCTGGGAAATTTTGGGACCATTAAATTATATCAAGGACTTTTTGTCTCTTGTCGCCCTGGGATCTTAGCCTTGATTTTCTTTTCTTGTGGAGTTTTTCCTTTCTGTGTATGACATTTGGAGTTTTCTTTCTATTATAGTGGGGCATTTTGTGTTTTCTTTCTGTATTGTGGGGCATTTTTTAGCAACGAGTTTTCCCGGCTCAAATTTTAACAATTTATGTTGTAAACTTAGTCTTGTCTTGCCACGAAGAAGAAATTAAAATGTCATGCGAGATTGTGAATAAATTGTAAAAACTTCAATTTTTTCTCGAATGGAAATAATGTGGGATATTGTCAAGTCTGTATCCCATGGAAATGTATGTATGTTGGCGACAGATGCTAAACCCATGATAACGTACTGGAGTCGAGACTGCTTTGCCTCGGCAAGACAGACTTGAGTTAGTGCACTGCACTGCCGTGTTACGGAAAAAGACCGCATGAACCAAAACCTAACTTTTAAGGAAATGTTAAAAAAATAAATAAATTGGGCAGTGTTCTCCACTTTCTTGTCTGTTGAATTTCCATCTTTGTGATAACTAAAAGGAACCATTAGTCATACAAATTTATAACCCTGTCAGTTCACATTTCATCGATTCTGAAAAATGAATTTTGGCTCAGATTGGCATATGCGGTCTTTTTACGTTAAATTGCAGTACATGAAGGGCCTTAATGTCCGGATTGCCATTCTAACGTGTTTTTCTCTTTGTACATTATACGTGTATAATTTTCAGTTAATTCAACATGGAGTTTACCGGGACTTATATTATCAGTGTATACTAAACTTGAAATCCTCCATAGAGCTAATCAAAATCATTTTTTTTCTTTCATTTCTACAGTCCCGATCCACGGCGGAGCTCAACTTGAGCGTGGATAACAATCAGGCGCAGAGAGAGTTAATTGCTCAACTGGAGGCCAAAAATAGGTACGTTATATCTTGTATCTAACCCTGTGAAACTGTGAACGAAGAGAAACCTAAAATTGTCCCCAAAGTGGCAGAGGGGACAAACAAATGCAGCCGCAAAAAAAAAAAAAAAAAATGAACCCGCGAAAGAAATTTTTAAAGTTGAAAGTCCTCTACACTACACTACTTCTCTCCTGCAACTGAAAAGGGAGTATTTCTAATATTTTGTCACTGCTACTTTTTTTTTTCTAACTATGGTTTCCCAGAGATGTTGCTAATGGACCAATCTTATACACATGGAAAAGTGTGTGAGATTCAGTTTTTGCGACTGTGTCAAAATATGGCAAAAGGCTGGATGTAGTAAAGCCATGCTGACTTTTATTCTCAAGCCTTGCTGCGATCTCGCAGATTTTCTTTGTTTTTAATATTTTTTGTGACGATGGTTGTTTTCACCCCTCGAGTTTTCTGACTTGAATGTTGTGTTTTGCTCGATGGTGTTGAGGAAGGGAGGAGTTGGAAATAGTGTTTTACTGAAGCAAAGATGCCTGTACCGCAGTTTCTCATGGCTATGTCATTCGAGAAAAGAAAAAAAAAAGGAATAAAATTGGGAGACGACTCCACTTAACCCTACTACTGCCAGGTCGTTTGGATAGATTAACTTTTCAGCACTTGGTGCGTGAAATCGGCTTTCCAGAAATGTAATAATAATAATGTATTACTTTTGGGATTTACACGTCCATGCAAGCTCCAGCAACCAAGTTTATTAAGATTATCACTTGCAGCTCAAAAGCCCTTGGCAGAGCAGGTTTTTCCCCCGGCAGTGGTAGGGTTAATGTCGTCACTGCTCTACACAAATGGCGTTGGTCATTTTGACACTTTTGAGATATTGAGAAAAAAAAAATGTGACTTAATATGCCTTTATGATTCTGTTGGATTATTACATTTTCCTACTGGCACATTTCTTTTTCTGTAATGTTATCTAATAGTCGTCATGCTCAGGAATGCAATGCACCGTCAGTTGCGTTTTGGCATAAGTGTGACATACGGCCCCCTTGGAATGACAGAGTTCAGACCCCCTTCCCCCAACTTTTGAGAAATTGATGATTGAAATTTTATGTGCTCATAGCCACAATCAGAAAGAGACAAATGAAATTCCTGGGACACATATGTAGGAAGAATGGAATCGAGAAACAAATGCTATGCGGTAAAATAGAGGGGCGGAGAAGCAGAGGAGGACAAAGAACTACATACATTGACAGCCTCAACAACTATGCCACCAAAAAGTCGATAAGTAACACCGAGCTGATAAGAAGGACTGACAACAGAGAAGCCTGGCGTACCATGGTCGTCGATGTCTGCTCCAGACCTGACACTTGAAGATGAAGAAGCCTTTAGAGATACTACTTTTGTTTTCCCTTTTCCTTAATACTTACAAATTGCACACTAAATACGCTTGATACTTTGATAACACAGTGGAGAGGGCCTGTAGATGTAATGTGCGTTGTGTAACTCGGTTCAGCCAAAAAGTGGAGATAGAACCTTGTCATTTTAAGTGGGCAATATGCCATTATCGTAGAGCAGTGACGATATTCTTCCTTGTCAGTTATAAGTGCCCACAACTCAAAAACACCCACCCACTGACCTTGTTCTGGCACGCGAAAACCTTTACCATGAATCTTTAATCATGTGAGCGCGCGCACGTGGAAGGGATCACGGCAGACCCCCCGTCCCCTTTCCCCCGTTTTCCAACCTTTTGCCCTTGGGGCAGCGGGTGTGTCCACTTTACAACCAATCTGCCTTCCGTCATTGGCAATTACTGGATTTCTGAACGCGTGCATTATGCTTCGGTCATTTTCATGGTACCTGAGAAACGTCCGTGAAACATTGGGAGAAAACAATTTAGGTCGAAAGTAGGTCATCACAGGTAAACCGCTTCCGTCGTAAAAACATTTAGTTTTTCTTGGAAATGTTTGCCATTTACTATTCTTGGACTTTTGATATATTGTTAGGATGTTGTTTGGGGTGGGGGGTGTAGTCGTATTACAAAACCAAATAGAGAAAATACTGAGCTGTGTTCACTGTTCAGCTATAGCTTTCTATGTAAAACACTACGTCCCTCCTAATCATCATCATCATCATCATCAGTTGCCCTGTCTGGAACAGACATTGGCGATCATGGTTCTCCACTCGGATCTGTCATCAGCCAACCTCAAGAAGGACTTGTTGTTGTGACGTTTGTTGTCCATGAATGAAGAATTTCAGTGAAAGTTTGTCTCTATCTACCCCTGTTTTTCCTGCCTTCGACCTTCCCTGTGACTGCTAGATGTTCGAGGCTTCTGAGGCGACAGATGTGTCCTAGAAAATTTACTTGTCTCTGTCTTATTTTAATTAATGATCTTTTCAGAGCAGAGTCCCTCAATACTGACTCCACTTCTAATAGTAGCCATTAAATATTCTTTCTTGTAGTCTTAGTTTCTTGGGCTTTATGAAGCGGTAGTGTTCAAACACTGAGTGATTAAGACAACGGTTCTCACGTACTGGTGCAATACCCCATGTTGTGGCTGGGGGGAATGCTAGCGTGATTCTTATCGTGTAAATGGAGCTAGAGGGTGAACATGTAAGCGCATAACATGCCGTGACCAAAAACGATTGAACTCTGTGACCTGCCGCAGTATTTGACGATGAAATACGTGGACACATCCATTTGGAACAAAATTGGGTCGCTTAATATTATTTTTTTATACGCATTTTTTGTTTTCTTAAACCACAGGCTAAAGAGGAAAAAAAAAAAAGAAACTCATTTTCGTGAAGTAGAATTGAAAAGTATGATAGGAGATTCCGTACTTCTCCTCTCTTGCACGATGCCATCTCAGGTGGCGTCTAGTTATTACAAACGAAGAAAGAAATGGTTGGGTTTATCATTGTCGGAAGAAAGATGAACTTTGGATCGTTAGCCGGAACAGAATGAAAACCACTGTTTTAAAGGAGGGAAAAAGCCACTCTAGAGATTGGCGGAATAATTGTCGAGGGGTAGTTGCCACATTGTTGTAGGGGACATTTTGTCGAGTTTGAGGTTTTGTCATGAAAGTGGTTCTCTCACTCTTAATTCTATTATGTTTAAGTTACGGGTGTATGTTTGTGGGCATTTTTATGCGTTTTGATTTTGAAGCGTATCGGACAAAAACCTGATTTTACACAACTCTTCAAATTTTCAATCCTCATTTTCTAGAATGGCAAAAATGCACATAAAACAATATAGAAAATACCCGACGTTATTTAAGATGTGGTTGCCTTTTTTCTCACTTTTTCTTTCTGCTGTGTTCTCCAATCATGTCCCATGAGTGATTGATCGCACATGTATTTATTGACACGCAGGGCTGGATTGATTTTGCTCTTAAGTGACGTAACGTTTTAGTCTAACAAATTGTTGTAGGCCCTGTTTGCAAAAGCAGCTTAAACTGTTTTTATTTCGAAAGTACCAGATATACCTTTGCTTTATCGCTCGAGTGCTCATCCCTGACGATCGAGTTTTCACTCGTGACGGCAATGGCGAATATGGCAGTATTCTTTAATTGTTTAACGTCCCCATAAAGGCAATTGGAGACTGTCGGGGTATCTGGGAGGTGGCGGGATCTTAGTTGTTTCAGTCCTTGGCACTCCGCAAGTATGTGCTCGACTGTCTCCTGCGGGGACCCGCAGTGCCGGCATACTGGCTCACGGAGTGGGTTGAAACGGTTTAGATGTGCGTTCAACTGGACATGTCCCGTCCTCATACGCTGTATGATAGTCGCGTATTTACGCTCTAGTGTCAAAATCGGGTCTTTGATGTCTGGTTTGGTTGCTTTATCGCTAATGGTTGTCAGTCTGGACTATGTTTGAAGAGTAAAATTTGTTCATGATCACATTGTGACGGCTGGTCTAGAGGTAAGGCGTCCGCCTGTCATGCCGAAGTTACGGGGTTCGATTCCTGGTCGGCTCAGGCATGTTGGAATTTTGGGGTTTTTTCCATATTTTCATGTCCCTCATCCTATTGTAGGTACTATAGCACCTAGTCAAACACCTGTTCTTTCCCTATAAGGGAATAAAAAAACTCGAATGGCCTACGTGCACTTTGCGCACTGTAAAGATACCTTGGCAGTTTGAAGTGGAAGAAGAGCTGGCCGTCCCAAGAAAATAAAAATATCACCGACTGATGCTGCGCTATGGCGACGACGAACCTGCTCCAGTTGTAACTGGGCTGCAATGACACTAAGGCAAATTTTCCAAATGGGATCAAAGAAGTATACAAATACAAAATACAAATTCTGTTCAAATCGATGGGCTGTGATGGACTAGACGCTGATGGCAACGCATTCAATAGTGTTGCAAAACGACATCAACCAGTTCATTTGTGTATATACATGTTTTGGGTGATGTTTTTTTGTTTTGTTTTGTTTTGGAAACACCCCGTATTTACACAGGGCGAACTCGTAACTGAAAAATGCTTCATTGTCTATCATGATAGAAATCGAAGGTCTGAGGCCATTTCATTGGATGACTTTCAACGGAAAAAATGCACCAGCAATTGAGAATCTTATGTACAAAAAAAACTCTCAAGATTTTTAACAAGATCTACCGCCGCTTATACATCTCGGATTTACCTGAAATTTTACAGGTGCCTTCTTTTTGAATAGCAGAAGGTTCTGTTTTAGATTTAGAGACTTGAAATAGTGGGGAAGCAGTTTTTTTTAATTTTGCTTAAATTTTGTGTCGCTGATTTCGCCAAGCAATGCATTCTTTTCCATGAACATGTGACGTTATCACTTCCTGCGGTGTGTTCATTATCAAACACACTGACCCGTGGGCAAATTATTGCCATTTCACGAACATGTGGTGGGAGGCGTCGGGCCTCAACGTGCAAAGGGAGTGCAAGATGGCGTTGCTAAAGGTAAACAAACTGCAACAACAAAACGACCCGGTGCGCTGGGTTCCTCATCTAGTGGGGGGAAAAAAGCATCCTGGCTGTATTCCAAGTATACTGTCATTCTATGGAAAAAGGACGGTATAAAGCCCAAACCGTACTTTGAAATTATGTGAATTATGTCTCATTGACTCCCGCTCTGTTTTGTGGTGTTCAGTAGAATCTATTCAGTAGAGCGAGAAAGGGGGGGGGGGGGTCGGAGAGAATAGACAGTCAGACAAACGGATAGACAGAATGACAGACTGAAAAACAGATAGACAGACGGAGCCAGAGAGTTTTGTGTATGTGTGTCTGAGAGAGAGAGAGAGAGAGAGAGAGAGAAATTATAATTCAGATGTAAAGATAGAACATGTTTTCCATTCCATAAAACGATGTCAGAAAGCGAATTTCGCACACACCGCCTTTTCCTGTAGAATGGCCAAATGGGCGGGACAAAATCCGGCTTCAGTTCGAAGTGACCCGTGGATGTATGAGATCAATAAGTATTCCTTGCAAGTAGGTTAAATATCGGCAGTGCTGTACACTCGTCTTGCGTCAAGCGGTGACTGTACGGCATTTCAGATATATGGTAACCTTACCGGGCTTTTGTTTTCCAAGGGACGCTTTTGAAGATTGTGTTGTTTGTCTGTTGTTGTTGTTGTTTTTGGGGGGTGGGGGTGGGTGGGAGTGATTTACTTTTAAGTATATCAGTGTATTTCGTGCTTTATTTTTGTTTATATTTTGAGTTATATATTATTATACAGTATAATGTACGTGTGTTTAGGTCTTGGATTTAGGAGAATTTCTGCTTAGGGCATTTACACCTCACTTTTCATGTTCTTTTTCTTGTTGGTTCTTTTCCGGTTTTTGTTGTTGACATCTCTGTGGCATTCTTTCTTAGCCCTCAAATTAAGGGC
This sequence comes from Onchidella celtica, assembly GCA_963931925.1. Classification (NCBI taxonomy): domain Eukaryota; kingdom Metazoa; phylum Mollusca; class Gastropoda; order Systellommatophora; family Onchidiidae; genus Onchidella; species Onchidella celtica. Next base: position 50,542,319 of record OZ007571.1, read on the forward strand.
ATCCATTTGGGTTCCTCTGTCCTGTTCTTGATCTTGTTCCCTTTTCTTTCCTGCTTTGCTTGCTTTATTCTTTCTTAGCCCTCGAAAGGGCATCCATTTGGGTTCCTCTGTCCTGTTCTTGATCTTGTTCCCTTTTCTTTCCTGCTCTGCTTGCTTTATTCTTTCTTAGCCCTCGAAAGGGCTTCCATTTGGGTTCCTCTGTCCTGTTCTTGATCTTGTTCCCTTTTCTTTCATGCTTTGCTTGCTTTATTCTTTCTTAGCCCTCGAAAGGGCTTCTATTTGGGTTCATCTGTCCTGTTCTTGATCTTGTTCCCTTTTCTTTCGTGCTTTATTCTTTCTAGCCCTCAAAAGGGCTTCCCAACGGGCTGCTTCTTTCATATATACATATACAGTACATGAAGGCACTAAAGTCTTTTAAGTGCTTAGGGCCTCAAAGGGTCTTTGTTTACAATAGCAGTGCTTCTTCTGCCGCAGAAACAGTAAACAGATGAACTACAATCTCATGCTTTGAAGTGGTTGGTGAAGGGATAAAATTGAGTAAAACAAGGCAGCATCTTCGAAATAGCCTGGGAAAACGAAACAAAACTGCAAAGCAAGCCTAAAAAAGACACACCCTGTATTTCTTTTGTATTCGTCTCTGCTTTTGTGTCCACTACTGAAGAACAAGGGGGACTTAAAAAATACTCACGGCTCTTTTGAACTCATGGATATTGTGCATTATCGATCACCGAGGCTGAACTACACATGGTAACATAGCTGGTGTTCCAATCCGACGTTCTATCTGTATTTTGTTTTCTCCATGCTACTCTTTATGTGCTGTTTCTTTGCAGGGACGACCACTGTCTTATTATGTTCGCGGGTATTCTTCGAAAACAGGCAGTCTGGCTATAAGTTGTTGTGCGTAAATAGATCAAAGGCATTTAGAGAGGCGGCCGGAGGACAGGGTCACAAATCACCTTACATTTTCCAGTTGCCCACTGCAAGAGGTTTGGGCATTCTTGTGATAAGGAAATGGAAAGTTAATTCACTGTGGATACTTCGTGTGGCAGGAAAATGGAAAGGTAACAGTCTGTGTCGAGACTTCTTGTGGCAGGAAAATGGAAAGGTAACAGTCTGTGTCGAGACCTCTTGTGGCAGGAAAATGGAAAGGTAACATTCTGTGTCGAGACCTCTTGTGGCAGGAAAATGGAAAGTTAACATTCAATGTCGAAACCTCTTGTGGCAGGAAATTGGGAAGTTAACATTCAATGTCGAAACCTCTTGTGGCAGAAAAATGAAAAGTTAACATTCAATGTCGATACCTCTTGTGACAGAAAAATGGAAAGTTAACATTCAGTGTCGAAACCTCTTGTGGTAGGAAAATGGAAAGGTAACATTCGATGTTGAGACTTCTTGTGGCAGGAAAATGGACAGGTAACATTCAATGTCGAAACCTCTTGTGGTAGGAAAATGGAAAGGTAACATTCAGTGTCGAAACCTCTTGTGGTAGGAAAATGGAAAGTTCACATTTGAATGTCGAAGCCTTTTGCTGTAGGAAAATGGAAAGATAGCTTTTAATGTCAAAACCTCTTGCTGTAGGAAAATAGAAGGATAGCTTTTAATGTCAAAACCTCTTGCTGTAGGAAAATAGAAGGAGTGATCATATCCAACTTAGTCGTAAGTCGGCACAATACTAAATTAATTTGAATTTACAAAGTTCTCTCAAAATTATAGTATGAGCTTGCCAAATATCACTGTATGTTTCAGCTCATTGATAAATGTTTGTGAAAAACTGGCCATTAACTATTTCTGGGTAGATGATGGTGATGATGATGATGATAACATGAGGATAGTGATGACGATAACCACTATCGTTGATAATAATGCAAAGACCGAGGCCAATCATTGTAGAGAAAAGCAGCGAAGGATTTAGATAGAAGAGAAGATGAGAAGAAAAAGCCATAGTTGGGAGAAAAATCGTTTATGGAAGGAATAGAAAGGATTTATTTTATACAAAGTACAATGTACAGTCATACATTAATAATACAGGGTGTCTAAAAAATGTAGACACTCAGATGAACCATTCAACATGGGTTTGCAGCCGTGTTGTACTGCGTTGTCATCAGTGTCTGGCCCAGAACTGCTGTCAGTTTAAACACACGCGATAATGCGAATAAATTTTAATAGATATGTCTTCTTTGAGATTGTTATTACTTATATGTATGTACCCCGTGTTCGTATGATTAAAACCTGTTGTTACTCCAGAGCTAGATGTAGGCCATGGGACCAAAATCCTAGCTAGTCTCTAAAGTAAATTTCGTTACGCACCCCCTAGGGAAAATCTAGGTATGGTTTTAATATGTTCCCAGTAACCATCTTTGACTAAAAATCAAATGTTGTCATCCATAACTGTGCACATTGATAACTTATTTTTTAAAAATGTTTATTGCTATGTAACACCTGTATTTTTGCATGTTTGTTTCGTTTTACATAATTATATATTTCACAAAATGTCCACCTTTGAACGCAAAAGGCTTTTTTATTAGACCACCTATACTAACCCAATTTTACATGTCCATTTCAAATACCGCGGAGGGTGCACGGAAGTTTTTATTATTTTGATTAATTTGGTTCTTGAATTTATAGAAAATGCATTGTTTCATCGTGCTGTCATTTTCATCCTCCATCTTGCCTCCATTCTGTTATAGTACTGTGCAGGTCATAAAAAGTAACGCTTGGTACTCAGTGTCCTGGCGCGCATGAGTTCTGAAGCAGGACTGCAGATTACTACTTTTATGGTAAAAGAGAGAGAGAGAGAAAGCACATGATGGTTTATTCTCGAAATTTCATCCAACTTTTCAAAGAAAACTGAATTATATTGCTATTTACATCTTTCTTAGTGTGCATACAGCATTCCATCATGGAGGCAGCCATTTTGGATTTCGCGGCGAAAGGCTCAATTCCATTGGTTGATTAAACTAGCATTGTTTAAATGGCAAACTCAATTCGCATCATTAATTATCATTTATTGCCACACTTTACATACAAATTATACAAAAATGTGCAAGACTTGAAATGACAACATTGGTTTTTTGTGAAGGGGAGATGCATAAGAGCTTGCATGCAAAAAATCAGCTTATCCCCTCAGGTGCATTACGGAATGACAAGCTACAAGTTTGGTCCCATGGCCTAATGAAATAGCCTTAACAACAGCCTTAATTAATTATTCTTTCAGATTTTATTTTTGTTTTCCTTCTGTTTTTGGTTGAATGGGTAAGGGGGCGGGGTTAGGGAATTGATCAGATTTAGGGCTAGGGTTGAAGATAAGGACGGGGTTAGAGATAGGTACCTGTACGTTCGCGGCCCTAGCGCAAAATGCTCAAGTAACAACCGCCTTAATTTGAATGGTAACTCTTGGATTTATCTTAACTGACACACTGGAAGTGTGTATACATTCTTTTCCAGACATTCTGTGAGATATTGTTCGTGATAGTTTTCATTGTAGCTGTGGGTGGTAGCGATGGCAATATCAACAAGACAGTAGCAAACAAATTGAATGCTATGGTACTATGGGGTAATGTATAGTAGAACTAATCGACCCCTTTGAATGTCAAGGTTGTAACTCCCTTCCGTCTAATTTTGAGAAATCGACGTTTGAATGTCAAGGTTGTAACTCCCTTCCGTCTAATTTTGAGAAATCGACGTTTGAATGTCAAGGTTGTAACTCCCTTCCGTCTAATTTTGAGAAATCGACGTTTGAATGTCAAAGTTGTAACTCCCTTCCGTCTAATTTTGAGAAATCGACGTTTGAATGTCAAGGTTGTAACTCCCTTCCGTCTAATTTTGAGAAATCGACAATTGAAGTTTCGTGTGCTCATAGCTTTTAGAGCAAAGAATTTTTTTCTTTTTAATAATACATGTACAAATTACACACTGAATCTGCTTGATACTTTTTAGTCACAATGGAGAAGGCCCCTGGAAGTAATTTATAGTGTGTGACTCAGTTCAGCCAAAAAGTGGAGAAGTCCTTGTCATTCTGAGGAGACGCAACAGCTACGGTCACGGCAGGAATGGCGCTAATTTTGTCGTGATACCTGCAGGACGAGTCGTTGCCGTAGAGCTTGGGGTGTGTGTACGATGGGACGCGAGTTCATTTCTCACCAACAGTGCTGACTTGGATGTACTGATTTGGCTGGCCAGCGGCGTCGACGGTTCCGCTATGTTTTGCCGTGTTGTTGGCACGCCGGCTAATGGACACGGATCCTCATCAACTATTCATAGTCTGGGCCGGTCAATAGTTGGGCGGCGTCATTTGCTAATTGGGAAGAACGACACGATACGGCCGACCAGGGATGGGGAAAGGGTGGAAGTAAGAACGGTGTGGGGTGCAGGAAAGAAAATGTTGGGAGGGGGAAAGGGGGGGGGGAGGAATTGTATTGGCTGAGATGAATTGTGTGTGTGTGTGTGGGGGGGGGGGTAAGGATGCAAAAAGCTAAGAAAACAGAAGCAAGAACTTTGCGGAGACCAGCCACACTATACATCCATCAACTCTTCAGTTTCAAGCAGTGGCTTGAACGGCAATTTATTAACACTTTCTTAACGTGTGATACGGCACACAACATATTAACACAATGTGTAAATTTATTGGAATCACAATGAGAGATCCCGAAACCCGTACAAATAATACTGAATCGAGCGGCATGCCTTTCCTTGCCCAAAGCTAAGCACGCATAATTATTACACATATCGCACACAATGGGGTTGGGGTATTCGAGACAGGAACAGGAATATTTGAATAGCGACCTGTGTCGAATAAATGTTCGAATAATTTTGAAATAATTCGATAATCAGCTTTGCGATTTTTTCTTCTTCATGGACAGTTGATGCGGAGACAGTCTTGAAATTTAATTTTTTCATTAGTCTGAAAAATAAGCCCTGTTACAATGGACGTCATCAGACAGAGTGAATTAATTGAAGGGAGGAAGCAAGAAATACAATACTTCCATTGTTTTAATTGTGTTTTTTGGGTGGAGTTGTATTTCTTGTACAGGCATACTCAGTGCCGAATCTTCTAATATGCTTAACGAATATTCGGTGTTTGTTCGACCCAACACTATCGCACAACGAATCTTTCCCGCTCTCCGGCGGCAGCACACATCTCGTGTCATTCCGACTGGAAAATATAGTGCAGAGGGGAATGAATTTTAGATAATAGAAAGAAAGAAAGAAAAGAAAACCTGATTTGGGGGGGGGGGGGGGGACATAGAAATGCGCATGACTTAGACTGCAGAATGCAAAATGAAATTCCTTAACACGTTCAGTACTGAAACGGCATTGCATTTGGCTCGGCACTGCTCCATCAGTTACAGGTTTTAGTTCTGCATTAATAACTTTTAAATACAGATGAGTACCCTGGTATAGACTCATATAAAGACTTTGAAATAGCTGAAAAAAAGTGGATCTCTATTTAAACTGGATTTGAGAAAATCTAACTTTCATAGCGCCAGCAGTCAAAGGGTTAATAAAACAGACTTGTCATGTTTGGTGAACTGGACATTACGCTGAAGTCATTGCTGTTGCTGAGTGGAATATAAATTGCATTGTCTACGGACGAATATCGAATAGTCCTTAATCATCAATCGAATATTCGACACTTTCGAATACTTGAACCTTTTTTATGATTAACAAGCATGTTTACCCGTTCAATGAACGGGTTGGAGGGGTTAGTGGTTAGTGATGAAAGTTAAAGTAACATAGTGATAATCAAAGAAAATGTTATTACCTTGATGAGATGCCACTCAGTCAAAAATGTCTCTGTACACGACGTTGCTGGTTGTTCCACTTTGTGAGAGGATGTGCACAGCATCTTTCTTTCCTGTGCGTGACAATGCCACATACAGCATACCATGAGAAAACACGGAAGTCCTGACATCCAGTCCAACCAACGTTCTGGGGGCATGTTTGAAAGTTAACTATTTAAAATATGTCACGTTTTGTAACGTTTTAGGTGCACTTCGATTCTATTATTATTTTGTAGAGACAGTAGAGAAGACGAATCAAGAATCAAGGCAAGGCCTGGCCCAGCCTCTAGTCGAAGTGAACATCGATCGCCTAGCCTAAATCTATTATTGTCTGTCAGTAAGCGGACGTCGATCGCTGCTATTTTAAACAAAACTATATTGACTTTTGCATAAAGATGTAGGATTTTTTGTAACTGCGGGTCAACACGCCTAGGCAAGAAGCACAAACGTAACTAAAATCTCAAGATTGAGCACATGGTAAACGCCTACCGCTTTGTGTACGTTTCACGGACATGAGGTGGTGCCCAGATTTTTAAGTTTAGGCCAAACCATGCTCATTTTTTTGCGGATTGGTGGCAGGCATTTTGATGTTTGATTTAGACCGACTGAAAGTCTGTGCTTATTATGCCTAACATAAATCTTTTATTATTTTTAGTCAAATTAAATGTCTAAAAGCCTGTGTACAGGCTTAAGTGAATGACTGCGATTTACAACATGCATAGGTCTGTGAAATGCTGCTGCTAACTTTGGCAACTTTGCTAGATTTATAAAAATCGCGAAACGATATGGCGGAACGAAAAATATCGGGCGGTGAAAAAGAATGAAAACACGCTAGGAGAAATTAAATGAACTATATTTAGTTTTATTTTTAGAAATTCGTTGCAATATTTAATCTGCAGTCAGATATCGTAAAAACCTAGTAATACTCGTTCTGTCTGAGCACAGAAAATTTCACGATTTTACATCCAGCCGTTTTTATACCTATAGAGCACAAAGTTTCAAAGTCTTCACTTATTTATAGAGATTTATAGAGATTAATATTCAACTGCGTGGACGACGTCGCCGGAGACAGAGTGAAAGTATTGTCTTTCTTTCCTTCTCCCTTCAATAATTCGCACTACTCGATGACTTTCTTTGTAACTAGGCTGTGTTTTCAGAAGAGCGGTTCAAATTTCGATGTTGTCTCGCCATCGACTAGATCTACATGTTAAACAAGTAATAATAAGAATGATTTTAAAACTGCTCGGGTGAATATGCGACATAGGTTGCAGTTGGAGTGTGGAATATTTGTGTGGAATATCCCATCACTGCTACTGATAACAGGTGCGCCTGTCACTACGGGAATAGCGAATGGCAAACGGAGATCAGTAAGGTTAGTGGCAGACAGCAGAGTGGAGCCGTAGTGGGCTCATTCAGAAAGTATAAATATATACGCGTCGATAGAATAGGCTTCACCAATTTTTTTTACCAAAAACTCCCAAATTCTGTGACCTTAACCTTGCTCTTAAGTGAGACAAACATTGCATTTAGTACTATTCAGTTAATATGAGTAGTCTAAGCTTTACTCATGGCCAGTTGTTTGCCACACCTTCTCCACTCACCACTCTATGTGATGGCTGACCTACATTCATTTAGCTGGGTTTTCCCCAAAATCTTGGTTTCTACTATTGGAGAGGGTGGGGTGCCTTCAGTGTCCGAAAAGCTTACAAAGGGGAGAGTTTCAGGAGAGGGCGGTATGCTTCTCAAACTAGTATGGTCGTGTAAAGTTTTGTTTAATTTATTTTTTCTTTTTTACTTCAGCAGGTTAAATTGTTAGGTTTTACAAAAATCATGTCTCTATTGAAACAGCCAAATAGTTGAAATAACCTGAGATTATCCATTTTTACGGACCATTGATTATAAGACGTGTAATCCACAAGCAATGAGATTAATGGCAGACAGCAGACTGAAGCCATATGGGGGCCATCCATACTAACAAAATGCCATTTTATAGTTTTCAAACGTCAAGGCCTTACCATGAACATTCGACATTCTGATGCTGTACACGGGTACAAGGGAAGAAGGTAGGGCTGGGGCCAAGCTTGTAGAAAGCATATATGTTGGGAAAGGGCGTCAAAAACAGCCAAAATCGAATGGACGTACTTTTTAGATGGCCCCTAACAATGGTGTATGGCTTCACCAGAAGATGATCTTTACAGGGGCGGTTCAGTGTAGTATAGTACCAGTTATAAGGGTGATCATGATGAGAGAAATAAATGTCTGATGGTCTCCGTGGACAGTGCTTGGTTTTCATGGTGTACTGTGTATACAGAAACATTTTTGTTGGTGGTGGTCACCATGGGAATTGGCTGTAAACACGGGCTGGAACTGATACACTAACAGGCGATTTGAATGGAATTGTTGATGGTTGATACAATAAAGATTTGTTGCTAACAGTAGAGGTGACGATGGGTGTTAATAACAGATATTAAAGGAGCGGCTAACAGTAGACATACTGTTGCTTTGCTCGTACAAATACACCAGAGATCTTCGGAAAAACAAAGACCTAAATGACGTAAACATACCGTGTTATTGACACAGGGTTCACATGGGTCCTTAAAAGTCCTTAAAGTCCTTAATTTTTATGAAAGAACAAATAAGTACTCAAAAAAGTCCTCAAATTCTGAAAATGATGCCGGAGTCCTTACAAAGTCCTTGAAATTTGTGTTTCAGTTGAAACATTTGAGATTCAAATCTTCCAACTGCACACTGGATGATTGGTACTTTGAAATAACTGAACTTTTCAGAGTGAATTTACTATGTTTGAACTCTGGATACAGAAACATTCCGTTTCGATGAGTGCTGCACACCACTTGTATAGTTGTAATATTTCATGGTCACAGGCACACAGGTCCTTAATTTGTTTACTGTGAGTCCTTAGGAAGTTCTTCACAAGTCCTTGAAATTAGTTTTCAAGACTTTGTAAGAACCCTGTTGACAGATCATGGGGAGTGATAGCTATAAACATCCGTGTTATTGAAAAGGACGTTATCAAGTACACTTTCACAGAAGTCGCTAGAACATCCTGCGTTGGGCATTGCCTTATTGTTTGTTCAGTTTCCATTTTGTGATGACCAGAAGGCACTTTTAGTCATTCAAAATTATAACCCAAATAGAAAGACAGAGCACATTTCTGCTTGGCCACTGTCGCTGGGTATTTTGCCGTCTAGACGTCTGTGTGTGGCTGCCATGACATTGAAATCACAGTAGATGTTTGGGAAATTATGTTCATCTCTGCGAACTTTCAGATGGTACAGAACCCCGCTGCAGCTTGAAACTCATTTAATACAATACCCGTTTTCCAGCTATGAAATACAGTTACAAGGTTTTGCCATAGTGCACAAAGCACTTAATAGTACTGTACGTTGGCTGCTGCCAGAGCAACGTATTACCAACGATCTCTGGAGGTTTAAGAGTGTTAAGTGCACTAGTTGGCCCACTGACTCGGGGAGTACGCAGATGTGATTTCTAAAGTTGAGTTTCAATCACCAATGTGCAAATTGAGGTGGGGAACGAAATTTCCTGTCTTACTTTTTAATTCTGCTCGAAGAAAATGTTTTGGGTTTATTTTTTTTCGGCTCAAAATGTCGAATACTTTCTTCTGTTCAACTCAGTTGTGTCTCAAAATCAACGAAAATATTGAAAATATAGCGAATTTCACGGCCTTCTAAAACATGCTGACGTACATCTTTACTTCTTTCTATGCGTGTTAGGATATTTTGTAGAATTTAAGGCTCAGCCTTCCACGATTCGAGGCCTTAATTCCTTTGTAATATGATTCGTGCGAGTTCCCAGTATGTCTGTGCACTGGCTTGCCGACACCACATCCGAACTGTTGACCCCGGGTCAGGTTAGGACCATGAGTGTAGACCATGGTGTAGACACAAGGGAAATAACCAGTGGAGATTAGTGTTGGACCAGGTGTTGACGTGTGACTTCTCGGTGAAGTTTTCTTAATCTTGGAGGTCACCGAAAACCTAGAAATTGTACTACTCGCGACCTCAGTTCTTGTTTGTTCCAACTCCACGTTTTGCCCAGCTGAGAAACTCGACGTTAAACTCTTGCGGCTTTAGTGTTATGATACAGAGTTAGATTATATCGAAACTGTGAAGCAGTTCGATGTTCCAGAACGTATTTTAACAATCACCAAAGTTTGCATTCCTTATGCCTCTTTTACATATTACTAAAAGATCTCCAGTTTTTCAAAAAATGAAGATAAAACAAAACAGTAACTAAGGCCGCGTACTGTCTACCTTTGTGTTTGACTTTGGTCTCAGACTGTACTTGGACAGAACCGCGGAGCGAATCTAAAAGTATTGCCGAAGAACTCAGAAAATGCAGTGCCCATATTTGATTGTTCTATTGAAACCTTATTGTTTCGTCTCATTGTGCACATCCGTAATTCCATTCAATATCCACATAAAACTGCTTTTTTCACATCTACACCAAAGGATAAAAGATTAATTTGGCATTATGGTGTGAGCTTGATGATATGCAGCGAATACCAGAATAGGGCACTACTTTTGACAATGCGTGTAACATCAGTGGGCATGAATGTTTGTACGTTTTCTTAACTTAAGCTACCTGTAAATGATTAGATAGCTGTTACGCACAAGTATTCTAAAGTTCCTTTTTAGGTTTATTATGATTTATTTTCATTACACTTGTAGATACCTTTGGGGCTTTGGCATTGTCTCACTTAGGGAGGTATCATACTGAGCCCGGTCAGACAGTCAGATGCTACCAGCAAAACGTACACCAAAGAAATAATGGCAGAAGCTGACTGTGTCTAACCGGGCTTAGTATGATAAGGTCTTCCCGGATATACTTAGTAAATATACGAAATTATGGTGTGCATTTCTGGTTTGCCACCATCTGACTGTGTCCGCCTGGGCTTTTATGACAGGGTCTTCCCGGATTTACTAAGAAAAATATGGAAAATTATGGTGTGCATTTCTTGTCTACCAGCATCTGGCTGGGTCTTCCCCGGCATAGTATGATACCTCCCTTAGAGCCCAGACACAGTGGTTTCGGTTAGTTTCGCTTTCGGCAGTTTTACGAAATGACTTCAGTTTCGACTTGCCGAAAAGCCGTGACTCCACAGGACGTTTTAGAGCTCATAGTGTTTCCGCATTCGTCTCGTCTAGCTTTTTGTCGAGACTGGCCGTATTTTCGATATACAGTGTCAAAGTTCTAACTCCCTTCCATCAGCTTGTGAGAAATTAATGATTGAAGTTTCATGTGATCATAGCTTTAGGAGATGCGACTTTTTTTTCTTTTTAGCAATACTTACAAAATACATGCCGAATCCGCTTGATACTTTGACACACAATGGAGAAGTACATTTAATGTGTTATGCAGTTCAGCCCCCCCAAAAAAATGAAGAGTGAACTTTGTCATTCCAAGGGGGATGATTTTACAAAAGTGTCAAAATGAGCCGAAAGTAAAAAAAACAACAACAAAAAACACCGAAGCCACTGTGTCTGGGTTTTTCGCTGATGGGGCCAAGATTTGAAAATCTTTGCCACAGAATGTAAACACACACACCCCCCCCCCCCCCTCGTGCTCCCTCGTTCGCTTCCGCGACACAGCTGTTTCTATGTAGGCTAACTAGAAATTCAGTTATATATGGTCTGAGATTTTTCACAGATTAGGATAGGGGAAACTAGGGCTGGGTTATTGCTTTTCAGAAAGCTCTGGCGTCCACCGTTATAATGCTTTTTTGGTTGTTTGAAGTTCGATAGATTTAACGAAAAGCTTTCTGTTCACTGATCCACTAAGTCCTCTGGGAAATAATAGAGCTAGTTAACATTTCGGATTGAGCCCGAAACAACATTGTGCGTTGTGACGGCATTTCCAACTACTCATAGATATTCTGTATAGATAAAGGATATTTCTGCGGCATCTTCATGGACTCAAACTAGTCTCGTCTGGCCTTCTATTCCCCTGTCTTCGTGGAGTAGGGGGTATCGGGCAAGAGGGAATAGTCAGGGCAGGCCGACATAAGATAAAACAAAGCAAAGCAAAACACAAAATAGGCGGATTGACATAGCCTTTCCACTATCTTGGAATAATCTTGTTTGTATTTGGTCTCCGTCATGCCCTAGCCCCAGTTTTGCATGTGTGTTACACAGTCTGGCTGTTTCTTGGCCATAGGTTTATGTACATGACGTGAGTGTGAGCTTTTGTCTGTTCCACATGTTTCTGATCATCGCCGGAGGCTGGCGGGCACTTGTGGTTGGGTCTCCTTCTGTCATACCCTTCTTTTAATAGCGTCCACCGTTATGCTTTTTTCCCTTCACAATGTGACCGTTGTCGTGTCCACGTGCTTTCACCAAACTCAAACTCAAACTCTCTTTTCATAATTGAACATTTGGCTTCCTCGGAAACAGGAATGGAGTGAAGAAGCTGTTACTTCTCACCGTTTTCCTTCCCTCATCTCCCTCCTGTCTTACGTATTTCTACCACCAAAATGAACAACAACAGTGTAAGATCCAGTATCTTTATATTATGATACACTGTAAGGACTTCATAAATCATCGCCGGTGATCCAGTGGGACTAGAGAATATCTAGATTTGATATTCTAAACCCATATTATGAACCACGACAAAATGCGGTTGTAAAAATTCACCTTAGCCAAGAGAAGAGTTTGTTCAAGTAAACAACAAACTAATAAAAACAAAACAAAAAAGCAGGGGAGATCACTGCACCAACAAACAAAAAGGCGGCGTGGCAGACAGAAGAAAGACATTTGGACCGCTTTAAAACACGCGTGGGAGTGATAAAAAGTCTTTTCTTAGAGCTATGACGCACCGAGCCAGATCTGGTTTTGCGCCGGATGTACAACTCAGATTTGAATATTCTTTGAATCTCTAGTGAGACAGAATTGTTTGAGCGTCACAAGTGCGCGAGGCCTAGTTTACCTTCACAGTCCATATGACACTAAATACCGAAATAAAACACTTTTGACTCGCTGTGTTGAATGAACTAGCGAAAGAGACTTGTTTTGAGTCTTACTAGTGCACGAGATCCCTTTTGACTATGCGGTCCGCATTTCGCACTGAAACGGAGACGAAACTGATTTGACTCTGTGCGTTGAATCAAGGAGCGAAACAGACTTGTCTGAGTCTCACTAGTGGGCGGGATCCCGTTTAACTTCACATTCCACATTTCACACTAAAACATATCTGGCTCGGCAAGTGCGTTGAATCAGCCAGCGAGACACTAGCGTTTAACTCCTCAATCCACATCTCACACTAAAAGCGAGAGAAAACAGTTTTGACTCAGTGCGCTAGGGGCTTCAATGGCTCTGTTTATGTGTGTCTGTTTTCCCTGTGAAATATCGCCTTGTTGTTTTATCTTGCAGGGGGTGGTTGGTGAGCACTTCTGGAAGGATCTGCTTCTGTCCTATCGTTCTGTTACATTATGTCTGTCGCCTTGATTCTTCCTAGCACAATATGAACATTATTG